>CM049848.1:31957579-32317579 GCA_027422415.1 Schizothorax lantsangensis | reverse complement strand
TACATATATACTGTATGAATATATGGATAGATAGATAGATTGATTGATTTATATTTTTGTTTACAATTTAATTATAATTTAATTTACAATTTAAACGTATTGATAATACTATATATAAATATGTACATTTTAAAACCCTTAAATGTAACTTATTTTAATGTATATATTATTTTTAATAATAATTAGATATCTTGTGTAAGATATTTAGACTTGTTTCATATATCTTAAATGTGTCTATTATGGTTTACTTTTATGTAAAATCTAAAATCATAGTATAAAATATACTTTATTTATTTTTATTTTTTTCAAAAATGTTCCATGTAGACAAATACATTTTAAAAACATGGACTGTCGTTTGTGTATGTGTGTGTTCGTTTTGTGTGTGTGTGTGTGTGTGTGTGTGTGTGTGTGTGTATATTACATATGCCTTCGACCTTGATTTGGTCAGTGGTGTTATGAAATCAGTACCATACCACAGTACAGCAGATTTCAGGTTCTCTTCATAGGCACTGATTCATTACGGTGACTGATCTTCAAATGTCTGGCTTGTCGTGTAGTAGCCTGGTCGGGCCTCTAGTCGTGCATCTGCTGTTTTCCTCCTTTATTCATTTGTGTTATGAACTGCCTGGAGTCACATGAAAGCAGGACAGGACCACGGGTCCTCGAGACTTGGATTCGATTCAAGATCAGTAAGTATTTTCAAAAGAGAAGTCAAGAGGAAATGACTTCGTTGTTGAGAGAATAAAGGAAACTGCATGTGTTGTTAATCCAACCTGCTCAGGCCTCGAGAAGCAGCGAGTTATTCATGTGTACGGTGTACCGCACCACTGAAGGGCTATTGATAGGAAAATCACGTAATTAAAGTTACAGCATGGTGGTTGCTGTAAAGTGCTAAGTGTATAATTACTGTTGCATGACAGTCTTTACTACATTTAGCACTAATAAATAAAAAAAGAGTCATGCAAGACATAATTTATTCATACATACATGTTTTTAGAGTTGCAAAAACTGATTTTCATATTTAGTAGTTTTGTCTCGTTTTCCAATACAAATATATAAACATTCTTGAATCAAGATACATTGACTTAAGAAGCAAAATGACACGCCATCTTATTTTCTTAAAATGTACCAAAATTGTGAGAGTTTTTGCTTAAAACAAGAAAACATATCTGCCAACAGGGTCAGAAAAATAAGCTTAATTTAAAAGGAAAACATTAATTCATCTGACCCCAATGGCAGATATCTTTTCTTGTTTTAAACAAATTGTTTTCAGAAAACAAGACTTCATATTTCATTTCAATTGAGACATTTTGTTTCTCAAGTAAATTTATCTCGATTTAGGAATGTTTAGATATTTGTACTGAAAAAATATGGAGGATAATTTTTTTGAAATTTCTTTTCAAGAACTTTGTCTGACGTTCTGGCAAGGCTCTCTCAAAGTTATGAACGAACATTCTTCCAGCAATGTTAACCCTTATAAGTACTTTGGGGTCAATATGACCCCAATCAACTTCTCCTTAGTTAAAAAAAATGGTTCCCTTCATCTCAGTGGAATAAGATTTTGTGACTTTTCTACATTATCTATCAATATTCATATAAAAAAAACTGGGCTTGATTCGGTCGTTCTGAAGGTATGTAATTTTTTTTTTTTACAAATGTGTCTTTTGGGGTCAATATGACCCCAATTGAAAATGAATGGGAAATGCGAAAAAATACTTTTTTTTTTTTTTATTTGTCAAAAAAAAATCAATAAATCCAGAATAAATCTGGAAATTTCCACACAGAAAGGAAGGCCTGGTACTAGAGCACAAATGCAATGTAGAAAAGACATGCTCACTCACACACACACACACACACACACACACAGATATGACTGACACAGAGAGCATTTTTTATAGAATTTGGCAAAAAAAAATCAGCCACAGATGCAGAACAAAGATGTAAAGGGTTGGGACCTAGTGCACGCACACAGGCACACTCACTCACACACACACACACACACACACACACACACACACACACACACAAACACACACACATTCATGCACAATGCATGCACGCACACACACACACCTAATTCATGCACATGCATGCACACACACACACACCTAATTACAACTACAACTACAATCTGGCTCTTAAGTCTTGTCCTTTAGGTGTGTCTTATGTTGCATTTTTCTGTCAAATTTCTGTGGCATTTTGTAAAAACAGACATTTCAAAATGCATCAAAAACTACAAACAAATTCTACTATTTGAAATAATATTTATTTTTAATGTCTTTTCTAATGTTTATATATACATAAATTCACAAAATGTATCACTAAAGTAGTGATATGAGCAGTTGGCCACATCCAGTCAAATGAATGGCTGTCTATGGCCCTCTGCTGGTCAAAATGATTTATTTCCTAAACTGCAATCCTTGCAGGTTTATCTCTAACCAGCAGATGGCAGAATTCAACACCTAACATCTAGATCAATATCCAGAAACCACTTAAATCAAATTTAGATCATCATTTATGTGATTTTTTCATAAAAATGTGATATTTTACACGCAAGCTAATGGTGTGGTTGAGGAATTTTGTGGTAAACAGGTACAAAAGTACTTCATATCTCCCAAAACACAGCATTAATGTATAGATGGGAAGTAAACAAAAAAAATGATATATTATTTGCATCATTAAAAATGTATATATTTTTTACAATTATTCTATCAATTCCTGGGGTCATATTGACCCCAAAAGTCCTTAGTGTAAACAGGAAAAAAAAATGCTTATAAGGGTTAATCATGGAACGTTTGTTCAAAATGATCTGGTCTTTAATAAAGTTCTCAAAACGTTAGCTCAATTTTTTTTTCATTTGGATGTTTATCTAATGTTTTTAAATCTTACTTGTCTCAGAATTTTCAGAGAACATTCAAAAAAGTGACATTCCCATAATGTTTGCAAAATGTTAAAATATACGTTCCCTTAATGTTTAAATAACCAAGAAAAAAACTACACATTTTGAATGTTCAGAGAACAACAGAAATAATATTTTTCATAACTTAATGGGTACGTTAGCAAAATATTCTTAGAACGTCACTAAGGCTGCATTCAATTCATACAGTAGAACCAGTAATGTTATGAAATATTGTTACAATTTAAAATTACTGCTTTCTATTTCAGTATATTTTAAAATGTAATTTATTGCTGTGATGCAAAGCTGAATTTTCAGCATCATTACTCCAGACTTCAGGGTCACATGATCCTTCAGAAATCATTCTAATGCTGATTTGCGGTTCAAGAAAATAAATAAATAATATTAGCAATGTTGAAAACGATTGTGCTGAAATGGTGATACTTTTTTTCAGGGTTCTTTAACTAATAGAAAGTTCAAAGGAACATAATTTGCTTGAAATATAAATGTTTTGTGATCTTATGTCTTTACTGTCACTCTTGATCAGTTTATATATCCTTGCTGTTTTAATGAATGAACGAATGAATGAATGAATGAATGAATGAATACTGACCCCAATATATTGTTTTATCATTTGGAAAAATTGTGAATTCCATATCTTGGAAAAGAAACAGCATACTGCTGTACAACAGGTGGCATGATTAGAGGTATAATTCACATCGACAGCACAAACAGCATGGGGTGAGTTCTTCAGAGTTAAGGGTCATAAGCCAACAGGGCTTAGCAAGCATGTCTAAAACTCACCGTCACTTGCAAATAAGTTGAAACATCATCCAAAAATTCTTGTGGGGAAAATACAAATATTATGTTTCAGTCATGTAGCCACTTAGTTAGAAAATAAAGCAATGTATAATAACAGGCTGGAAAGTGTCCCTTTGTACATAGGGATCAGGACTTTTATTCCCTATTGTATCAATAAAAATACATCATTTGTGATCTAAGCATGCCATTGAAGTTGTCTAACCATAAATACGTCTATGCTGATCAGATTCATGCATTATTCACCATTCTGGATTCTCAGAACAGAGGTCTTGTTACGGTCCTTATGAATTCATTGGGGACCGAATCTCCGATTTCTAGTAGGAGCAGTCAGTGAAGTTTGGACGGGTAAAGGTCTTATTACCTTAGAGACCAGGATGGATTTGAGTTTTGACAGATAACACTTTCCACAACATAGGTGTGGGCCTCAGCCTGTTAATAAGAGCCCAGGGCCCTGGACACTCAAACCCGTCACATTTGGATCCAGCAGCGGCAAACAACCGCCAATTTTCATTCTGCGTCTCAAGCAGTGGAGAAGACGGAGACTGACCCGAAGCCTGATCCCTTCATCTCACATCATGGCCTGAACACCGCCCCACAGAGAGACCAGTCCTGGACGTCTGCGTTTAAAGAGGCCTTCGGTGATGCACAGCTGATCTAATGGTAGCGGCTCCTAGAAATCCTGTGATTTCTGCAACTCTCCTGGACTGACCACATGTTAACATCTGCATGATTGAGGTGATGACCTGATGACCTAGTACCTTCTATTCACTGTCTGTATGCATATTGCACGCAAAACTGGCTAAAAAACAAACAAACAAAAACCCCTGAAATTTCCAGTTCCGATCTGGAAACACACTTAAAACAAAATAAATGTACATAAGACGCAAAATTGTATAATAATATGACCCATGGTTATTATCATTAAGCAAAACTAAAACTTTCGTTACTTTAAATAAAATCATTACTTTATTTATATTTTAATTATCTAAAATAAACATGAAGTGGCATTAAAAAAAGTAAATACAACTTTTTATTTCAGCTAGTTTCCAAGGCAACTAAAACTAAAAAAACAAACAACATCATCACAATGACTGAAAATTTGCCTAAAAATTAGAATTAAAACAGAAAATATGAAAATTAAATCTAATTCAAAATAACAAGAAAAAAATATATATATACTAAAATAACACTGAATATGCACTGTTAAAATAAATGCTGCAATTAGTTATTAAAATTCAACATTAGAACAAGTTATAATGTGGCATTTCAACTAAAAAACAAGTGTTTGTGCTCAACTTAAAATTATAGGTTCAGTTGGTTTTAGTTTCCAATATTGGAAAATGTTTTAAATGTATATTAATGTTGACTTAAGATATATTGTCTCAATATCTCATGCAGTTTTAAGGATGTTTAATTATTTTTAATGGAAAACAAGTCATAATATATTAGCTATGTATGTATATGGCATATAATTATTTTATATTATTATAATAATAATTTATTATTATTATTAATAACAACAACAACAACAACAACAACAACAATACTACTACTACTACTACTACTACTAATAATAATAATAGGAATAATTAAGCACTGGATTTGCCAAAATATCAAATATTTACAAGATATTCAGTTTTGTTTAAGGTACTAGAAATGCATAAGCAGAACTATCTATACCAATTTGTATTTTGCATTTTACTAATTCATTATACAGTATATATTATTTCAATTTATACTACAGGGCCGTTGAATGCTTGAATCTGATTGGCTGACAAACGTTCTAAGATGTGCAATTATTTTCAGGGAAACGCATGGCGAACGTAGTTCCAGGCAGGTACATAAAAAGTAGACAAAGTATACTTTCCTATTTTTAGTTCAAAAGAAGTATACTAATAGCACACTTGAATGAACTTCTTTTTCATAAGGGATGTTTAGAATTATTGAATGTGTACGGAATAATTGACTTCGGTCCGTTGAATTATTAGAAAAATAATGCACACCCGAGGTGTAACAGCCACTCCGCTTCGCGTCATGTCTGCATCACCACCTCGGGTGTGCATTATTTTACGTGCTACTACACGTATTTAATTAGTAAACTATCAGTATACCTATAAGTTCACTTTTAGTATAGTTGCAGTACAAGCTAAAAACATTGATGTAAACTAGTTGTGTACTCAAAGTTTACTACTGTTATACTTAAAGTATATTTAAACGTATACTTTTATATACTAGTAGAAAGTGGGCCAATTTAGTCCCAAGGAGTATTGAAATAGTACACTTACAAGTATACTATTAGTACACTGATATTTGTATACTTACTACATAAAGTATACTTAAAAATATACTTGAACTTTACTTAGGTATACTTAATAAAATAAACTTGAAGTATACTACCTTTTTGGTAAGGGATAACAATCTGACCTTTTGTACAAAGGAGTTAGCATAGTCAGTGTCACAAATTTGATTATCATTTAGTTTAATTGATGACCTAAAATAATTTGGAATCTGAAATACTTTGTAACATTTCTTTGTTAATATATTTACACACACACGGTTAGATTAAGGTTAATTTGTCACAAGCCAACACAAATAATTTCTTACAATTTTTACGATTTCATGCAAATTATGTTAAATTGTGACCTTAAGTCAAGCACATGAATATGTGAGACTATATCTAAAATGTTGTGGCAAAGTGTCATTATTTGTACTGTACATGGGATTCTTCTCCATCACTATGCTGATTGTAGGTTATAGATCACTGGTTTCCTGTGATCATTAACTTCACAGCCATTATGGAAATTCCACAGAGGTTTTATTTATTTATTTTTTTTGCACGGTATCTGAGGGCTCACAGTGGTATGTGATGTCATATAGTTATCTGCAGTAGTGCGGGAAATGTGTTTGTATCTCAATCACAATGCCTGAATCTATTTCAACATGGAGGTCCACTATCTACAATGTGATCAAATTTCCTTGCAAGTTCACTGTTAACTCTGTGGTCACTATCTATTGTTTCCCTTGGAATGGAAAACATATAGTCATCAGAGCCGACAGATGCTGGTCGTACGTAATCGCTCTGATATATGAGGTGTAGAGTGTGTTGTCTTTCAGTTGCTTTTAAATTGGATTAAATTGAACATCAAGGCAACCAGCATCAGAATGAAGGCACCAGCATTGACTCAATACAAAAAATTGAAAAACTGTATGACAACATGTTTTAAAAAATGGGGGAAAAAAATGATTGTGTAAAATATTCTCTAAAAACAAGTTTAATATGTAATGCAATTTCTTTTTTCAAGAAAATACAAATCATTATGAATCATCCACAACAGAATGAAAGAATTATAAGGACCGATTGGAACAATTGTGACAACAAATCTCTGTAAATGATCGAAACATGCAATGTTATACCATAACATTGATAGTGTTTGGATTATATTTCATACTTGTTTGGCTTTGATAATTAAAATCAGCCATACAACGAGTGCTAATGACTTTCATTAGTTCCATCTGGAGTTCATTCATCAATAAATGTGTCATTAAAATAGTTCTCAGACAAGTTTCGTCATCATATACTGATTAATGAGAGTCCCGCTATGGGATTGTATGATTATTGAACCTACACCTGTGACAGGAACCCTTGCAAAGTTTCCGGCAATTCCACGTTCTGAGCGGTCGTCAGAGAATTAAGAAATGTCTTTAATGTTACGTGCATGTTTGAAAGGGTTTGTATTTTAGTTGCTGTGGGGATTTCATACAAAAATAAAAATATGTATCCCCACACTTTATGCATGAATACAAATGAGACAAACCTGAATATGCAATACATTTTTTAAAAGAATAGTTCACCCAAAAATGAAAATTTGCTTCAAATGTACTCACCCTCAGACCATTCAAGACGTAGATGAGTTTCTTTCTTCATCTGAACAGATTTGGAGAAATTTAGCATTACAACAATTGCTCACCAATGCAACTGCAGTGAATGGGTGCCGTCAGAATGAGAGTTTAAACAGCTGATAAAAACATCACAATAATCCACAAGTAATCCACACAACTCTAGTCCATCGATTAATGTCTCGAGAAGTGAAAAGCTGAATGTAATAAACAAATCCATCAAATCCATCGCTTCTGGGCAAAATACCAATCCATAATCCATAATAACGCTTCATCCAGGGAAAAATCCCATCTCCTGTTTTCCTCTTGCATCAAAATCCACCTACATATTTATTTAGAACTGTTTTGGACTGCTTGAAAATGTTCTTGATCTCTGCATATTTCTCTCCTGTTTCAAACAAGATAACTTTATCACTGCAGAAAGCAATATTATGGATGGAGGACTCATATTAAATTAAAAAAATCTTAAAGATGGATTTATTTCTTAAAAACATGCAGCTTTTCACTTCACAAGATGTTTATTGACAAATTATTGTGTTTTTATCAGCTGTTTGGACTCTCATTCTGGTGGCACCCATTTACTTTAGAGGACCCACTGTTTTGCATGTGATGTAATGCTGCATTTTTCCAAATCTATTCAGATGTAGAAAAAAACTCATCTACATCTTGGATGGCTTGTGGGTAAGTACATTTAAAAGCAAACTTTTATTTTTGGGTGAACTTTTCCTTTAAAGCTTGCCTAAATCCCTTATAAAAAGACCTCCTCAGATGGACGTTATTTGAACTGAAATTAGGTATAATGCATATTGGGTGTGTGGGTTTACTTAGCTAAATTGTCCCCAGAAGTTAACTAAATATGACAGCATCTGCCTTTAGGGACATCTGGAAAAGACCTCAATTAGAAAAACAGATTTTTTTTCCTAAATATATATATATAAAAAAAAATATTTCAAGGTTACAATTAGTCTGCAGTAATTATAGAATTTACTAAAAACAAAGCGGTCATGGGAATGTGTTCATTTACAAATAATAGTTAAGCAAACATGTTAGCATAAAAAATACTTTATTAACAGCTAAAACTTTAACTCGTCTGGTTTGTTCATTTACCTCTCAGTAGGCCACTTAAGGAAGGAGTGTCTAAGACAAGAAATGAGAGCATAAATCTCGGCCTTCGTAACATTTATCAAGTGATCCATCGTGTTTTGCTGGATTAGTAGATGTTAGGGCAGCATGTTTGTTTACTTTGGCCTGGTCGCCATGTTTGCTAGAGCAATCTGTGACCACAGCGCAATTGAACACCATCCAACCAGAACCACCTCGAGTAAAAACATGATTACGGTCTCTTTCATTTCAACCGAATCTGATCTCATGACCTTTCTTGAATTTCGAGTGGAATCTCAGTGTGTGATGCAATGACGGGCCGTAATTGGGAGACTTATCAAGCCATGCAGTGATGTCAAAGGACACATAATGGATCTGAGTAAAGGAGCTCATTTAATGTGATACTTATTACGGCCGCATGCGATATCACAGCGGGACGTCCTTTACTCAAAGGCCCAGCTGAGGTCAACGAGCAATAGTGCCCAAGACAAGCAAAGTCTAACCTTACTGTGTCATTCAGTATATTCATTAATTTCATTTCTGGATTGTAAGTGAATTACGCCACACCATGAGACGTATTAACTGTTACAGAAGTTAATGTGTGTAATACATGGATTTAATTCAAACATTATACAACTCACAAGCAGTAAAACTGCAAATAATGTTAGGTAAATATTTACCACAAATACTCCATTCACTCAAAATAATCATATAAAAAAAATGTAAATGTTGAGGACCAAGTACAGTATATATATATACCCAAAAGCAAGCAAGTAAACAAAGAAAGAAAGAAAGCTACAATAAAATTTAATATAAATATTATATGAAACACATTGTATGAATTAATTCTAAGTACATTAATAATAACACTGAAGTAATTCCATAATAGAAAAACTATGCCAAAAAAAAGATTCTGAGTGCACATTTAATGCTGAAAATTGCTCTATAATCTGGTCTATAATAAAACCATGAGAGCAACTTGCAGCATAAAATGTGCACTCAGTATTTTTTCAGGTAATTAAGTAAATAAATAAATACAATTAAATATGATATTATATAAATATGTAAATATTATATTATAATATATAAATATAATATGAAACACTTAAAAAATAAAAATGACAAAAACACAACGTTACCAAATCAAACTAACCTGAATTAAACCTGAAAATATAAAAATAAAAGATAAATATATTAACAAATACTGTATGACATTAATAATAATAATACTCAAGTAAATTTAAGTAAATAATGCCAAATATTAAACTAAATATAAATATGAGTTTTGCCATCTGATTGTTTTGTGACTTCGGCCAGGGAATAAGACCTTGAGTTTGATTTCTCTGCTTGAACTTCTCACTGGACTCTTGCAGCCTACAAGACATATGAGAGACGGCCTTGTGCGGTAACAGATAGACTCGTGCCACTCACCGAACAACAAAGCCATTGTATGACGTGCCAACCGGAGAGCACCTTCTCAAAGCAGCTCCGCTGAAAACAACACGGTGTGTGTGACGACAGCCGGCGTTATGAGCCGTGACATTACAGCCAGTGAAGGGTATGTTTGTGTCTGATAGGGAGCAGACGTGCTGTGGGAAGGGGTGACACTCTCTGAGCATCACAGAACATAATACAGTCAAAAGTCAAATTCAGAGGTTCTACTGTTACAGAAACTACCTGGCAGGAACGAGATCTGCTACCTTACGTGGCTATAAAGCCTCTGCTTGTTTTGAATCAACATTACCACAGCACTGCCTGCTTTAGAGGTGTCCATGATGGCTGGGCAATTCCCTATCAGAAAAGTCCATAGAAAAAGCACCAGGTTAGCGGGATATTAAGTATAAACAAGGGAAAATCGTTGGGACAAAGGGACAATTAAGTATTTAAAGATGTAGTAAGCAATTGTTTTTGGAATACCACACATACACGTACAAAATGTCCCTACAATTTTTGGCTGGATATAAACAGTTAATTATTTTCATATTATGGGCAATAAATAAACAAACATAAATAAAAATGTTACTGGTTAAAAATTAACTATATATATATATATATATATGTTTTTGAAACAAGTCTCTTATGCTCACCAAGGCTGCATTTATGTATGCATTGTATTTTTCTATTTTTAATAATTTTAATATACAGATTTGGTTCTCAAGAAATATTTATTATCATCAAATCATGTTAAAAATAGTCGTTCTGCTTAAAATTGTTGTGGAAACCATAATACATTTTTAAATACATTTTTATACATTTTATTTTTTTATAATTTATTTTAAATACAAAGCTTTTGTGGCAATATGAATGTCGTTACTGTCACTTTTGATCAATTTAATGTGTCCTTACTGAATAAAAGTGTTGATTTCTTAAATAAATTAATTTAAAAAAAAATTACTAACCCCAAACATTTGAACGGTAGTATAATTATAAAACGTATTAACAACAAATATAAATAAATAAATAAAACGAAATGCAATAATACAATGCAAAATACAATAAGTATTCCTAATCAAAGTAAATAAACACCTGAGATGGCTAAATAAATATTTGCAATAATTTATCATCATCTCTGCTAAATGTTGGCAAAAGCTTAAAATAGGTGGAGACAAACATCCAATGTTGTCCACAACACATGCACGATTTGGGACAGGGCCCGAAGTTTGGCCTTGGTTGTTTCCAGTCTACCAAGAACTTTGATTCTTTGGAAGCATTTCCACATCTTTTGTGTTCCAGTGATTACGTGCAGAACTTTCCTCACATTCAAGAGCCCCAGAAGACCTTTGCATACACTGGAGCATTTCTCACACCCTCACTGCTGCTGACCTCTGTCAATATGTTCTCATTGTGAGTTTACTACAGAGCAGACACTTGCCTGAAGCACTCACTTTATCTATAAAACAGAGTTATCCACCACATCTGCTTACTGTCGCAGCAAGAATTTGATTAATACGTTAACGGCCAATAACTCTTACACGCATCACGATTATTGTGTCTGTAACAGAAATGACGTTTTCCTCCATCATGAGAGGCCACAGGGGTTCAGACTGTGTTTACTTGGCACATACGTGACCCCGGTCTGGCTCAGCGTCATCTAATTTATCAATCACCCGCTCCAGAGTTGCTCTAACTTGGTTTTCAGTGTTAACTTTCCCCATCCATCAGCAATATTTTAAATACTTATATAACATGGGTTTGACTGATTTCAAGCCACTTGTTTATTTGATATATCCAAGCCACTGTGTTTAGTAACTTTAAATGATAGGTTTCATGAGGGTTTATGTAAAGCTCTTGACTCGTGTGATAAATGCAGTTCGACAAGGATCATAAATTTAAGCGTCTTATGGTCAGCTTGTGAGCAGGTTGCGAAAATGCGATGAGATCTTTGCCCAGCGTATTCTCCCTGGTTCTCCTGGTTAAAGATCAAAGACCCTACAGCATGACAAAACTTCAGCTGTCTGAACTCTGGCTTTTGAGCACTATATTAACACTACTGCCAATCATTTTCAAGTGGAGGAAGAGCTTTGTTAAAATGATAAAATATTGTTAAGATGTTGTTATTATTGTTGCATTTATCAACAAATAACCCATAGCAGCAAAGGTCACATAAATGCCTTAAACAGTGTTTTATTTATTTATTTATGGGATTCTGACAGTTTTTGATGTCTTGTATCTGTTTACCTTTTTTAAATATGTCAAATCTCTTATTTGTAATTTCATTCATTAATTTTGCATTTGGGAGGGTTTAATTAATTATTTAATATTTAACTATTGTAACTGATTTTTTTTTTTTGTCAATTGAACTTTTTTTTTTTCATTAGTTTTGCAAAATAAATCTGTCACTGCAGCCTTATTTTGAATCATTATGTTACTAAGCAAAAGTAGCAAAAATGCAACAATAATAATGATTCAAAATAAGGAATTTTGCAAAACTAATGAAAAAAAAAAAGTTCAATTGACAAAAAAAAAAATCAGTTACAATAGTTAAATATTAAATAATTAATTAAACCCTCCCAAATGCAAAATTAATGAATGAAATTACAAATAAGAGATTTGACATATTTAAAAAAGGTAAACAGATACAAGACATCAAAAACTGTCAGAATCCCATAAATAAATAAATAAAACACTGTTTAAGGCATTTATGTGACCTTTGCTGCTATGGGTTATTTGTTGAAATCTTAAAATTGTAAAATTTTAACTTTTTTCAGTGACAACTTTATTTTGCTAAGCTAATGGAAAAAAAATTGACTAAAGTAACTGACAGTTTTAAAAATAATAAAAAAGGTAAGCAGACTCAAACAAAATGAAAAAATAAATAAATAAATAAACTAGACATGAGCAGGCCAGTAAAGGAGTTTACATGCTGTATGAATTTGGGGTAATAGGCAATAAACAGCTTTACATAAACTGACCCTTACCCGATAAAAGAACACTGTTTAAGGCGTTTACGTGACCTTCGGTGCTGTTGGGTCATTTGGCATATTCGGCATAGGATCGTGTGAGTAAACGAGCTCTATGTCAGTGTTTCCCAACCCTGTTCTTGGAGGCTCCCCAACAGCACATATTGTGGATGTCTTTCTAATCAAACGCACCTGATTCAACTCATTAGCCTGTTAGTAAAGAACTCCAAGATCTTAAAAGGGTGTTTCTGATAAGAGAGACATCCAAAATGTGTAGTGTTGGGGGGCCTCCAGAAACAGGGTTGGGAAACACTGCATTATATGACATATTGATCCAGAGAATTTCAAGTTCAGTGCTCGTAATTTATTGAAAACATTATGATTGGAAATAAACTGCATAAAATAATTCCAATAGCATAGTGAGTGACAATATATCTCCATTTAAGTTCTTTTTAAACAGTGATTTAAGGTAGCAATTGATCTTGTTGAAAGTGCTCAAGTGAACTTTTGATTTGAACAAATGATAAAATGTCATACTATTAACTAAAATGACAGCCAGATTGTAACACCCACTAATAAATTGAAAACTTTATAATGAGAATGAAAATATAACAAAGCACTGGGGACAAAATTGGCCATGGCGGTGGCAGTGTATATGACACATATCTAGTTCAGTCATGAAACTCTAGATGGCACAGCTGATAGATCCTTTACATGCAGTCTGCTAGCAATCACATCATTTACTACATAGCATACACTGACTACGTTTACATGGACATCAATAATCCGATTTTAATACGATTAAGACAATACTCTGATTAAGAGTCTACCATGTAAACAGAGATTTTTGATTACCTTAATCCGGCTAAAGTCTTAATCGAAGTAAACATATACTGAAGTAATATACTGTAGCTGAAATAAAAAAGTTATTTTTTTTAAATGTATACATTTCAAATTATTTAATTTTTATTTTTTATTTTTATTAGTTTCAGTTTTAGTTAACAATACTATCCCTAGTTCTTTCGGTGTATAAGAGCAATTCTGCATTTTAATCCCTGGTAAAAACTTAAATAAATGATCTTAGATTTTAAAATGAACAACAAACGTGTCCATGTTTTAAAAGGATAAAGCCATTCACCATCAAATTGTTCCAAATTGATGGTAGCCACTTGCTTCTGTAGTATGAAAAAAATAATAATAATATGGAAGTCAATGGCAACCGTCAACTATTTAGTTACATACATCCTTCAAAATATCTGCTTTTGTACTCAACAGAAGAAAGAAATTCATTCGGGTTTGTAACATCATGAGGGTGAGTAAATGAACTATCCCTTTAACACTTTCCTAAACAGGCTTGAGGAACACACTTTTGTTTGGAACAAATGCCTTGATTAGCTGCTACTCAAAACCATAATCTTCAGGAATGGAATTGAGAACCTTTCATATACTATGTAGTTTGAGGTGTGTGAGAACCATTGTGTCTCTTACGGTTTCATTTCTCTGTTCTCAAATAAAAATGAGAAGTTACACTGGTGCAGCTGTATGGCTGTTCTCTCTTTCTCTGAGCAGTTAACGGCCCGTTCTCCTGGATCAACCCAAACCATACAACGGGCCTCCTATGTTTCTGTCAGCCGGGCCGGGGTGCCACAGCGGCAGCTGATACTGGTTAGCGTGTCTCTCCATTACGGTTTGTCATCCGAGATCCGTGAACTTCAGTCATGGCACTGCCCGTAGTCCTTCTTCCTGTGTCTGGCTCTCCGTCTGCGGTATACGAGTGAGTGCCGGTCCTGAAGTCGCTCGGAACACGCCCAGTTGCATGATTTACAGCCCTCGTTCGGCTGGCTCAACAGAGGCCTCGCTCCATCTGAACTTATTACCATTTGGTTTTGGTTTCCGCTCTCTGCCACTGTGCCACACCTATTGCATGTTTGAGTCAATGAGCACAGTGTGGCTGCATGGTCAAGAACCCTTGAGTTTTCTCTCGCGCTTGGCCCCGATCTTTTATTTCATTACTTCTCCTCATCCATTCTTGCTTTTTTCCATGCATGCCATTGAGTGAAATGTTCCTTTTTACATACTTGACTTTTGGCCAGAGATGAGGTTATGGCAACCCTGGACTTTCGGCTCAGTGGATGAACTACATCAGTGGTTTTGCTCCAGGACCGAGATTTTATATTGGAAACAAACGGCGACTCAACACAGTATATACAAATGTTGCAATTGTTTTAACCTATATGGCAAAGGTATGTATTTTCATATACACTATATTTTTAAAATATATAAAAAAAGGTCAATATATATATATATATATATATATATATATATATATATATTTATGTAAGCTTTAGACACTTGTATTTCCTCACATATTTTTGGCCATTTTTTAAATATATGTTATCAACTAAGAAATCCGAAATGTTATAACAATATTATGATGTATTATAATAATACTTAAAATATATTTAAAAAATATATATATATTTTGCATATACCAAATAGTATTTTAAGATTTAAAAAAATATTTTCTTGTTCAATAGGCATTTAAAGGTTTCAACAAAATATAATTTCAATTTCGAAAACATACATTATGCTGCACATATTTCAACATATATTTATCACACATTTCAAATACATTTTGTCTTTTTTATATGGGTGCAGCCTTTGAAAGAAAGAAAAGAAGACACTTCAGCACAAACCACCAATGCAGTTTGGGTCATATTTGTTTTGTGCAGTTTTGTTCTTGGATTTTGAAGATGATGGAATGACACACAACCAAGTTCAAGTTTCAAGTTTTATTTGTCACATACACGACTATACAGAGATTGTATAACCAGCAGTGAAATGTGAATCAGGTCCGCTCCATGGACAGTGCAAATACAACAAGGGAAGTATGCATAAAATAAAATGAATAACAAATAAGATATAAAGCACAGAATATAAAATATAAAGTATAAGAGAATGTGCATGACAGTATGCTGTAGAATTAAATATTAAGATAAGCATGACTGAGTGGGGGGGGGGGATGTGCAAACAGGTAGGACATGGTGACATAAGCAGCAATCACAAAAAGAATAAATATAAAATATGATAAGATATCAAGATACAGAAAGTGTTGTGTGCAAATGACAGTATTGTGTGCAAATGACACTGTCAGTATGAGGTAGATGATAATGAGTGTGAGTATATTACTGATGTGAGTGATTAGTAAGTGAAGTCATGTTGATGTTAAGAGGCTGGGTTCAGTTCAGTTTGAATTCAGGAGCCTGATGGCCTGGGGGAAGAAGCTCCTCCTGAGTCTCTCAGTTTTTGCCATCAGGCTGCGGAAGCGCTTACCAGATGGCAGCATAGTGAAGAGACAGTTTCCAGGGTGATTTGAGTCCTTGGTGATTTTGACAGCTCTGCTTCTGCAGCGTTTGATGTAGATGTCCTGCAGAGAGGGGAGAGCAGACCCAGAGATACGCTCAGCTAAGCGCACAACTCTCTGCAGGGCCTTGCAGTCCTGACTGGAGCTGTTTCCATACCACGCTGAGATGCACTGAGTCAATATACTTTCTATGGTCCCTGCATAGAAAGTTTTCAGGATTGATGGTGAGACCCTGAATTTCCTCAGCTGTCGCAGATGGTACAGTCTTTGCCTGGCTTTCTTAACCTGTGTTTGGATGTGTGTAGTCCAAGTCAGGTCCTCGGAGATGTTTACACCGAGGTACTTGAAGCTGCTTACTCTCTCCACAGGGGTCCCGCTGATCACAAGAGGAATGTAGGGCAGCAGGTGTTTCTTTCTGAAGTCTACAATCAGCTCTTTAGTTTTGCTCACATTCAGAGAGAGACAGTTGTCCTGGCACCATGATGTTAGTCTCTCTACCTCATCCAAGTATGCGGTCTCATCATTGTTGGAAATGAGGCCCAGAACCACAGTATCATCAGCAAATTTGATAATAGATGTGGAGCTGTGAGAGGACACACAGTCGTGTGTGTAGAGAGTAGAGCAGGGGACTCAGAACGCAGCCCTGCGGGGCTCCTACATTCAGAGTGATGGAGTTTGAGGTGTACTGGCCTAGCTTCACCACTTGTGGTCTGCCGGTGAGGAAGTCTTGAATCCAGTCGCAGAGTGAAGTGTTTAGGCCGATGCCTGTGAGTTTATTAGTCAGCTTGATGGGGACTATGGTGTTGAAAGCTGAGCTATAGTCTATAAATAGCAGCCTTGCATAGTTACCATTGCTGCTGTCAATGTGTGTGAGGGAGGAGTGAAGTATGTGAGAGATGGCATCATCAGTTGATCTGTTGGGACGATAGGCAAACTGAAGAGGGTCCAAAGTAACAGGGATGGATGAGCTAATGTGGCTCTTAACAAGTCTCTCAAAAACCTTCATGACTATAGATGTGAGGGCCACTGGACGATAGTCATTCAGGCAAGAGGGTTTATTGTTCTTAGGCACAGGGATGATGATGGATTTTTTAAAGGAGGTGGGAACTACAGAGGTAGCAAGGGACTCGTTGAAGATAGAAGTGAACAAACCAGCAAGCTGATCAGCGCAGGACCTCAGAACCCGGCCTGTGATCCCGTCAGGTCCAGCCGCTTTCCTGATGTTCACTCCCTTTAGTGCCCTCCGAAACTCGTCCTCCGTCACGGTGATCACATAATCCTCGCTTCTCTGCCTGCTGCTTCCTGACGCGCTGATCGGCAGAGCCGCGCTGCTGCCATTGCTTTCAAATCGGCCGTAGAAGGTGTTTAATTCTTCGGCCAGCGACGGATCTGCACTCACCTCCGCGGAGGATTTGTTCCCAAAGGCACAGATGGTCCTTAGTCCCTGCCACATGCGTCGAGAGTCATTGAGCTGGAAATGAGACTCAATTCTCTCTTTGTATCGATGTTTGGCGGCACTTACAGCTCGTCTGAGAGCATAACACGCTGCTTTATACTCGCTCATATTCCCAGACAAAAGAGCCTCGTTGTATGCGGCAGTGCGTTTGTTAACCGCATCACGGATTGTTCTGTCCACCCACGGTTTCTGATTTGGGAAGGTCCTTACAGTTATTGTTTCTGTAGCTTGTTCGGTAAGTGTGTTTACAAAGCTCACTGCTACCTCCGTGAACTCGCTGACGTCAGATGAGCTCGCCCTGAACATGTCCCAGTCGACGTCATCAAGAGCCGCCTGCAGCATAGCTTCCGAGTGGGAGGACCAACGCGTCACTTCCCTCTTCACCGGGGGTTCCTGTGTGAGCCTTTGTTTATATTCCGGTGTGAGGAAAATGGCGGCGTGGTCTGATTTACCAAAAGACGGTAGAGAGCGGGCCTTGTAGGCATTCTTAAATTGAGAGTAGCAATGATCCAGTGTATTCGGTCCTCTAGTTGGACAGGATACATGCTGGTGAAAGTTCGGCATGACCTGCCTGAGGTTGGCTTTGTTAAAATCCCCCGCGATGATAAAGGCAGCGTCAGGATGTTTGTTAATGTAGCCGCTGAGCACATCGTGAAGTTTAGACAAAGCCAAGCCGGTGTCTGCCTGAGGTGGAATGTAAACGGCAGTAGCGATGACCGCAGAGAACTCGCGGGGCAAATAGAATGGGCGGCAAATAATGGATAGATGTTCCAGATGAGGCGAGCAGGATCGCAACAGAGAGGAGATATTCCTGGGGTCACACCATTTCTTGTTAGTCATGAAGCACACTCCTCCACCCTTGGATTTACCGGCCTCGGCTGTTCTGTCCATCCGTAACAGAGAAGTTGTCAGACGGCTTTACAGCAGTGTCCGGAACCGAGGGCGTGAGCCATGTTTCAGTCAAACAGATGATGTTACAGTCCCTTATGTCCCGTTGGAAACTTATCCTGGCTCTAAGATCGTCCATCTTATTATCCAAGGATTGGACATTAGCGAGCAGAATGCTCGGTAAAGGAGGACTGTGGGCTCTTTTCCTCAATCTGTTGCGAATTCCAGCGCTTTTTCCACGGTGTTTCTTGTACCGTCTCCTGTGGCCTTTGTTCTCTGCGTTCCGAAGAATCTCAAGAGGCCACGATGGATTCGGATTCGGTGATAAAGTGTCCTGAACCAGGTTAGTGAAGCGGTTTCCAATGTCCAAGAGTGTACTTTTGTCGTAGGTGATCAGTGCCGACGTTATGTGTGCAAAAAGAGAAATTAAAAATAAGTTAAAAAGTAAATAAAAGCACAGTCTTAGCGGAGCGACCTGGAAGGCGACCGAACATAGCAGCGCCAAATTAGCGCCAAATAGCAGCAACCTGTCCAAATCAGCCTCTATCTAACTAAAAAAGCAATGAAGTGCCTTTAACATCAACAACAAAAGATAAGGACACCATTTCTCTTTCCTTATAGGATAGGATAAGCCTATTTACTTTCCTCACAATTATATGGTTAGTTGCGCGAATAGTTTTACGTATGTCTCCCTCTTTTAATTTTCAGATAAGAGCTGTTATGTTGTGTTGTTGTCAAGCAAAGCCTCCAGGCTCACTTTGTTCTTTTCCCCCTCAATGTCTCGATTTCCACCATGTCCAATGACAATAAGTGGCACAAGGGACTATATGGAGACACTGCTTAGGATGAAACATGTGGTAAAGCTCACCAGTCACTATCTGTTTAGGGAAGAACACCCTCAAACCCACAATTATCCAGCTGGAGCTGCGACAGGCCCTATTATGTCTTACCTGGGGCAGAATTAATCAGCCACAGAAAAAGCTATCTGTATTTTTGGAAAGCCTTCATGTCTCTGTCTTTCCTCAGGCGTCGGTAATTAGGCAGTAAATGTGCGTTTCCCCTGTATTTAAAACACAAATATGTTGCTATTTAGTACTTCAAAAATGTGGAATGTACACCGCATTAAGCAATGTGATAATGCATTTTACAATAAAACTCAATTCATTAACATTAGTCAGTGCATTAAGTATCATGAATTTACAACAAACAACATTTTTAACAATTTATTAATCTAGGTAGGGTTATTACAGTTAACATAAATTGGTTGCCAAAGCAATATTTCTCATTTTCATTTAGTTTAACTTGAAGTACTAAACTAAAACTAATAAATAAAAATCAATACAAACTAAACAAATGCACAACAAAATGACTAAACGTTTAAATAAAATTAAAGTGAAAACAGAAAACAGAAAACATAAAAATAAAATTTAATTCAAAATATTTAAAAAAGATTTTAGGGCATATTTGGCACATTTTTCCTGTGCCTGGGTTGCAATGTCCTGAGATCAACATGGTACAGTATATTTATGACACAATCTGATCATACAGTAGCAGAGCATATGAAATCTTGTGGCTATGCATAAATAAAAGTGAAGACCATAAGGTCTTTGACTGATTAAAGTTACGTTTTAACTGTATCTTGCCAACTTTGTCTTCTGAATTTTTCGCTTGAGTTGTCATAGGATTGAGGAGCTCAGGAGGTGCTTATTTGCACTAATTAGTCTTTGGTGGTAGCAGCCTCTCATCTGCCTGCCAGCAAAGCCCCAGCCCAGCCCAGCCTGTCCAGGCGGATTTGCCTGACAGATGGTAAAATTGTCCCCAGCTTCCAGGACATTAACTCATTTTGGCTGAGTATCCTGACAAAGGTGGAGCACCTAAGTGGCATTCTTTGGCCCTCCTCTGAAGCACTGAATGGTGACCGGGTTAATCCCAACACTTCATCTCACGGCCTGCAACAAGTTGTCAGATCCCAGTCCCTGAGCGACAATGTCCTGTTAATGTATTTGCGGATCGGTGTTCTCTTTCCACTGAACAGCAGTGCTGGATTCCAAGGAAGAACACATCATAGACGCACCTCGTTTTAAAAGTTGGCTCAGTGCAGTTGCTAGTGGTTTCTGTTGAATCACAGTAGCGGCTTAATCGCATAGCAGATCTGGACTGTGGAATATCACACCTAAATGAATGGAGCATGTTTCATCAGATGCATGCAGAGTCATGTTAAACGAAAGGAGTTTATATTTACAATGTTCTTAACATGATGACCTTCACCAGACTCTGTGCGTGGATGGTACTGTCTGGGTGGGTGGGTGTGGGAGCTAGTTTTTCTTTTCTTTTTTTTCTTTCTTCCAACCACAGGAAAGTTTTAATCTGGGAGGAACTTTCTGAAAAGAGACAGGCAGGAATGTTTGTAATCCCATTGGACATTTTGTGCATGTAATATTTGTGTGTATGTACGTGCATGTATGCGGTGCACTTTTTGCTGTGGCAGAATCTGCTGGTATATGCCAAAACTGCAAGTTCCAGTGAATTCACAATGCAAAATACAAACAAGCACAACCTCACTCCTGATACTCATCCACTGACTTGCAGCTGCAGTTTTGGATAAAATAGGCATTCAATTGATTGCTGTTAGATTGTACTGACTGTATTGATGCTGACTGGCTGGTGGTGTCATAAGAATGCACAAAACCTTCACTAACATTTATTCTGAGCTGTATTCTGAGAAAAAAGTAGTCATTTTCAAGCTATTAAAAGGTTTCAAATAAATAAATAAATAAATAAACACATAAGCAAGCATGCAAACAACGGACTAAACATCTTTTATAATAATGGCATTTGTAATCTAGTTAATCGAAGCGATTTATTTATTTTTTGATTGATTGATTGATCCTTTGAAATCAAGAGTTTGGTGGCTTTATTCCATGTCTACTACAGTATATCTCCACTATCTCTACTATATTTACTATATATACAACCCGAATTCCGGAAATGTTGGGACGTTTTTTAAATTTGAATAAAATGAAAACTAAAAGACTTTCAAATCACATGAGCCAATATTTTATTCACAATAGAACATAACAAATGTTTAAACAGACACATTTTTCACTTTTATCCACTAAAGAGCTCATTTCAAATTTGATGCTTGCTACAGGTCTCAAAAAAGTTGTCATGGGGGCAACAAAAGGCTGAAAAAGCCAGACATTTTTAAAAGATTCAGCTGGGAGAATATCTAGCAACTAATTAAGTTAATTGACATCAGGTCTGTAACATGATTAGCTATAAAAGGGCATAACATATCAAAAGATTCAGAGAAACTGGAGAAATCTCTGTGTGTAAGGGACAAGGCTGAAGACCTTTGTTGGATGCCCGTGGTCTTCAGGCTCTCAGACGACACTGCATCACTCATCGGCATGATTCTGTCATTGACATTACTAAATGGTCCCAGGAATACTTCCAGAAACCACTGTCGGTAAACACAATCCGCCGTGCCATCTGCAGATGCCAACTAAAGCTCTATCATGCAAAAAGGAAGCCATATGTGAACATGGTCCAGAAGCGCCATCATGTCCTTTGGGCCAAGGCTCATTTAAAATGGACTGTTTCAAAGTGGAAAAGTGTTGAATTGGCCTGCCTGCAGTCCAGATCTTTCACCTATAGAGAACATTTGGCGCATCATTATGGAAAATATGTCAAAGACGACCACAAACTCTTCAGCAGCTGGAAACCTATATCAGGCAAGAATGGGACCAAATTCCAACACCAAAACTCCAGAAACTCATAACCTCGATGCCCAGATGTCTTCAAACTGTTTTGAAAAGAAGAGGAGATGCTACACACCATGGTAAACATGCCCCCGTCCCAACTATTTTGAGACCCGTAGCAGGCATCAAATTTAAAATGAACTAATTTTGTGCATAAAATTGCAAAATTTCTCAGTTTAAACACTTGTTATGTTATCTATGTTCTATTGTGAATAAAATATTGGCTCATGTTATTTGAAATTCTTTTAGTTTTCATTTTATTCAAATAAAAAATAAAACATCCCAACATTTCTGGAATTCGGGTTGTATAATATGTATGTTATTGTGTACTCTAAAAGCTGGAGAAAAAACACACACTTTTAGCAGTTCTACACATTTAAAATGTCTAATTTACAGGCTTTTTTCTTCTTCTGAGAAAGCAAAGAAAAATATTGATGACTCATCCTGCACTACACAGATTTTTGTCACAAGTTGATATGATTCTTTAGGGTGTTAATGAAAAGTCTATAACATACCTTGGTTAAAATTTCTCAGTGGTATTGTAAAAAACACCCTTTTTACCCTGTCAAAATCAGCTCTGTTTTCAGCAAGCTGTTTTAGTCCATGTTGCTTTAATTGCTAATGAGCTCTGCTGACCCCGCCCCTCTCTTCCCTGGGATGACGAGCAGACTGTAAACTTCTGCCACGAAACTGGCTAACTAGCACTTTATTAGGAAAGGCGATTTGCAAAGATTCATTCAAAAAACCCTTATACTCACTTCTTCTGTAGATGAAGCTGGATCACGAATGATTCGCGTGAACATAGACGCATTTAGGCAGATCGGGATTGGTGCATTCTCTTCAAAAATGAAAGTAACGTTAATCTTCTGCGTCTTCAGCGGCTCAGATGTCAGGAGTAAATGACGACTGCTATATTCATTATTACATCCAACAACAAATTACCTCAATCGCTTAATCGGAGACACCTTGTCTTCCCCTGCACCGGAGTCGACACAATGGCGGACAGCTCTCAGCTCAGTCAGGGCGGGTCTAAGGTAAGACAGCCTTGTCAATCAACTATCGTGGAAGCGGCCTGTGCAGAACTGTCATTCTGACAGGAATCTCAGAACAGCCTGATTTGAGGAACGATATTTTAAAATAGGGATTTAAAAAAAAAAAAACACTGGGTGGATTTTTATCATTATCCATTCTCAGCCCAAGTTTCAAAACCAAAATCACACATTCACACAGTGTCTGTCTTTGATCTGGTCAGACAGACTCCTCTCCATCGTCATAATTGCTTGAAGAAACAGAACCATAAAATACAGTGTCCATGTGGACTGAAGCAATGTCAACACAGTGTCAGCATTCCAATATCAATAAAAAAGCCTTTGGAAAAGACAACATGGGTTGTGAAATGTTCTAGCATAATGTGTTAATGGAATAAAAAAAGTTACTTTCTAAAAATAATCACACCCTAAAACACTTAAGTTCCCAACACATGACCGGCCTGCTCAAAGTTTGACCGCAATTACACAAAATGACTCTATTTTCTCTCCGTCTTCATAATTTCCAGTGAAGTTGTAATTCATCAGTTTGTGTCAGCATCAAACAGGCCGGCAGGAAAGAGGGTAACGCCTTGCTCTATTTTAAGAACAAAGTATTCCAGGTACACTTGCAAACTTGGATTTCGATGCCGGGCCAAACGTTTACCAAAAGTCCCGGCAGTGGACACCTGAGATCGAGTCACGCCAACTTCTGGGCTGAAGTCAAACAGACGCTTCAGAATAGATGCAAAAACTCGGCGGGCTCACACTCTATAATCAAACTCAATTTAAACGAAGGTGAATAGAGATTGGAATGCAAAGGGCTATAAATAAAGTTTTATGTCCTTCCAACATTAATAATTTTGTTGGATAGTGATTACTAAAATAAAAAATAAATGACCTGTTAGACGTGTAATAAGGTCACTTAACTGCCGAGCAAACATGACTCACCCTGCTGCGTGTGGGGTCTCCACTTCTGGGATGCTGTATGAACACTCATTTACTTGTTCAAAGGATCCATTTTTACATCATCCTAATGGCTGAGTGCTACGACTTGGAACCCGTGCATTTGGGGTTTTCTTCCTACAGTCCTGGTTTCGCTCTCTCCTTTGACATGGCTACAGATGACTGTAGCTAAATAACTGTGTGCAGGGGAGAAAACCCCCCCCAATGTGATACACAATTTCTCATTCAAACTATAACGAAAAGCAAATCTTAAAAGGAGGCACAACAAGCGATGGCACACATGCTTGTATTTAATGCCACAAAGAACAGCAGCATTCCACTTTTGGCCATGGTTTTTCTAAAATAATGATATAAATCTCGGAGCACAGCTGCAGAGGAAGGAGGCAGGCAGTGATGGATGATGCTGGGGCAGTTTTACAGTTGAGGCCGATTTCACACAAAAACAGAGCAAAGTTTTTTCACTATGGCAAACATCAGATTTAATATTGCTCATGCTCGTGATCTAAAAAAAACTTCAGCTTGTAATTTGTCATGCACTGTTTGTGCTACAGACATGAATGATTCCTCAAATCACGCAGCTTGCTGAGGAGAGGTGTGCTGTTATTTTTCTAAGAGATCAGACTGGCGATTTTCATCCGACGGATGTGAAAAAAAATCCCTTAGACTTACAGTAAATTGAAGGAGGGACCTGAGTCATAGAGACCAGAATGAGACTTGTAGGTGGGCTTTTTGAGACTTGTAGGTGGACTTTGGCCAGTAAGAAACCAACTAGTAAATACTTGCAGTCACAGAACTGACATGTTAATGTGCACAAAGACATTTCTTCTTCTTTTTTAGAATTACTACATGGTTTAACATTTTAGATCATAGAATCTTTATTTAATCTTAACAACTGTATATCATTATAGAAGGTCTAAGACAAAATCAATATTTGACCATTGTTTTACAATATAAATTTAATAGCAATCATAATGTGTACATGTCAAAACATGCAAAATCATCAATATTGTATGTAGCAGTGATGCTCTTACCTGTAAAATGGAAAGGGATCACTACACACATCCATTAGAAATCTAAAAATGTACATATTTAGAACTATTGAATAATTCTCATTTTTAAATCACAATTCTTCAGAGAAAATGACCATTTATGTACATTTTTCACTACATTACGCCAATCAGGAGCATTGTGGTTTACATACAGTTTAGTTATTTCTTACAGTACGAAATTAATACTTTTACAAGGCAAGGATGCATTCAATTTACATTTATGCATTTAGCAGACGCTTTTATCCAAAGCGACTTACATTGCATTTTAAGTTACAGTTTTACATTTTATCAGCTCTTGCTTTCCCTGGGAATCGAACCCATGATCTTGGCGTTGCTAGCGCCATGCTCTACCATTTGAGCTACAGGAAAGCCTGTAGATCAAATTGATCAAAAGTGACAGTAAAGACATTTATAATGTCACAAAAGCAGGAATAAATTACATTTTTAAATATATTCAAATAGATAACAGCAATTTTAAATTGTAATAATTGCTTTTTATGTACAACCCCAAATCAGAAAAAGTTGGGACAGTATGGAAAACGCAAATAAAAAAAGAAAGTAGTGATTTCTAAATTTACTTTGACTTGTATTTCATTGCAGACAATATGAACACAAAATATTTCATGTTTTGTCTGGTCAACTTCATGTCATTTGTAAATATACATCCTTTCCTGTCATTCAGACCTGCAACACATTCCAAAAAAAGTTGGGACAGGAGCAATTTAGGGCTAGTAATGAGGTAAATTGGTTAAATAATGATGTGTTTTGAAACAGTTGATGTCAACAGGTGATTGTAATTATGATTTGGTACAAAAGCAGCATCCAAGAAAGGTCTAGTCCTTTAGGAGCAAAGATGGGCCGAGGATCGCCAGTTTGCCAACAAATACGTGAGAAAATTATTGAAATGTTTAAAAACAATGTTCCTCAAAGAAAGATAGGAAGAGATTTGGATATTTCACCTTCAACAGTGCATAACATAATTAAAAGATTCAAGGAATCTGGAGGAATTTCAGTGCGTAAAGGACAAGGGCGCAAGCCTAAGCTGAACAACCGTGATCTCCGATCCCTCAGGCGGCACTGCATCAAGAATCGTCATTCATCTATAAGCAATATCACCACATGGGCTCAGGACTACTTTGGCAAACCTTTGTCAAGTACCACAATACGTAGTTACATCCACAAATGCCAGTTAAAACTGTACTGTGCCAAAAGGAAGCCCTATGTTAACAGTGTCCAGAAGCGCCGTCGACTTCTCTGGGCTCGGAGGCATCTGGGATGGACCATCACACAGTGGAAACGTGTACTGTGGTCAGATGAATCAGTATTTCAGGTATTTTTGGGGAGGAATGGACGCCGTGTGCTCCGGACCAAAGAAGAAAAGGATCATCCAGACTGTTACCAGCAACAAGTCCAAAAGCCAGGGTCTGTCATGGTATGGGGTTGTGTCAGTGCCCTTGGCAAAGGTAACTTGCACTTCTGTGATGGCACCATTAATGCTGAAAAGTACATAGAGATTTTGGAGCACAATATGCTGCCTTCAAGAAGACATCTTTTCCAGGGACGTCCATGCATATTTCAACAAGACAATGCAAAACCACATTCTGCACACATTACAAAGTCCTGGCTGCGGAGGAAGAGGGTACGGGTACTTGACTGGCCTGCCTGCAGTCCCGACCTGTCTCCAATAGAGAATGTGTGGCGCATTTTGAAGCGCAAAATGCGACAACGAAGACCCCGTACTGTTGCCCACCTTAAGACTTGTTTGCAGGAAGAATGGGACAAAATTACACCTGAAACACTTCATCACTTGGTGTCTTCAGTCCCTAAACGTCTTTTAAGTGTTGTGAAAAGGAATGGCAACATTACAAAGTGGTAAATGCTTTACTGTCCCAACTTTTTTGGGAATGTGTTGCAGGTCTGAATGACAGGAAAGGATGTATATTTACAAATGACATGAAGTTGACCAGACAAAACATGAAATATTTTGTGTTCATATTGTCTGCAATGAAATACAAGTCAAAGTAAATTTAGAAATCACTACTTTCTTTTTTTATTTGCGTTTTCCATACTGTCCCAACTTTTTCTGATTTGGGGTTGTAGTATAAAAAAAAAGAAAAAAAAAAAAAAAAGAAAACTTATTAGAAAAACACTTTAACATACATCCATGTGGTAACTACCTAAAATGATGAAAACCATCTTTGGGAAAAAAAAAATCTTTACGTACGAATTGGTCGTGAGATAGCATTGCCAATTTAACTGACTTGTAATGCTGCGCAAGAAAGTTCAGTAAAAAACTGCCATTTGATTGGACTTGGTGCACGTGTTTCCACCACTGCTACCACATCTCTCAGCCAGCTTTGGGAAATTTTGTCTTAGTCCAGCACAGGTGGTTCACATTTAGAGGTGAGACTATATATAGACTGCGAAAACACAATCCAGGTGGATTTTCCAGTGAACAAAGCAGCTAATGCAGAGCCATGCGGCTGCCCCCTCCCAGGGTTTGTTTAATGAACAGGATCTCTGGAGTATAGAGGAAAGATACAGAGCTGCCAGCTGGGCACAGACCGCTGATAATTCAAGCCTATTGGTCAGAGGCACAGAGGGCAGTAAATGACACCAATCAAAGCTTTTGATTTCACTGTTGGGGAAGTTACTTTGAAACCGTACCTTCCC
Source organism: Schizothorax lantsangensis (assembly GCA_027422415.1). NCBI lineage: Eukaryota > Metazoa > Chordata > Actinopteri > Cypriniformes > Cyprinidae > Schizothorax > Schizothorax lantsangensis. The sequence continues at coordinate 32,289,281 of CM049848.1, read as the reverse complement.
AAGCTACAAACCACTCATAATTTAAAGCAGTTAAAGTACAGTCATGCTGCCCTTTTAAATCAGTAGCTACAATGGAACTATTTAATGAGGGAGATCTTTTTAAAAAATACTATACTATTAAACTATTTCATTATATAATTTATTTTGCAATAAATACAGCTTTTATTGAGCACAAAAATAATGAGGATAATGAGGATTCAATAAATATATTTACACAGAACAAACCCAATAAAACTAGTGAACAGCAATTAAGACAACTGAGTATAGTGACTGACATTATAATTTGAAAAACTGGTAGAAAGTAATGCTAAGAGTTTTCTTTCTTTTTTAACCACCGGATTGACAAGAATGAACTGATTAAAATAAAGCTGAATCCTCAATGCTTCATATGCCTGCTGGTTATTGATTCAGTTGGTTCAGCTACTGTTATGAAAACAGATGAGATGCTACTGAAAAATGCACTAAGTCAGTAGCACCACTACCTTTATATAATTTACATTACAATTTTAGTTATTAGTACTGTATAATTAATTCTAAGATACCATAATATTGGACATTACCATTGCATTTATCCTTTGTGAAGAAGCAATCTCACAATACATATAAACAAGCTTCCATAATCCCATAAAAAATAAAATAAAATAAAATAAATGAAAAAAAAGTTTTTAATGTTTGCATTTTTCTGTTTTTATTTTCATTTTAATGAAAGCTTGGTTTTAGTTTCAGTTAAATATAACAGCCCTGATATAGAGCAGTAAATGTCCTCTCAAAAGTGGCCATTTTGGATTGGGCAACATAACTATGGACATTTTTTGTTTTTTTTTAATGTCTGAAATGCATGGCTCTTTTATGACAGGCTTACAAAACAAGCCCATGAATGCATTCAATTCTCTAGATCTACAAGTCAGGTGCCTTCAAGGTTATTGCGACATACATATCTCTACAGCATCAACATCCCTCAACTATTTGAATAGTGCTGTTATTCCTGGGAACTGCAGCACGAGAGACAAACGCTCCCAGTGAAACGTGTTTTGGATAATTTAGCCAGCTGCTGCCTTTGGTCTGAGGAGACATTTGGGCAATGCCACAGTGGCCACAGAGGTCATTCTGTTGGCTGCTCACGAAGGAAGCGTCTTTGCGCCAGGCCACTCTGCCCACTTCCACCCTCCACCTCGTTCTTAAAACTAATCCTGCAGGCGGGCTGCGAGCAGACGGATCTGTCTCCATCACAGTCTGCAGCGATCCTTCCCCCACATTTCTAGGCTGGGCTAGTCTGACAGACACAGGGGTCTCTGAAAGGCACAAAGGAACTTTTTAGGAATCTCCTCTTTTTTCTTTTTTCGTTCCTAGAGAATCTATGTCAGGATTTGATTTTATTGCAGGGTGCAGCCTTCCCCGTGCTGCCGTCTGGATTTCATGTCAACCACATGCCTGATCCACGTCCAGACGGCTGAAAATACATCTCACATTTAAGGCACTGTTATTTTCCTCAAACACCATCCATGAAAGACAGATAGATTCTGATCGAATTGCAGTTTCACAAAATTATTGTCTTCCTTTATTCTGTGTACCTTTCCACACGTTCTTTTACCTGATAATATTATCCAGGCGTGCTGAAGTCCCAGATATTAAAGAAACAGTTCACCCAAAAATGAAAGATTCTGTCATTATTTATTCACTCTTATTTGTTGCAAATCCATATGCTCTCATCTTTCTCTGCAGGAAACACAGAAGACATCTTAAGAAAATCTTCACTAAGATATTTTCCATGCAACAACATATGGACAAAAAGGACTAAAAAGCAGTATACAAACACAACTTGAAGAGACACATTGATAATGCACCGTAACAGCTACATAACTGATAAGAGTACATTAGGTGATGTTATATTTACATTAAACTAGCTCTTATTTGTCTTTCTAAAGAGCCAAAACAAAATTAAGATGGGTTCAAAAATGATTCCTCAAAAATGCAGATTCATTAATGAATGAAACGAGTATTAATGAGCGAGTCATTCAATCATTCATTGAACCGATACATTCAAAGACTCAATAATTGAGCAATTTGATCATTCATTCAAGCGATTTGTTCAAAATCGCTGATTCATTCAAGAAGGAAACAAGCGACTGTCATTGAATCATTCATTGAAAGAGCTGTTCAAAAACATTGAATCATTCAAGAATGAAACAATAATGCTCTGTTTTGCAATGGATCTGTACTGAACGGAACAGTATTAGTCAACAATATTGTGTTTAAAATATGAATAACCTACTGTTGTGCAAAAACAATATTACGTAATCATACTTTAATAACTTCTCAGAAATGACCTAAGCAGTTGTTGATATTTATAACACGACATTTCTAAATTAGTAGAGGAGTCGTGGATACATCTTTTGAACTAGAAATGTAGAACCTCAAACCAAGGCATAAAAAAGTATTGGTAATAGTAAATATATTTAATTGTAAATAAGAACTTCATTTGCCTGGTGATTATTGCAAACAAGTCTGCTTTCATAATCATCAAATGGTCTGAAAGGTGGACTATATGGTTCCACATAAGATTAGTTGATTTTTATTTTTTTATACATATTGGTGGAAGTGTGTGTGTGTTGCTGAAGATTTCCATGTGAAAGCAGTACCTGTTCACGGTCTCTTTCTCCCTCATAACTGTTTTGCAGGTGCCAGATGTTCAGGGTCGGAAGGCTAAGCTAGTCGGGCCTGGTTGGGATGAAAAGTAGCGAATGAAATACAGGTGGACACTTTAAGCTCTGTTAGTCATGCACAGCGAGCCTCTTAAGCACTTCTTTTAAGTCATATTACTTCTAAAACGAAAGTCCTGCAGGCTAGGTGATAAACAACGAGGATCTGTCAAAACTGAGCCCATTCAATCACTGAATAGCTTTTCAGCTGTCTGTCAACCTATATTTATGATCCTGTTCTAAAACATAGAGTGCTGTTGCCCATGTAGGAAGCATCTTAGGGTATCACAGATTCTCGTTCACATTTGTGGTTTAAGCAGATAGTGAGACTCCAAATGGATGAGTATGTGGACTGATGCATACAACTCTGATTTGTTTTTTACTTTTTAAATAGTTTCTCACTAATTTGCCACAATTAAAGTACACTAAAGTGTCTGTCACCTTCCTTTCAGGAGCAGCGAACATCCAGACAGACAGAACAGCCAGACTCCTTTGTGATTCGCCCTACAGATTAAAATAACTGCGTGTTCACAACTTCACTGGAAACAAATAATTTGAGTATCCGTGAACAATGCCAAAGCTTTAATTGGAACACATTGTCCGCAGTTGAGAACTTTGGAACAAAGGAGCTGTCTGCATTTGTGAGTCTGATGCTTTGCAGGATGAATCTCATGAATTTCGCTCCGACAAAGGCACAAAAAGACAATATTATTGTATAAAACATTTGACAGTTGGATGCTTCCATGGTGCGTTTTTCCATTCTCAAGGTTCTACCTGACCTAGATTTCTGTAAAACTGAAGCGAAGAGTGAGGAAACGTTGTCAGATCTTATAGAAATCACAGTACTTTTTGCGGTTAACTATTAAAAAGAAACTACTCGGATCTGACAATTCAATAAGGAAGGATTTTGTTTTAATTTCAGGGTATGTCTCTTGTCAAATGTTTCCTGTCTTCAGTGGTTTTCAGCTTAGACTCAGTCAGTCATTAACTGACACCTCAATTAATATCTTGTGAGATTATTCTGGTAAAGACAAGGATGAGGAATGAGAGGAAGCACTACATGACAGGCCTCTTTTGCATGACATTCTCCCTTTGCACCAAAATGAACTCTGCCAGAGGATCTGCAAACTTCAAAACTAGTCTAATAAACATCAAATAATAACTCACTATGTCACTACATACAATAACTTGCATACAGAAAATCAAAAAAAAATTGACTGTCAATACCAAAATTGTCACGGTGCACACACGAGGGAGGAACAGGAACACGCAGACGAGGATTAAACTCAAATGATAATATTTAATAAGACATCAAGGTAGGACAAGGCAAGGTTTACAGACAAGATACACTGGGAAGTAACGAGTGGACCAGACCAAATCAAACTGAACAGGCATGAACTAATATACACAGGTTAATTACAGATAACGAGACAAACACAGCTGGACAAGAGTTAACTCATAATGACATCTGACGAGGACAGGAAACAAACCAAATATGGACACAGGAGGCGGGAACACATGACACACACGACAGAACCCTGACATAACTCCCCCCTCCCGGAAGGCGTGTCCCACGCCATAACAGTTCCACCGGGGAGGGGGGGTGGGCGCTCTGGAGGCCCCTCAGGACAAACACGGACAGGAACACAGGACGGGGACCTCCAGAGCGGAACAGACAACGGAGACCATGGCGGAGCTGGGAGCTCTGGAGGCCATGGCGGAGCTGGGAGCTCTGGAGGCCATGGCAGGTGGTCATTCATGGCCGTGGCCTCGTCCCTCGGCCAGGCCACTCCAGCCGGAACCCTTCTACCCCCCAAAAAAATTTCCCTGGGGTATTTAGGGGGTATCAAGAGCCCTTCGGGGCTAAACAGACAGGACAAGGACAACCCACAGGAACAGGAAGCCCTCCTGGGCTAAGTTCGGAAGCTGAGGCTTCCTCTGGGCATGACGAGGAGTCAGGGGCCCTTACAGGGTCCCTCAGCAACCGCTTCCATCTCAGCGACAAGGGGGCAGGCGGCTAGAATGGCCTCCATGGCCACAACAAGAGGAGCCGCCTGCCCCAGACGAGTCTCCATGGACCTGACAAGACAAGGTAAGTTTAAAATGTTCCTGTGGGCACAACAAGACAGACACACGGCACTCCTGGCCGTGACATGTGGACTTGATCCACAGGGCTAGGGATAGCGGCGGCCGGCGGGCATGAGTCAGCGCCAATCCGGTGGGCTTGAGTCAGCGGCGATCCGGCGGGCTTGAGTCAGCGGCGGGCCGGCGGGCATTGAGTCAGAGGCGGGCCGGTGGCGTGATCTCCCGCGAACGGCGCGCCTGGGGGAGCGGCAACCCGGGAACTAGGCAACCCGCCGGCGGGCTTGGGAGAGCCACCGCCGGCGGCGGATATCTCCCGCGATCGGCGGGCATGAGGGCTCGCGGCCAGAGGACTCGCGGCACTCGCGGCGATCCCGCCGAACTCCCACGCCGACTTGCAGTGGGCTATGGCGGGATGACGAGCGGTGACTTCCTTGCCGCGGAACAAACAGAACAAGAACAAAACAAAAGACTTTTGAAAATGAAAAACAAAACAGGGTGAATGGGCGCCGCTTACTGTTTGGGTCTGGTTTTCTGTCACGGTGCACACACGAGGGAGGAACTCAAATGATAATATTTAATAAGACATCAAGGTAGGACAAGGCAAGGTTTACAGACAAGATACACCGGGTAGTAACGAGTGGACCAGACCAAATCAAACTGAACAGGCATGAACTAATATACACAGGTTAATTACAGATAATGAGACAAACACAGCTGGACAAGAGTTAACTCATAATGACATCTGACGAGGACAGGAAACAAACCAAATATGGACACAGGAGGCGGGAACACATGACACACACTACAGAACCCTGACAAAAATCAACACAGCTAGGAGAAAAACAAAATCAATCAAGAACCAATAAGAAAAGCATTGGGCTTGCAACTGCACTTGCAAAAAAAAAGAAAAAAAAAAGAAAAGTAAGCATAATCTAATAAATAAATATTAATAATTTTAACATTATTAAAAATGAGCAACCGATACAATCTTTTTCATGGAATACATTTTGTTCAAAGTTTGAACGTTCTTGTTTCCTTTCTTTTATTTTCAAGATCTGAAGTAAAATATCCATTGTCGCTTTCAGTATGGCTATAAATGTCACGATATTCGAAATGACAGTAAATCCCATTAATTTTAAATAAAACACATAATCAGTACCTAAGATTATCACGTCATAGTTTGTAGTTCCAGTCGACGTCGCAGAAACAGAAACCGCTTCAAAACTAGAGTCCTGTGTTGTTCATCGTATATCGCTGTTGCATCAGGCTAGGACAAAAACTCTGGTTAATATGGGAAAAAAAAACTGTTATTGCACATTGAGTCACATCTGTTTATGTCACGGCCAAAGCCACTTTAGGCAAGCCTCCAAGGTTAGCAAAAAAGCGTAACGTTGCGGTACGACGGTAAGGAGATGTCAATGAAGGAGAGGCTGCAAAATGCTTAATAAATTGATTTTGTGGGATAGAAGCAGAGTAGTATACATGGACTATATGGACAAAAATATTGGGACACCCCCTTCTAATGAACAGGTTTGACTACTTTAGTTAGTAACCCACATTAATAACCCACAGTAATTTATAGTAAATACTATAGTGTTTTTGAACCATACTATAGTAAATTAATTGAATTAATTTGTTGTGGTAATTCTAAAGTTGCTGTGGTAATATGACAACTATAATATAAACAAATTATTTTACCCAATACTATACTAAGTTTTCTACAACTATAGGGTATATTATGCTACAATACACAACAGTTTACTGTAGTAAAAACTAAAGTATACTACAGTATTTATTACAGTTTATCAGTTCACTATAGACTAGTTACTACTACAGTATGCTGTATCATTCATTAAAAAGTGTTGTAAATACTATAATATATACAGTATAATAAACTTTACTATAGTGTGGTTCAAAAACACTATAGTATTTACTATAAATTACTGTAGTATTTTTTCATGTGGGATGATATTCTAGGGAAATTAAGGTCAACAAAGGGGATATTTATTTGACTTAATTTTTCAGTCATTAACATAGGCTACAGCTTAAAGCTTATATTTCTTTTAGAGCAGAACGAGATGAGGAATCCACATCCGGCTTGTCCTGCGTGATTCTGTCTGAGCACAAAGGCATAATCTCCCATGTCTTCCAGAGCATCCCTGGTCTAGACTGGCACAGGAAATTTATGGGCCATGTGCACTGTTTGTCTCTGGGATATGTTAACAAATCGAGGATGTCAGAGGAACATGACCTTTCATTTGTCCTGTTTATTGGATCTCTGTTCCCACAGTTAATGTGTGAGCGGGACAAAAGGGCAGATGATCTATTCCACCTTGAGAAAGCTCTCCGTCAGCATTTCCATTCATCTCAATAGCAGTTGGCATCTTTGCTCAGGCTTTTTGAGCCAATCATCAGAGCCGCAGGACATTATGACAACATTGACCCAAAACCTTCCTGAGCTGATGAGAACGGCAGAAGGTAACAAATATAAATCCATTACACACATTTAATGAGATCAACTGAAATCAAACATTAAAGTTTTCCGACTTTTAGTCCATGTCTGTTCACTTATGTATGCTAGTGCATTACTAAACATTTATTATATATTACTATTGTATACTAAAATGTACTTTCTTATAATGATAAAATGTACTTCTTAAAATTCAAAAGGAAAACAAACCAACAAAACATTTCATAGGGCCCTATTACTGTAAAAAAAAAATAGTAAACTATTAAATTGTTAAAGTTTCATGAATTCAATTGATTGGACATGAATTTGGTCATTAAAATGTAATTAAAACATTAAAACAAAATTCAGAAAAAAATTGGGTAAAAAAAATAAAATGAAATTTTTGAAAACATCAAACTAATTTTTTTTCGGGCCATACATATTGATGAGTTGATACTACTGTAGGTTTTCTATAAAAAAATATATATCCCATTCATATATCTCACACTTTATATTCATCTGAAGAACAAAAAGTCCATGACCTTTTGTGCTTAGACACAACTGACTCCACGGCACTTTTAAGGAAAGGTGAAGGGCTACTTCAGTGATCCAGAGAGAGAAAAAGGCAAACCTGGTAAGCCATTGTAGAGCGGCTCATAAGAACCCCAGGCATTTATTGCATCTGACAGTAATGATGTTGACACTGTCAGTGCCTGGCACGGCACCAACGAGAGCCAGCCCTTAGGGCGGTTTGGCTGGTCACCTTGCAAGAAGTCCAAAACCCATACTGTGTTTACATCCATTTCACTGCGCAGCATGTGTGGCCTTTGCGAAGCTTTGAGCCCACCACTCCACAATGAGCCACAGTCCTGCTGGAAATGAACGCGTCAGTCTGAAAATACCCAGCCCTGGTCGCCAGCCTTTAATAAGGCTCTAACAGGTCTCACTCAGGGTGTCCTGGCCCAGCAGTGCTCTCTGACTGCGGCCGCTGCCTACGCTCTGCGGTGGATGGGCTGTCCCTATTTGGGACGAATCCCATGGCTCATTATCGGCTTTCACTTCATGCAGGTGAAGCTTTACACAGAGTCCTAACCAGGCCTGACACTACAACCCTACAGTCATTTTCCTGTCCACACAATACAAATAAAATGGGTAACGATGCAACAGTAATAATGTGTAAAAAAGTTTTTTTAATATATTTTAAATATGTATTCTCTCATCATTAACTCACCCCTATGAGGTTCCACAGCTTATTATTTTCTTTAAATGAAATATATAAATATCTTTATCTTTATATACTCTGCTGTTCAAAAGTTTGGGGTTGCTATGATTTTTTTTAATTTTTTTCTTTTTTTTAAGTCTCTTATACTCAAATCTTTTGATCAAAAATACAGTGATATTGTGAAATTTATTTTTCAGCATTACGCCAGACAGCAAACATTTCTTATTATTATCAGTGATGAAAACTTTTGTGCTGCATAATATTTTTGTTGAAACAGGATTACATTTTCCATGATTTTTTGATGAATAGAAAGTTTATTTACAACACTTACTTAAAATAGAACTCTTTTGTGACATTATGAATGTCGGAGCATCTTTATCATTTGGCTTCTGCATAGACCTGAGCGTTCGCCTCTCTCGTAAACTATGAATTTACGTGAATCGGTGGGCGGGGCTAAACAGGCAGCGATGTAGAAGCAGGCGTTGATCATATTCTGCATAGGCTGTGTTTAGCCACACTATTACATTATAGAGTAGAACATTCCACAATCGTTTTGGCAGACTGACTTCAATATAAGCTGTTTTTAGACTAATGAGAAAGTTTTGAGTTCTGAAACTTACGGAATGTTTTTATAGTACAGTGACCTCTTATATGTCAAAAGATCAAGGACATTTTCTCAGTTCATGACCCCTTTAATGCATCTTTGTTAAATAAATGTATTAATTTCTTTCAGGAAAAATAAAAATAAAAAAACATCTTGCTGACTGACCATACATTTTTTAAAGGTGTTTGGACACTTAAACAACAATTAAAATGGATACATATCTTTGCTTTATATAATCAAAAAGGCATTTATTTTGAAGAAAGATAGCACATGCACACTTTTAATAAAAGCATTTCACAAATTGAAATGTTTAAACATAAAAAATTAAGTAATACAGTAGACACTTACTAGTTCTCAAACGTTGTGGAACATGTTTATTATTAATATGATGAACTACACCAGTGGTTCTTCTGCAGGATACCTGTGTGAATTTGAGGAGAACCGACTTTATGCATCCATAAAAAAAAAATTCTGTTCAAATATATTCGCCTATTTGAATTTGGATTTCAATTTGCAGTTCACAGTTCATCAGTTTTCCTATGTGTAATTGTGATAACCCATTCCTACATAAAGTGCGTAGGCACCCTTAAAGAGAAGAACGGGCCACCAGTTGAAGATTCTGCTGTCACCATAAAACAAGCCAGATTGTATATGAGCCAACACTAATAAATCCTTCTGGACATTTCGTAGTCCTTTTAACTCTCAATTCTTTACTTTGCTGCTCTGATACACAATTGGACAATGCCACACAAGTAGAGATACATTACTTACTTGTTTCATCTCATTCCGATCTGCACAAAACACTCAATCAGGAATTTAACCTTTGAGTTTAATTACTGGAGCCGATTTCTGCTGACTTAGGCAATCTGGGCTTTAACTACCGACGTCATTCGCTAACTGCCCCGGGCCGCAATGCTCTATATTTAACAAGTGTCATACAGGCCAACATGCAGAGAGAGAAAAGCAGGGTGAGATATAGGAACATGTGGCGTCATGCAGAAACACATGGTGGCTAGATGTTTGTTGCACAGCTTTAGGACCGAGTTCTGTTCCCTTGCGAACTTGCTGACTGAGCACAAATCCCGTTCTTCTGCGTCTCACTTTCAGGCATGCTCGGTGGTCTAACAAATGATCGTCTTAGGTGTTACAATTGATTTACCAGACATATATTTTAAATGAGCAGGCAGGGAACATTTGCATAATAAATGAGATCGATTACGTGGCTGTGACGCGGTCAGCTTGGTCCAGTTCCTGCTGTGCAATCGACCGAGCAATTGCCACGTGACTAGAGGGAAACGAGTTTGAGGCCACCTCCGTTTTTCATGCCGCATGTTCAGATCCTCCAAAAGGTCTGTTTGCTGAGTTGTTCTGCTTCCAGTAACTCTGCTAGTGTTGCTGGAGCTCCCAGAAGCGATACCTCATCGTGAGCCAACGTGATTAATCACAGCCTAATGAAGAGGCAGAGACTTCAGACGTAAACTGTAGGACGCCCCACTGGCAGCGCTCATTAAACCAGAGATGCTGATCCATGTGCCGGGGTGGCTTTGTCTTGGCAGGAATGCATCTGAGTCACTGCTACGTCGCTCTTCGGCGCAGCATGGGCGGAAGTGCTAACGACACGCTGGTGTTTCAGATGGAGCCTGCTCAATTTTCCCTCTGCGTTTCAAGTGCGCTTGACAGAACGTCTGGGTAACCGCTGTTTTCTTTAAGATAACAGCTGTCAGAAGGGACTAATTAGGGGAGGGACGGACGCGGCGAGGCCTTTGCTGATTCGGAAAAAGTCCGGGAGAATGAGCGCGGCCCTTTTGCTCCTTGAACTCTGAGCTTGTTTCCTGCTGAGCATTTCTCTATCACCACACCCGACTTACTCCATCCCTGTTTCAAGGAGCAGTTCACTCACAAATGAAAATTCTTTCATCATTTACTCACCCTTATGTCGTTCCAGCCCTCTATTATTTTAGTTTTTCCATGCGACTCAAAATGAAAAAGGCAGAGTGTGAGATAAACCCTGGGGCCAAATATTGTATTAGTTTTAGCCACAGTATTAGTATCTTCAAGTGGCAGGATTTGGACTGAAACTGAAATATGAATACACTGCAAACAAAAATAGGACTTTTAAGATTTCAATTAGTTTTTGCATAAGTAAAATTGATCTTGTTTCAAGGATTTTTAAATTTTAACTGTAAAATTAGATAAAAAACTGATGCTAACTGGCTAACTGATGCCATGACCAAAGATGTCCATCAAAAACAGATGTACAGTAACTGTTCAAAGTCTGGGGTCAGAATTATTTTTATTTATTTATTTATTTTTGGGAAATAAATTTGTACTTTTATTCATCTATGATGCATTCAATTGTTCAAACAAGACAATAATGAAATTGTAATAATATTTAACAATATATCTGTTTTTACTGTACTTTTGATAAAATAAATGCAAACTTAGAGAGCATAATAGACTTATTTCAAGATATCTTACTGACCCCATCCTTTTGAACCGTAGACAAAGATATTTTTAATTATCTGTGCCTCTTTAAAAAAAAAAAAAAAAAAATACACCACAGAGCATCATGGGGTGAGTTAACTATGCGAGAGTGTACATTATTCAGCGAACTACTACTTTAACATATCTCACACGTTCTCTGAGCATTTGTAGGCAGACACACTCTGTCAGTTTAAATCTAGATTAAAGACCCACCTCTTTAACCTGACATACACCTAACACACTACTACACTTCTATTATTCAAATCCGTTAAAGGATTGTTAGGCTGCATTAATTAGATCAACCGGAACCGGGAACACTTCCCATAACACACGATGTACTCGTTACATCGTAAGAAGATTGGCATCTACGCTAATAGTTGTTTCTTTCTTATTCTGTTTCTCACTCCGTGTCCGGATCAGATGGTGGATCGGCGCCGGGAGATGATGTCTGCGGCCCTGATCGTCAGCGATGACAGAGAAGACCTCGACTAAAATACAATAAAACTAAAAATAAAACAAATAATTAAAAATATAATAATAAAATACCTAACTACATAATACTATTATTGTTAGAAATTGCAACAATATAAAAATAGAAATATAATACATTTATACATTTAAAAATGTAATTAAAACAATAAGTAAACAATGAATAAACAATAATATCCTGGCCAGAGGAGAACTGGCCCCCGACTGAGCCTGGTTTCTCCGAGGTTTTTTTCTCCATTCTGTCACAGAGGGAGTTTTGGTTCCTTGCCGCTGTCGCCTCTGGCTTGCTCAGTTGGGGACACTTAATTTCTAGCGATTATAGTAAATTTGATTTCACAGTTACTATTTAAACTAAACTTAGCTAGACAATGACATCTCCGAATTCAATAATGAAACGCCCTTAACTGAAAATTGAGTGTTTAATCTTATTATTATACATTACTGACACTCTATCCTCCAACTTGATACTGTTAAGTGCTTTGACACAATCTGTATTGTTAAAAGCGCTATATAAATAAAGGTGACTTGACTTGAGCATTTGTGTCTCTCAGTCATCGAATCTATAGATGTCCTCAAAGGCAGTCCAGTACTCCTTCTTGCATTTGATGTGGTCTGTACTATTTGGGGAGAACTAGCAGGAAATCTATGTTTACATACCACACACACACACACACACACACACATGTGAAATGTCCTGTGTTTAGTCTTAGAGCTGTGAGCCAGCAGGGCCCGGGTGTATTAAAACCATAAGAGGGTAGTGAGATTTTACACGAGGATCAACTCTGTCCACACAACCCTGGGGATCCCACTGTCTTTGAGTGGCAGTTTACAGTGTTTTACAAAGTAAATGCCGTTTATGACCCTTTCAGAGCACATGCATTGAGACTCATATCTAAATATAGCCAGAAGGTTATCAAGATTTGTTACATGGCTCGCTGAAATACTTAATTTTAATTGGTCAGTCATGCCATTATTCAGTAAATTATTGACTGTACATTTACATATACGTATACTCCAGTCTTCAGTGTCACATGATCCTTCAGAAATCATTCTAATATGCAGATGTGCTGCCCAAGGAATATTTTTTTGTGCTGTTTGATATTGTTGTGGAAACCATTATACATTTTATTTTTCAGGATTCTAAGTAGAATTCAACTTTGTAACTTTATAAATATCACATTTGGGCAATTTAATATGCCCCTGCTGAATTTAAAATATTCATAAAAAACAATAACAACAACAACAAAAAAACTTTTTGAAAGGTAGTATATAATAAAACATTTTGATTTTTTTTAAAGTATAATTATATATTAATTTGTCAATATATTATAAAGTAACATACAATTAATAAATAATATACTATATAATATTATGAATAGGTTAATAATTTATAAATGAACATATAAATTCTGTGAAAAAACAAAAAACAATATTTTGTGATTCCTAATGCATTAACTAATATTAACAAATCGAACCTCATTTTAAATAATGTTTTAGTCACATCACACAGCTTTAGCGCTCATAGACCATGAGAAACCGGCTCAAAACGATCTGCAGCTCAGGAGGAATCAGTATGCATCTCCCACGCAGTCTGAGCATTTCTCTTGAGTGACTTGTTTAAAAAGAAGACGGCATGCGGATAAGCGGATGGCAGATGTCCACTCACTGCATGATGGGAATGTAAAAATCACGCCACTCCTTCACTCCAGTTCATCTCGTCAGTGAGACAAGAGAACAGTAGCTGTGGTTACCGGTTATCACACAAGTCAAAACAGATAACCTCTAACACAAAAGTTTATCAGCATCACACCTCTTCAAATGACAGACACGACCTAATGCTGATCCGAATAAATAATCAGTCCTGACGACAGAGTCAACAAAACTACTCCTTCACACTGTTTATTTACAGAGTCGCCACCCTGATAATGGCCTGTCAGAGTCCTTATATAAAATATGAGCAGGGAAAGTATTTTAGGAATTAAATGCAAGCTGCAGAATGTAACGCTGAGAAGTCCGATGCATGACTGTCTGTGTTTAATGACTGGGTTTTAGTGTGGTATTTGTGGGAATTATTAATCACAGTAACGAGAGGAAGGAATGTTAAGTGAAGTGAGGGTGGAGACAGATTAATCTCTTGTGGTTAATTGTGTTGACTTTTCTAAACACTCGCTGAAGTTTGACATGCAACCTGCACTTCCAAAAATGTAGCGCTCGCTCCAGCAAACTGTTTCCGAGTGACAAATGAGGGGGTATTAGAACCCAATACATCACTGTGAAAGTTCACTGTGGAACTGTTGAGCGCGTCCGTCACTCAAACACCAGGTCAACGCTATATCAATGTGTCTATTTCTGAGCTGTGATAATGCAACAAATATTTTTGTGAACATTGTGGAATTAGCTCCACACATTGTTATGCAACTTCGACAATAACTGCTACTTTAACATGCAAATTTACCCAACTGTTTAGACTGACGAACATTACCATATCTGCAAAACACACATTTCTACATACTAAAGGTATGGTATGCATACTCAGTGAGTTTCTCGCTTCAAATCTGGACAGATATAACAGGCACAGATGCTAGGAAACATGACTTTAGACCTACACAAACGTGTTAAACCAAGAATACTCGCCTAAAATGTTTAAGCAGCCATTACATGATCCTTCAGAAATCATTCTAATATGATAATTTGCTGTTTGAGAAGCATTTCTTCATTATTCTTCATTATTATCAATGTTGACAACAGTTATGCTGCTTAATATTTCGTAAAAAAAAAAAAAAGGCCCAACGTTGTAATATTACAACATCTCACTAAAAACGTACTAAAATATCAAAAATGTTAAAACTCATTTATTTCTGCATTAAAGGCCTCTCACAACAACAAATGGTGAAATAAATTTGAAAAAAAAAAAAAATCAGGGTTAAATCGATCAAAAGTGACATAAAAATACATTTATAATGTTACCAAAAAAATTTTTTTAAAAAAAAACATTTCTTTTGAACTTTCTATTAATCAAAAAAATCCTGGAAAAAGTATAATGGTTTCCACAAAAAAAATATTAAGCAGCAAATTTATAACAGTGATAATGACAGGGACCATTAATAATAATGGAAAAATAATGGATAATAATTAAGCAGCAAATCAGCATATTAGAACGATTTCTGAAGGATCATGTGACACTAAAGACTTTAAATGCAGCTTTGCCATTATAGAAATAAATTATATTTTAAAATATATATAACAATAGAAAACAGTTCTAATATTTCACAAGATTACTGTTTTTACTGTATTTTTAATCAACAAAATGCAGCCTTGGTGAGCAGAAAAGCTTCTTTCAAAAAGAGCAAAAAATTAAAATATAATAAAAAAAGTTAATTATGTGTATTATTTTCATTATTATTATTTAAACTTTATTATATTTAAATTTTAAAACTTATTTTTAATAATGTGTCTGTATAAACTATTATACAATATTACACTGTTATTATAGAAGCTATATTTTTTTTAACTTCTCTATTTCTTTTGTATAATGCAAGGCTAAACACATTCTCTGCATGAAGAACTTTAGTGAAAGGTTGATCTCTTGAATCACATTGCCGTGACATTATGAGTTCTCAACTTTCCATTCAAGAACCTCTACTTGTCAAATAGCTCTGATTTTTAGCAGGTTCAATATAAACGATTTCAAAACACCATCAAATAATTAATGCAACCTGAAAGCAAAGCTTTAACAAAGAGCTCCATTACACATTCAGGATGATTAATTCCCAGCCATTTCATCTCCAAGGGTGTGTCTCGTACATTTCTGAGGATATTGCCTCCTAGTGCTATGCTAGTTTGTGTTTCCCTGGTTACCCAGTCTCCAAGGTAACAGGTGCTTAGAAATAGGCTAAATAAGAACCTCTCCTGTGCTGGAATGCAGCCTTGAGCAAGAGAGCAATTGTTGGCAAAAAAGCATTGTGGGGTTTGCATCCCAGGTCTTACAAGATCTGAAGAGCGGCTCTTTGCAAGCATTTCGAGTGACTTGTGCGGTGGAAAAATAATGACAGATGAATGATGAATGTTCTCTTTTTTACTGCTTCAAGGCAAAAACAACTTGATGGAACATTCAATGGTCACGTACTCGCTGCAAAGTTTTGGGAGGGACTTTAAATGCGGGCGTGAATCCTCTAAATTATCGTTCGGTATGTACAAAATACAGAAGTCACTCCCAAAATTGCATTGGTTGATATAGTGATAATATAACTAATTTGTCTGCTATTTTTACGATAGAGTAATATGTGTGATTTTAATTTTTTTTATGGAGGACTAGGAGTGCCAGTTAAAAAAAAAAAAAAAAAAAAAAAAAAAAAAAAATAAAAAATGTAAATAAATAAAAATTAGACAAATGATTATTTCAAGTAAAAAAATAAAAATAATAATATATATATATCGATAGATAGATAGATAGAGACAATTAATAATATTAAATAATTCATATAATATTCTGATTCTTATAAATGATAAACTAGAATAGTTTTTAAATGCAATATTTAATTTTCATTTTTATATAGCATTTACACATTGCTTTTCTTTATCAATTTGCCAACTATATTTAACTAGCTAGTGAGAATTCACTGTTGTGGTTGTATAACTACAAAATCATTTGCTTTGTAATAAGCAAAAACATGCATTGCCTGTTTTGCTTCTTGTTAAAATGAGTTCTTGTTCTTTCAAAACTTTATGACAATGCCCAATGGGAGCTGTGACATTTCATATCTTGCAACACAAATTTCTTGTAAAAAAGGAACTGGGTGTTTGCTGTCTCTATAGGGTCTTCAGTAAACATGGCAGAGCTAAAAACTGAACATTCCAGCCATAACTGGACAGGGCTGAGGCCGTGTGGGAACATGACGCTTTTATACAGCTAGGATCTATCATTTTTATAGCATCATTAATAAAAGTTTTTAGGAGGGCTACAAGGAAGAGGAATCTCAGGGATGATGAGTTGCATCATATAGGGGCGGAGCCTTATCTAGAAGTAAATTTGATTGGTGTAGGTGAGAATGAAGCATACTGAGGAGCTTGAAAAGGGTGGCTGGATTTGAAATGACATACTTCCATACTACATCTTACTATTTGGGCCATATAAAGATACAACAAAAATACTAAGATGGTAGTATGCTTTTCTAACTTTAGCCTCTGTCTTTCGATATAGCATGACCACTTGTTGAAAGCAAAGGAAAAAAAAAATCTCCAAACTGCACAAACTACTAGATTTTTACCTTTTTGAAGAAATCATGAGTGGTGCTTGCCTGTGCAAGGTTTGAAAAAAATAGATTCATTCAGAAATTGCTGGTAAATTTTACAATTACAGAGAAACAGCTAGTAACACATTGAATTAAACATGATATTTTGAAGTGAAATTTTGAAGTGAAAGTGTAAAATGTGTTTTTTTTTTCAGTTTAGACAGCAAGAGACAATGTGATTAACATGTGAATCGACCAATCACAGTTCATTTTGCATGCTGTTTTGAGAAAGGTGGGGTTAGAAGCAGAAGCTCTGTCCTTCCAAACGTAAGACCCTTTCATAGACAGAAAAACAAAGTGTTCTTGGACATGTTCGTAGCACAAACAAGTTTCTTGACAAAGTTTAATACATATTAAACAGGGTTAGCTATTTGTTCAGAATTTTCCCACATCAAGTGTTTCTTGAAACGACACAACTAGGAGAGGGATGCTAAGATCAGAGAAAAGAAATCTGGCAAGCCGCTATGGAAAAAAAAAAGAGCATGCTGTTTCAAGTTCTTCACGGGATACAGAGGATATCGAGTGAGAAATGGAGGGAAAAGCAATGAGATTGTAAAAAGACCAAATGTTCTCTATATGACACATCTGGAGGGTCCACGGGCCAAGTTCAGTCTGCTCTATGCTGGGTTTTTGGCCCTAGTCAGGGTGTCTAACAGGGTGGGGCCATAATTTGCTTTGCTGTCCCCTTTGTCAAAGGAGATGGACTAAATTATCATCAAATTTTAATGGAGAAACCATCCTTGCCTCACAACCAAACATAATAGCCGGTCGGAATCGAGTACAGCTGACCTCACTGTGGGGAACACGGTCCCTAGTGAAGTGTTTTTTGGAGACGGCTGGTTTGTGTTGGAAAAGAGGTGTCGTTGAACAACTGTAGGGGGTTCAGAACATTCTCCACCATGAAATGAATTACTGTAGATCACAGGCTTTGGATAGGCCTACGGTTAAAATATTTATTTTCCCCTTTATTAAAAACTTCCTCGCTTAACTTGCTGAATCTTGTCATAATATTGCATAACCTCCTTCTCTGCCATACTGTATTATGGAGTTATATTTGGAGTCTGTGTTTGGATTACTGTTGTACTCACTAATTCACCTTAAAGGGATGGATTGAATTAAAAGTCTGCCATCGTTTACTCACCCTCACGTCGTTGCGGTTGCAAACCTGTATGACTTATTTTCTTCTACAGAACACAAAAGGATGAATTCAGTATTTTTTTCCATGCAGTTGGAATGAATGAAGCTTTCAAGTTTCAAAAAAGCACTATAAAAGCATCCAAAAAGTAGTCTGACTTGCGCACCATATTCTGAAGTCATAGGATATAATTGCATGAGAAATAAACAAAGTTTATGCTCTTATTCACTGATAATCGTCCTCTCCAGTGAGCTGCTAACTGCTGTTGAACTCAAGAACCAAATCATTTTGATTCATGAACAAAAAAAATCATACTGGTTTTCTAAAATGGAAAAAAATCTGAGTCAAAAAATGATTCATTCCCATATTACACAATACCACTTTCCTAATAAAAGCATCAATGAGATCTGTTAAAAACAATTGACATTTCTTAAACATACATTACATGGCTTCAGAAGAGTTGGAATATAAACTACTTTTATGGTGTGTTTTTCTTTTTTCTTACGGCCAGTCCTCGTTTTCATAAATATTCACCTAAAATTCATCTTTTGTTATGAAATTGTGATACAAAATTAAAACAACCCGACACCCTTACAAAAATAAGTATACTTCAAGTCAATTTTAAGTATACTCACATAACGCCAAAGTATATTTTTAAGTAATATTAATGTAATAATATAGTATACTTCCGTTCCAAGTGTACTATTTCAATATTACTTGGGACTAAACTGGCCCACTTTTTAGTTTATAAAAGTATATTTTAAGTATGCTTTAAGCATAACAGTACTAAACTTTGAGTACACAACTACGAATTACTAAAAATATATTTCTGAGAAGTACATAAAAAGTAGACTGAAAGCATACTAATAGTTGAATCAACATTAATAAATGTATTTTAAGGACCAATTCTCACTATTAACTAGCATGCATATTACTAAAATTGTGGCTGTTTATAAGCACTCATATAGCACATATTAATGCCTTATTTTGCATGACTATATTTTAGAGTCCTACCCATAAACTTAACTACCTTGCTAACTATTAATAAACAGCATATTAGAAGTTTACTGAGGCAAAAGTCATAGTCAATAGTTAGTTAACAGTGAGAATTGGACCCTTCTTTCTTGTAAGGGCAACTATTCCCTAAAGCCCTTCAAAACAATTATAAAAAAAGGTGTGATATTTACAATCTTTGTGTGTCACTGTGGTAACAGACATTACCTGTGAGTTAGAGTTAGGGAGTAACTTTGGTTACCTGTCCATACAGACATTATTCCATCCTACAGAAGAGTCTGAGAGTCACACCTGTCAGTAAATACGTCCATCAGTCCAGAACACTGACTGAATGAACGTAGCCAACATGTGGGAGTGTGAATCATAGCAGATCCTCTCCAAACGCGTGTTCACAGGCTGCAGGGAAACTGCACAAGGATGTTGGAATTCCATTAAAGCACAGCATTAGAGCTTTTTTCCTTTTTCTAAGTAAACAAGTGACTTTGTCCTTGGTTAGATGTTTGTGTATGTCGCTTAGAAACATGCTATTCAAAACAAAATGCCATAATCTTTAGGGATGCGAAGCTTGTAGGTTAAAAAAACAGTCTGATAGCAGGAAATTAGAAATAGAAATGTTTACACAATGATGAGAGAGTGTACTTAAAACGATAACGATCAACAGACATTCATTCAAAGTTACAGAAATACAGTATCCAATGTCTAACACTGTATGATTACGAGACTCAGTGCTGCTGTCAATGCCAACCGAGAATGTAAGTTATTAAATTGATTGCATGCAGGCCTATGGATCTCAAGATAACACAAAAGCAAGCTTGTTTCCTTATTTTAAGAGTGAGATGCAGAGCTATTTCTAAAGCAGTAATGTTTTGCTCACATGCACACAGTTATGATAAATTAATATTACCAGGCAACAAACCCCTTTAATTAACAAAACTCTTGATATTTCCCTTACAATTATAAGGAGTTTGTTGCAACCAGTCCCAAAAATGTTATCATTAGAGATCTGTGTCCCTAAGACTTTATAGCTACAAGAGCTAAATCTGGTGTATGAAATCATGGAATAATACAGCTAAAGGGTGCATTTTATGTGCCAAACGGAATAAAAATAAAAATAAAAATTGTAGTCGTTTTTAAACAGGCTTCTTACATTCCCCGCTTATCCCGCGATATTAGCTCACATTCCCTGCTTATCCCGCGATATTAGCTCAATACATACATGCCGGAATTTTAAAGCAATCAACAAGGAAACGTGTTTGTGTGGAACTGAATGGAGAAAATACATGATTAAACATCTTTTGTGTAGAAACAATTAATTATACAATAGATTTACTGGGCGCTAATCTAAATAATAAAAAATAAGACTTTTAAAATAATAATAATAGTATAAATAATTTAAATAAACAATTCTTAAAGTCCAGTAATATATAACATTAAGATATTTTGAAGAATGATGGTCATCAAACAGCTTTGGTTCTCATCAACCTCCATTGTATTTTTTTTTTTTTCTCAATACAACCAGTCCTGATTTTCATAAATATTCAGAACTGAAACAACATAATACCTTTACAAAAATTAAACTTTTAAGTATGCTTACTTAAATTTCAAGTATATATTTTTTTACTAATATCAGTCATATCAATCAATTATTATATTAGCCTTCTAGCACAGCTTCCCAGCTTCCCATGCTTAGTTAATTTGCACAGTTTCTTTGAAACGTAATACACTTTATTTAACATTGTACATTTTGTATTTAGCTCCAAGTAGTATTGAAATAGTACTGAAATAGTACGCTTACAAGCACACTGTAAAAAAAATCAAAAGTTGAGAACACTTAAAAGTTTAAGGCAACCAGCTTCAGCAGATTTTTGAGTTTTCTCAACTTGTTTTTGTAGGAGATTTTTGAGTTCTCAACTTTTTGTTGTATAAACTGAAAACAAGAAGTTGAGAAAACTCAAAAATCTGCTAAAACTGGTTGTCTTAAACTTTTAAGTTTTCTCAACTTTTGATTTTTTACAATGTGTTTGTAAGCGTACTATTTCAATACTACTTGGAGCTAAATTGGCCCACTTAGAGACTTGTTGTCTGTATTAAAATGAGGACACAAGAAGCCATTTCAAAATAATAATAATCCTAGAAAGACAAACAATTCAAGCAGATTTTCAAATGAACTTATCTTATCAGGCCAAAACTGTACTCAATCATACATAAAGAATTGTTTTTCTTTTTCTTTTCATATTTTCCAAAGGAAAACTTGCCTTCCCAGAATTATACTGGCAGTAGGGTCCAAAATCCTCATGTTTCATATTAATATTCATCCATTACTTTCCCCTTCCCATCTGTATAGTTGGTCTCACCCATTTAAATTTGTCTTGTTTCTTCCTCTGTTCATACCGGTTCATATACTCACGTCCTGCCTGGCTTGAGCCGCACTCGGGATTATGAGCATTCAGTCATAAACCTCCGGGTTCATCTGACAGCAACTCACTATTTAGTTTAATTTACTGACAGAGACACTTATTGATCCATTTAATGTCTGGACGCGTGTCAGATTCTCAGCCAGGCTGGGCCGCACAGCTCCACTTCTCTCTGGTCATGTCACACCCCTCTTTCATATGTATATTTAGGTAAGTAATTAAATATATTGCAGGGTTGAGATGAAAGGACTGAGAGCCGGTCCAAGCCAGCTCTTTTTGCATGAGAGCTCTGTGAATCTGGCACAGAGGACCGTGAAAGGAAAGGCTGGCCAACATTCGCTCTGCTGAAGGCATTTTTCCTTGTAGAAGGTGTAGCTGTCTTTTTTTATTTTTCTATGAAGTTAGTATGTAATACATGAAAGGAGCATGATGAATTAGGGAAAGTCTACCACACCACTCCCAAAAAGAACAGACGCCAGGTATTTGCTTTCTTCTTCTTCTTTTTTGACAATCCTTATGAATTTGAATCTAAAGGAAAGAGCATCGCTCAGGCTCTGAGCATATTACACTGAATAATTACGAATCTCAGAGCTATTAAAAAGAGCTGGGGGTTACAATTAATGAGCACGGTAGTAATAACTCAAAAACATAATGCAAGTTATACTTTGATGAGATGAGTGATCGGTGCTGGCCGAGTCAACAGTGAGTTACAAAGTGTGAGGTCTGGCAGCGATTCTGGGAGGAGGGGAAAATATGAGCAGCATGTTTGCCATCCTGTATGGATTTTGAACAAATATGCTGTAATTGTTGATGTAAGCAGAGCATAAACAGAAAGAGGTATAGCCATAATAACCGGCCAAGAACGTTTGCTTATAAGCTTTGTCATAGTTTTCCCCCACAGCTTGACTGCTGGAAATATCAGAAGCACATCCAAAACTGCTCTTTCTGAACGCTAAATTTTGAAGAGGCACATTAGGGGAGTGTATATAAAAATCGATTTACAGAAGTCATTATGCTGCTCTTAAATTTAATACTGCACTGAAAAAGAAAGGAGATGACATTAAATCGTAAGTACGTAAATACATGCATACTTAAATACATATATAGAAGAGGTTGTGCATTACACAAGGTTAGGCATGACATGAAGCAGCAATAGACAACTATAAGTAGAGAAGATAATAATTTTATATTTTATTGTTATAATACTACTAATACTACTACTAATATTTTTTTTTAAATAGTGACAAATATGTATTTTCTTTTTTTCATTTATAATAATAATAATAATAATTATTATTATTATAATAATAATAATAATAATAATCAACAACAATGCATGTATAAATTATTAAATAAATAAAAAGAAATAATAATAAAAGTTCAAATTAAATAATGAAATAATTATAAGCATAAGTAACTGTAGACTATATATAGAAGCAAAACAGCACAGTATTATAGAACGTAAATGAAACAAACATAGCTCAGAACCTAGAGTTTAGAACCTCAGAATTTAGAGGTGGAAGTATCCATTATATAACACTGATTTACTGTAATTGGAAACATTTCTGATAATGTGAACATCCACCTATTTAACGTGCTTAAGTAAGATTATTATGACTGAATGTTTTTTAATCTTTTAGGCTTTGGTTCCCGTAGCTCAACTGGTGGAGCATTGTGGTAGCAAGAGCAAGGTTGTGGGACTGATTTCCTACGAACACAAATAACAATAATGCGCACATTAAATCCACTGCAAGCCGCTTTGGATGGTCTGCCAAATGCATAAAAATACTTTATCAAGTACATTTTCAGTTTTAAGGTGGGTGAAGTGCTTATTTATTCTTTTGACGTGAGACCGGGAACCTGTGCAGTCTGAGGTGAAAATCTAAACCCAGAACAGTATGTGCAGTGAGATGAATGAGAGGGGTGTTTCTGTGAGTGCTTCCAAATCCCCTCTGGCTAAAGGCCACCTGTTCTGTTCTCCTCCACTTGTTGATGGAGGGATCCCTTGCACTGGATCCGCATGATACCACACAACTCGCTCCGTCTGCATTGCATTTGATTTGCAAGTTATTAAGTGCTCGCAAAGCAGCACTTTATTGTTATTCCTCAGACATTAGGTCAGGGTTTGTTCTGAACACCAACGTATTAATCTACTGTGATTAATACAGCCTGAAGCATCAATGTACAGACTACTCTCAAACTTTGGTGTGAGCTACCTGTTTTTGGCATTTATGAACATTTACTTATTTAAAATTAAGATTAAAGTTTGAAAATGTACCATTAACTACCCTAACCACGATGCAGGATGAGTAACATGACAGTTTTGACACTTAAAGAGGTCATTTTCCACAAGTTGATATGATTCTTTAGGGTCTTAATAAAAAGTCTATAACATACTTTGGTTAAAATTTCTCAATGGTAGTGTAAAAAACACCTTTTTTACAATGTCAAAATCAGCTCTGTTTTTAGCAAGCCATTCTAGTCCATGTTGATTTAAATTAGGGATGCACGATATTATCAGACTGATATCGGAATCGGCCGATAATGGCTTTAAATGAAAATATCGGCATCGAAAATCGGCACCCCATATGAAAAATTATGCCGATATGTCTTGCCGATAAGAGGAATATGTTAACTCACATGTGCTCAGGGTGTGCTAGTGATTAGATCACGTCAGCAGTGTGGCTCATTCTTGAAGCAATGATGATTAGATTCACTCTTTTGGATCGCTGAATTTAATCTATGAAAGCACGTACAGAATGACACGTTCGGTGTGTGATCTAGGCCATTTCTCAAAAGGAAGGCTGCATCCTCCGGAGGTCGCATTTGTAGGCTGCATACGTCATCAAGCCTGGTTTATTTCAGTTAAACTGGGCATTACATTTGCGAGTCAAAAGCACATTACAACAATTTACACTTAACTAAGAATAATGGCCAAATTTATAACTGTTAATATTCTAAAATAAGATCTTCTTTATGACTTATGCAGCCTACAAATGCGACCTCCGGAGGATGCAGCCTTCCGTTTGAGAAACGGCCAGAGTAAACACTAGTGCAACGGCAGCAGTGACAGCCTCCCCTAGGTCCTAATGCCCGTTCGGTAAGGAGTTTTAATCTGTAAATCTGTTGGCCTATTTCTAATTAAATTAAAAGTAAAATAGCCTAAAAAGTAACATTTAGACTGTGTTTCTGATTAAATAAAGCAGTAATTGATGTCATAAAATAATGAGTATGTTTTTATTTAAAGGTCAGAAGCTATAGCTTGCATGAAAAAAAAAATCACAACCATGACACTTGTAAATTAAATAATTTTATATATATACTGATTTATTCATTAAAGTGTAATATGTTTTATTTTTTAAACAAATCATAAGCTCTGAAAGATTTTCTGAATTTGTACAACTCTTTTGCTTTAGACCATCTTCAAATGTTAAATCTTATAAATAAAATAAAATGATAGGGTTAACACTGCATCTTTCAGGGGGGAAAAATGCAGCGATTGATATACAGTTTATTTATAGTTATTTTCAAAGCTTAAATGTGCTGTCAAAAAACCTTCATTATGGTTTATTTAATTCTAACAAATAAGTTCTTGTTAAAAACTAACCAAAATTAAAAATATTTTGCTTATAATTTCTGCACAGGAGAGACTTGGTGTTGTTTCCAAACATCGGTATCGGTCAAAATTATTTGAAAAATATTGGCAAAAATTCAATATCGTGCATCCCTACTTTAAATGCTAATGAGCTCTGCTGACCCCGCCCCTCTCTTCCGTGGGGTGACGAGCAGACTGTAAACTTCAGCCGCAAACTGGCTAACTAGCACATTTCTAGGAAAGGCGATTTGCAAAGATTCATTAAAAAATCCTTATACTTACTTATTCTGTAGATGAAGCTGGATCACGAGATCGGGATCGGCGCATTCCCTTCAAAAATGAAAGTAACATTAATCCTCTGCGTCTTCAGCGGCTCAGATGTCGGGAGTTAATGACGACTGCTATGTTCATTATTACATTCAATGACAAAACACTTCAATCACTTAATCGGAGACATCTTGTCTTCCCCTGCACCGGAGTCGACACAATGGCGGACAGCTCTCAGCTCAGTCAGGGCGGGTCTAAGGTAAGACGGCCTTGTCAATCAACTATTGTGGGAGGGGTCTGTGCAGAACTACGTCATTCTGACAGGAATCTCAGAACAGCCTGATTTGAGAGAGGGGAATTAAAAAAAACAAAAAAAACAACACTGGGTGGATTTTTATCATTATAGGATGGATGTGTACACAAACTTCTAACACACATTTATGTTCAAACAACTTGTAAAGTGAATTTTGCATCCGATGACCCCTTTAATATTCACATTAATCAATGTTTTAGGCTTAGAGGTTTAAAACCCTAAGTACGAGTACTAATAGTAGGCATGTTTGTCTCAATTAGCAGCATTAATTACAGTCGCAGTGATGAAGTAATCAAAATTAGCATAATTTAGAGCCTTTTCTTACATGCATCCATTTAACAATCTATAGCCAAGTTTACTTTGCGAAGACAATATTGCATTGTTGTTGATGACAACTGCAAACATTTCAGAAGTTATCAAAATAATTTTGATTAATTAATAATAGATATGAATCAATGGAAATGTAGGTCTCTTAATTCAAATAATTGATCTATATTTATTATGGACATGCACACAAAACTGAGTTAATTTACACCTATAGGGGACGATGCAACATTTTATTTATGCAGGACCAAAGCAAGCCTGCCTAAATAAAAAATAAGTAAATAAATACATAAATACATATAAATAAATAAATAAATAAAACATACATACATACATCTAATTTTTAATGCCTTTTAAGCATCCATCCATCCATTTTTTCATTTGTATTAGTTATAAACTGCTTTTAAAGTGTCCTGTCAATCATTCAACCAACTAAAATATGGCTTTAGTGTCATATAGTATTAAATTGCGCATTTAACTGAATTTTTGTGCACAACTAACCTTAAAGCATAGTGATCCATTTACAAATGCAATTAGTTCTTAAAATGTCTTTTACCATGGGAAAATAACTGTAAAGCACAGCCTCTCGTGGCTTATTGTTTATACAAAAAGCGACGGCAACAGCAATGTGACAAAAAAGTCATAATATACAAATATACAAATGTAAAATAATGCAGCTTTATGGCCCTGGTCTCTTACCCATGTGTAATTGAGGCTCCAGAGCCCATGCCACAACTCATAAAGCAAATGCTAAATCACTGACTCACCTGCCGTAGAAACTGGTACAAACCCAGCGCTTTCCTGTTTGGTCTCCAAACTTGTTTTCCTTGGAGTGCCATTAATAGACTCATGGCTCAGCAAAGAAGGATCCAGAAGACAGACTATTTGTGCCAGACACATTTAGATTTGATGAGGATTGAGCTAAGTGAAGTGTGTTAAAAGTTTCCCTCCAGGTGTTATTTAGCTTGATAAGAGAGGTCCAGCTTCACAACCTGCCAGAAAAAAAAAGAACATCCAATAAAAAGAAGAACAAATCAGCAATGCGGTAAATGTGCTTCTCATTATGCAACAAGCATGTTTTATTAAAAGCAGAAGAAAAGCAGTTTATCTGGAAAGGACACCTGTTTCAAATCTCTGATTAAGGAAGCAGAAAGATCTGGAAATGTAGAGTGGTAAAGGAACATAACTCAACCTCATCCTGCCCTAGTTTACTTCTGACGAATCAGATTTATCACGGCTAGAGGTAGACCGATTAATCGGTTTTGGCGATTAATCGGCACCGATAGTTGATTTGCGGAACTATCGGTTATCGGCAAAAATCCATGCCGATAGTTTTCCGTGTTGCATCTGTTGCTGGAGTGGTTGAGAATTGTCTGCTGTCATAATACAGAACGAGAGCAGCATCTGGAGGCGGAAATCACTGACAGCACGTGTTGTTTGTTTTGGCATGTGACACTGCGTGCTGCACAGAGAGGGAAACTCCAGACTCGCATTTAAATACAGCCGACAGAAAATCCTGCCGCGGAACAGAGCGCCATTCACATAGTTTTCTATTAAATTACATTATGTACATTAACAATGATTTGGGACAAATATAAATGACTTCACCCTAGGCGATAAATTATATATTGTGCATTTTTCAGCAAAACGTTTGTCTTTCTGTGACTCTAATACAGTCTGTATGCTTCATATAGAGAGCTGTAATACAGATCGCGCTTTCTTTTTCCGTTTGCTGTTTTTTTTAAACACCGAACTTCAAACTCATTTATGCCACATAGTTCATTCTTGAAGCAAACTTATGTCCGTTTGGTGATTAAATAAACCGTTTTGGACCGTTGCTTGAATTGAACATGACTCGTCCGGTGTGTGTGTGATACCAGTGACTTCTCCAAGACACAGCGCTTCACTTTTGCACAGTGTGTCACTTGCATTTATTTTATATTTTGATTAGATAATAATGTAGTGTTCTAAAATAGCAGTAAATAAAATGTGAGAGTACACATACAATATCAATAACCTGTGCATGTAATTTTAATATGGCCTTGTGTAGGTATTTCAAGATGGCCATCTTTAAGCATGACTGTTGAAATGAAATGGTAATACTTAACAATAAGTGTCTATTTGTAAGATTAATGAAAGCTGTAGAAGTATTGTTCCTTGTTAGAGTGTTTTCATTTCATTTCAACATTTAACATTACTAATAGGCTTCATTTTTAAATTTTAAAGTTTCTTCTTTTAACATTAGTAAACTATGAAATAAATTTAATAATCAATATAATAATTAATATTAATACTACATTTGTATTCATTTACAAAGTATGGTTCAGTACTGCTTTTTAAAAAATAGCAAAGCTCTATTTTAGTTTTCGTTCAGTATCCATTTTAAAAACTATCGGTTGATTAATCGGTATCGGCCAGTGTGGTCCAACCTAGCTATCGGTATCGGTAAAATCCAATATCGGTCGACCTCTAATCACGGCCACATTGCCAAAGAGGAGCGATATGACTAATGTGACCAGAGTGATAAATTGAGCAAATGAAAGATAATAATCAACATCAAGTGCTCGAGAAAGCGCTTCTGTACTCCCAGCACTCCCCCGACAGAATCTGCTCCCTTTGCTGGTAAACCAAAGATGCATGCCTTAAATCGTACTCATCAAAACCAGTGATTTAGTGTAAAAAAAAATTAAAAAATAAAGATCTGACATTATTTACTCACCCTCATTTTATGTAAATGCAAATTTATGTACTGTTCTTTTCCCTTATAACAAGTTTATACTGACCTCCAGGATTGTGCACCATTCAGACTTGAATTCAGATTTTTAGATAGATAGATAGATAGATACTCAAATTTATATATACAGTATATAAAAAAAAGTTTCACAGATGAAATAATGGCATATGGATTTGCATTTCTCACATTTCACTGCTGGTTATATATTCTCTATATAATCGTGTATGTGACAAATAAAAATCTTGAATCTTGGATTTGGTACAGCATTCTGTAAATAATAATGAGCAAATAATAAAAGCACCAAGAATTTTGAAGTGTAAAGCCAGAGGCCGAATGAAGAAGCTAGAGACATTTCTGCATTTCTTCTGTGAAGAACAAAATGACCTGCAGTTAATATAAGATTGCATTTCAGCCGTTGCATTGATTATACAGGCAGTACGCCTCATTGTTTGTGTTTGCAGTGCAGTGTGTCAAAGATCGGATCAAACTTTGCTGAGAGGTCCAATAACTCTTATCTGCGTCTGTGCACAGCTTACATTATGGAAACAAAAACATTTCCCAACAGGATAAGATGATTCTGAATCTCAGATGGCCCTCATTCAAGAGAAATGCGTTTCCTTTGAATGGCATCACATTAAACATTAAAAATGACATAAACTGAAGCACTTTAACTCTTGGCTGGCCCTAAAAGTGTCCCCACCTCTTGTTCTGATAATACAACACCACCCAGAGAAGTATTTTCACGCTGCTTGACTTCAGGCAGGACGAGCAACTCCCTTCCTAATGGACTGGGAGTGACGGCACCCTGAGAAGCTCTGCATGATTCCGGGGCAGGATGTGGGCAGCTGTCGGACAAAAGTGTGAAGTGCACGGTAAACATGAAACCACAGCGTTCTCACTGACTGGGACCGGTTGAGAGAAGGATATCCCACTGAGAGTACTGCATGTCACCGAGAACATCTTTTGTTCAGTAGGAGGGCAGGTCTGACGCCCGACTAATAAAACAACACTGGCACTTTTTGGGAGTTTGAGCCATGGGTTTTCCACTATGGAGAAATTAGATCTATCTACCTACATTTTCCCCTAAAATCTACTGAATTATAAACAATAGTTATTGCACTTGTTTTGCTTCAGAACCATAGATAGATAGATAGATATATTGTCTATCAGCAAGGGCCCACACTAACATGAGAGGATCATAGGAAAACTCTACCGAGACTGTAACACAATAAATATCTGAAGCGTTATCAAATGACCCTGACAGGAATACAAAAGCCAGAAGGTTAATGGAACGGCTGTGTCTTTTTAGAAAGCCAGTTTACGGCTGAAAGGCCGGTATACGGGTAAGATGAAAGAAAGAGGTGAAGACATGGTGTCATTAGCAAACAGCTCATCTCTTTCCCTCCTTGTATTGATTTAATCTTTACATATACACAGCTGTTGTCAAGGAATTTGGGCGACATCACCAAACATGCGAGCTGTGTGAGTTGATGTATGACAGGCATTGGCCCACCCTGTCAGAAGCATACGGTGAGATGGTGCAAGGTAAATTGATTATCATTGCTGGCTCTCTAATTTCAGATATTGCCAGCAGACAGTGAAATATTCATATTCCCCGAGTCCTCAGCATGACACCTTAACTAGCAGCCATCTGGAGTCAGACATAAGTGAGAAAAGCTTTAAAGGAATAGTTCACCCAAAAAATACATTTACTCACCATCATGTTGAACCAAATCCTATGGAAGCCCGTTTCCGCCAGTAAAAAAAAAAAAAAAACTTTTTATCTCACAATTCTGACATTTTTTTCACAGAATTGTGAGATATAAACTCACAATTGCAAGTTATATAGTCAGAATTACGATTTATAAAGTCAAAATTGCGTGATATAGACTCGCAATTGGGATTTAAAGTCCAATTTTGAGGGGGGGGGCTGATATGTTCTCAGAATTGCGAGTTTATATCTCACAATTCTGACTTTATAACTCGAAAAAAAGTCTGAATTACGAATTTGTATCATGCAATTATGAGAAAAAATGTCAGAATTGTGAGATAAAAAGTCGCAATTATCTTTTTTATTTTTTATTCAGTGGCGGAAACGGGCTTCCTTAAAGTGCCCCTATTATGGGTAATGAAAGGTTCATATTTTGGTTTTGGGAGTCCCCAACAACAGGTTGAGATGCATTCAAGCTCAAAAAACACTTTCATATTCTTATAATATGCATTTGTTTTTACCTTATTTGCTCAATGACTCCCAAACGATTCGTTCAACGATTCATTTTTCCAAACCCCTCCTTTGTGTGACGCTAATCTGCGGTGATTGGTCGATTTCATTTAAAGCAGTGTTTGTGAGCTTTTAACACTCCAAAAGTGGCACCTAGTGGCAAAGAATGAATTTGCATGTTCATTCAGACCAACGCGATGTTTCATGTTGACGTCAACATGAAACGGCTTGGGATTCATTTTAAAAACGACTCGTTTCAATGATTCAGAGTCGACTCTTTCTTTTGAGAGACAATAACTTTATACACTGAGCACTTTCAGATTTAAAACTTTGCAGGATGTTTTCATTCACTTAGAGCTGTGTTACACACTGCATGACAGGTCATTTTCAAAAATCCAAAATAGGGGCACTTTAAAATCCTGAGGAAGATTGTCCAAGTGACTCTTATCCATAAATCCAAAATGGATAGTGATTTATTGTTTAAAGCTATAAGTACAAAACAAAAAGTATCATTAAATAGTCAGGTCACCCCCCCAAAAAAAAAAAAAAAAAATAATAATAATAAATAAATAAATAATAAGAAGTTTGTAATTCTAATTTTAAAATCTGCTCTGCCATTAAAAGGGTTTTCTTTCTGACTGATGCCACAATTTGATGTCACCCTATTACTTCCAACCCTTGACTCCTCCAGTCTGGTACATAAATGCATGTTCCACCCTACTTGTTTTTTTGTTTTGTTTTTTACTATAAAATCTAGTTTTATCCTCAAAATATATCAGATTATAGAAATAACATAATTTAATCAACTTTAAGATGGGTTCAATGCTCTTCGGGGGGACGACGGGGGAGCAGCGGCCGCTGTTTCTCCATTTCCACGGGAGGGGCTTGACGGCCGGGATGGACTTGGCCCTAGCTGCCCAGAAGGGGATGATAGCAGGATGGCCATGGATGCTTGCTAAACCTATTGTTTGCGTTTTCTTCTCTTATACTGGGATATTGTCCTTATTTATCCGGTACAACGATCTCTTTGCTGGTAAGACTGACACTCCATTTTTCTGTTTTGGAGGGGACTAATGGAGAGTAGGTTTAATTACTAAAAAATATTTTTTTTTTGGCTGTGTGAGCCTTTCGGGAGACATGTCTTGCGTTAGGGTGGATCGGTCACAACCTATCACTGTTTTTTTTGTTGCTCAGTCAGACCTATGTTCTCGGTAATGTGCGGTCTGAGTTGTTCTTTGTTTATGGTTGTCGGTTGTTCACATTTTTATGTTGTTTTTGTTTTTTACAGCAGACATTTATACTTTTATCTATTTTACATTATTTCTAAAGGGATTTTTCATATAGGAGGTTTGGTATCTAAAATGCACATCAGTGTTTACGGGTTATTTACGGAATGGAAGTGCTTCTGTTTTTTTTTTGTTTGTTTTTTGCATTTATTGTGTACAATCTTGGGATTATGAATATTCAATGCATACTTTAAATATTTTATCACTGAATGTGAATGGTTTAAATTCTGCTGTTAAAAGAACCCGTGTATTAGAATATTTACACCGTAAATCTATCTCCTGTGCCTTAATACAAGAGACACATTTAAAACAATCTGACGTGGCACGTTTCCAGAATAAGTATTACAAATTAATAGCTTTTTCCTGCGCTCAAAATAAAACTAAGGGGGTGCTTATCCTTGTTAACAGGAAGTTAAATTTAACAATTGAACACCTTGGTAGTGATGAAAAGGGTAGATTTGTTTTTATCCGATGCAAAATATATAATAATAGGTTAGCATTGGTCTCTATTTATGGTCTGAATGAGACAGACAGTGCATTCCTTACACAGATTTCCAAAACTTTACTTGAGGAGATTGATTGCCCTCTAGTGGTGGGTGGTGATTTTAATGCTGTCATAAATCCTGCTTTAGATAAGTCTCAATCTGATACAACAGCCAATCCATCCTCTAAATTTTTGAATAAATTTATCACTGAGCTCAACTTAATCGATTTATGGAGAATTCAGAACACTAAAGCTAAGGACTTCACTTTTTTTTCTAATAGACACAAGACTTTCTCTAGGATAGACTACATATTTCTCAGCCCATCTTTAATTTCATCTAATTCCTCTATATCTATATTACCAATTTTAGTATCTGATCATTCTGCTATGTTGTGCAGTGTTCCTCTTTCCGATGTCAAAGCCAAGTCCCCTAGATGGCGCTTTAACATATCATTATTAAGTAATCAGACTTTTATTACCTCTCTAAAAGAATATATTAAGGACTTTCTTGAAATTAATATGCCCTCTGATGTGGATCCTCAAATACTGTGGGAAACAACTAAGTGTGCTATACGAGGTTTCTGTATATCTTTCTCTTCTACTCTTGCCAAAGCGAGAACTCACCAGTTTACACAATTAGAAAATAAAATCCAATCATTACAAAACCTACAAAAACAACATTTTACTGAGCAACAGGCTACACAGCTGTCCTCTTTAAAAGAAGAATATGATTTACTTTCACACTCAAAGGCAGAATTTATTTTACATAGGACTAGACAAAAATATTATTTTGAATCAGAGAGACCTAGTCATTTATTGGCCCTTAGGTTGAAAGAATGCGAGTCTAAGGCATATATTAGCACAATAAAATCATCGGATGATCAGGTCACTACGAACCCTGTGGCAATTAATGACATATTTAAAGGTTTTTACACAAATCTGTATAAAGCCGAAACAGATTTTGATGAACCAATTTGTAAGCAGTATTTAGATAAATTGGAACTGCCTCGGATCTCACAGATGGATAAAGAATCTTTGGAGGCCCCATTAAGTTTGGAGGAACTTCACGTCTCTCTAAAAAGCCTTCAAAAGGGCAAATCGCCGGGTCTAGATGGTCTCCCCCTGAATTATATTTAGAAATTTGGGATTTGGTAGGGATACTTATGCTTAACTCATTTAATTTTGCAATTGAACATGGGGCATTTCATAGAGATCAAAAAACATCACTGATTTCATTACTTCTTAAAAAAGGGAAAGATCCATTAGATTGTTCCAGCTACAGACCGATTTCGCTTATCCCATGTGATCTAAAAATCTATGCTAAAGTTTTTGCTTCTCGTTTGGAGAAGGTAATTCACAGTCTGATCAAGGAGGACCAAACTGGTTTCATCAAGGGGCGCAATGCATCTGACAATATCCGACTCCTTCATATTCTTGACTTTGCGGACTCCCACCCAACACCTTGTGCGGTCTTTTCACTTGATGCAGAAAAAGCCTTTGACAGGCTAGAGTGGAATTATATGTGGGCAGTTCTGCAATGTTTCGGCTTCGGTGAACACTTCGTTTCTATGATTAAGACATTATACCACTCACCTGCAGCATCAGTCATAACTGGTAATATTATTTCCCCCTCATTCCCTTTACAGCGGGGAACGAGACAGGGGTGTCCACTTTCCCCCTTATTGTTTTGTCTATCTCTCGAACCCTTAGCACAAGCCATCAGGAAATCTGAAGTATCGATTAAGATTCATGACCATAATCATTGTATTTCATTATACGCTGATGATATTATTCTATATTTAGTCCACTTTGATGTTTCAGTCTCTAGTGTAATTAAGGAATTTGATAATTTTAGTAGCCTATCAGGATATAAAATAAATTGGAGCACATCTGCTTTAATGCCAATTAACAATGTTAAGGTTAATTTTTCTATTCCCTCATTTATCCCTATTAAGGAATCTTTCATCTATTTGGGCATTACCATATATAAAAACATTCATAAGATTGCCAGAGACAATTTTAATAACATTTTCGTTAAGGTCAAAAATGACATTCAAAGATGGAAGAATCTTAAAGTCTCTCTCCAAGGAAGAATCTCCACTGTTAAGATGAATTTGTTACCTCGATTTAATTTTTTTTTCTCTATGCTACCACTTTCTCCCCCTCCAGGTTACTTTAAGGAGATCAACTCCATAATTTCTAAGTTTATCTGGAATGATAAATGTCCCAGAATTAAACTTACCACATTACAACATCCTAATAGCACAGGAGGACTGGCTGTACCAATTTTTGAATTATATTATTGGTCGTTCCAGCTTAAGGCCCTTCATAATTGGGTTGATCCTCAATCTACAGTTTCATGGAGGGTGATTGAAGCTGACAAGGTTAAACCAAATAGACTTCAAGATATTTTATTTACTGGCACAGGAAAAAAAGGGGATAATTATAAATTTGGTCCGGTTGTGGCTAACTCTATTAAAATCTGGAAAACGGTTGAACGTCGGATAGGTGGACCCTTCAAATTCTGTAACAGTACACCTTTATGGCACAATTTGAACTTTGTATGTGGAAATCGTCCATTTGTCCAACCCTCTTGGTCCTCTTTAGGTGTGAACACGTGCGGTGATATGTATGACAACCAGGGCCTCTGTTCATTTCAGGCATTGAGAGCCAAATTTTGTCTACCAGCATCTGCATATTTTGTTTTTCTTCAATTACGTTCTGCTCTCAAAGCGTATGGCGTTCCTTGGTCTTCTTCCATTTCCTCTCATCCTATGCGGGACTGGATTGCACCATCTGCTGTTCGGCCATCTGTTTCCTTAATATATAATAAAATTATTGATTGTATTACAAAACCTCTTTCTATTAAAACTATTTGGAATAGGGAATTATCTGATCCTAATTTATCTGTCGACTGGGAGAGAGTGTGGTCTAATCTCAGTTTAACATCTAAAAATCTGGCTCATCGTCTTATTCACTTCAAAGTCATTCATAGAGCATACATAACTCCTTACAAAAAATTTAAAATGAAACTGCAGTCAAATTTGAACTGCCATATATGTAACACTACATCATCAGGCACTTTTCTGCATATGTTTTGGGAATGTCCTGTCGTCATCAGTCTATGGACACATGTAAACCTGGTTTTGTCATCATTACTGAGAATTGATTGGTCTGTTAACCCAAGTTTATGTCTTCTTAATGATGATTCTGATCTCTGTATTAGTTCAATGCAAAAGAGAATGTTGTTTGCTGGTTTTACAGCTGTGAAGAAGACAATAATTCAGAACTGGTTTACAACACACATGTGTAGAGAGGCATATTGGATCCGTAGCCTCCTGCAAATTGTCTCATGTGAGTGTACAACGGTGCGAGTCGGTGGGGCCAGGCCTTCAACCATTGAGGCTTGGCAGTGTTTTTTACTGAATGTACGTGATTATTTAAAGGAGT
This sequence comes from Schizothorax lantsangensis, assembly GCA_027422415.1. Classification (NCBI taxonomy): domain Eukaryota; kingdom Metazoa; phylum Chordata; class Actinopteri; order Cypriniformes; family Cyprinidae; genus Schizothorax; species Schizothorax lantsangensis. The sequence goes on along the minus strand of CM049848.1, from coordinate 32,252,721 downwards.
GACTTTTGTGTTCTTGTTGTCCTTCCCTCTCTCCCTCCCTTTTGATTGAACTTTTAGATGTTGAGTATGTGTCTGCTGTTTTGTTTTGTTTTATTTTGGATATTATGTTGTGTTGTTTGTAAAAAAATGAAAATAAAAAATTGTTGATAACAAATAGTCATATGATACGAGGCATTTCCCAGTTCATCTGAAAGTCACAGCGGTTTACCATTGTTTTCCACACTCATATCGAGGAGGAGGGCAAGGTGTTTTCTCTAAGACTATCAGTCTTCTGAAGCTGTGGGGAAACAACGCATGAGTTTGCATAGTTAAAGAAAGCCAAACACCAAAACAAACCCTGACTCAAGTGTCCGGGCCGGATAAATTGTACACAAAGAGAGCAAGATGAGTCAGGCGTTGAATGTCACGTTCAGCACTTGAAACACATACTGTTTATTTAACATTTGCACTAGAGTCTTTTGTATGCCGCTTCACGTTGTTTGTTAACCGAAGAGCTTGGCTGTGGCTCTGTAACAGCTGAGAACAGCCAACATTTCCTGGAAAGGGGATGAAGTGACATATGATGTCGAACCTCTTGTAATCTCAAATTTGTTATGATGGCTTCGGATGAAACCATCTTGATCTGACAGGAAGTCTAATACTTTCAGTCGGTGAATGGAGCTGTTAAAATCCCCCCTTCATTCCATCCAGCAAACTTTCACCATTGCAAGAGTAAATATAACAAAGAAAAAATGCTAAGTTCCATAATCACTCTGACAACATGGAAAATAAACAGGGGTTCTTCTAACACTGGAAGATTGGGAACATTTGGGCTTTCTAAAGTGGAACGCCAATTCTGTGTGAGCTGTTTATTCCTTCCTGCACATTCATGTGAAAAGGCAGGCTGAACAGAGTCATCTATCTATCTATCAATCTATCAATCTATCTATCTATCTATCTATCTATCTATCTATCTATCATATATCTATCTATCACCTTAGCAACTTGAAGGCTTTTTAAACTAGACAGACAGACAGATTGACAGATAGATAGATATATAGATAGATAGATTCATGCACTTTCATCAACAGCGTCAGCTTCAGAACAGTGAATACTTTTCTTATTTGCATCCTGCAGAAATAAGAATGTGGACAATGCATTAGATTCATAAATACAGAAAGCTACAATAAAATGATGTATAAATCAGAAATGAAAAAACAATTCAGTGTAAGTTTCCAGAGTCATGTCACATATCACTTGTTTGAGAACCACTAATCTAAGACTTTTCAAGAACATGCATTGCATCCGTACCCGACATTCTGTTCCGAGGCAGTGCAAGAAGCCGTCCAAATGTCAGCCCCAAGCCTGGGATTCCACCCTGACCATGCCTTTCCATTCCAGGCAAGTTCAGCACTTGGAAAAGGAAGGCTCTCTCTCTATTTTCTCTCCTCCCGCCAGATGTGGTGTCATTGCCGTCCAAATGTTGCTTGTCTCAAGGCCCTGCTTATTATAAAACGTCATGTAAATCAGAGTGGTACAGATGGAGAAGGAGCAAAAAGAAAAAAAAAACTCATTCATGACCAGTTGTGCTTCTGCTCAAGTCTTGATAAGCTTAGTCGGTTTCAGGGGTCTTTCAGATTGGGCCTGTTCTGGGGAAGTGGGTCGCTATTCACAGCTGACATCTATATAGCTAAAATCAAACATCTTCCTTCTGGCCATCCCACACGTCTGAGAGAGATATATATGCATGACAGGGCTAGATACTGTAGGATTGCTCCATTATTTCTATGCCCATCATTCACCAGTCTCTTTTTAATGCTCTACTGAGGCCCATATTTTTGCTACAGGGCTTCGTCAGCTATAGCAAGAAGGGCAAGAAAACCAGTGCATCTGTTGGAGGTTTAGGACTCTGAGCAGACGGTATTGTTTGGGATGAATGCTCTCTTGATTTATGCTTGTGCTTCTCTTGGGTGCATCCAGGCTCTCTGATCCCCAGAAAGTTTCAGTTACTTCTCAGAGTTGCTGGACTCTCCGTGGCTCTGATTAATCTTTGATGCCATGACTCTGACTCATGTTTGAAGGCCCGAGAACTGAATCGCACGCTTCTTTTAAATGGGCCGAACCTTCACAGATGGGAAGCTCTGGCCTGGGTTACAGTTCACAGGTCTTTAGGTAGAAGAGGCCAAACAATATCTATAAATAAACTTGATTTAAAGGGGTCATGAACTGCCTTTTTTTTTGTACTGTTCTCTGAGGTCCACTTATAATGTTATCAAGATTTTTACATTACAAAAAATATCGCAATTTAGAAGTAATAGGCTATTTTCTGTCCTGTGTTTGACCCCCTTCATCGGAATGGTCTGTTTGAATAGGCATGGTGGATTGTAGACTCGGAAGTAAACGCCCACTGCTATGATTGGCTAATAGTTGTGTATGTTTGACAGCGTGCATTCCTCATAGACAGATGCTGCTGTGATCTAGGTCAAAACCGCATAAATAACTTAATACATAGCAAGCGATCTATAAGAAGACACAAAGGAATAGTGACCACGTAATAAAAACAGTTACTCACACTTGTGTTGCGACATTACCGTCGGATCCAATATAGGCAGCACAGCATCAAGTTTCATTTTTTTTGAAAATCCTGCATCGAATTGTGCCTTGTTTGTAAACGAATCCACAGTAAAATGAAGAGAACAAAGGACCAAGTTCTTACTGACATGCTCTGGAACTTCATTAAAAATAAAGTTAACTCACTCTTTCCTAGCGTTGTGATCAGAGGGAAGGCAATGCAAATATACTCCACAGAGTCTTGTCTTAAGAGCCATCTTTATCGTTTGGTTTCAGCGTAGACCTGAATGTTTGCCTCTCTCGTAAACACTACATACTACAATCGGTGGGCGGGGCTAAACAGGCAGTGATTTCAATCTTCTTCCGCGGAGGCGGTGCTTATCCACACTATAACATCATAGAGTAGAACATTCCACAACCTATCGTTTTGGTGGACTGGCTTAAATATTAGCTGTTTTTAGATTAATGGCAAAGTTTTGAGTTCTGAAACTTACAGGATATTTTTATAGTACAATGACCTCTTATATGTCAAAAGATCAAGGGAATTTTGGTTTCTCAGTTCATGACCCCTTTAATATTATTATATATAAAAAAATATATATATGATCTATTCATTAATCCAATTAAATACTAAATTATCATAAAAATAACTAATATACTACTAATAATAACAACAATGTTTTAAATAAGATCACATCTACGTATATAAAATGGACAGAGTTCAAGATTAAGCAATGCATTTCATGAATATAAAACCAAAACTCCTTTTTCTTGTGGGAATTTAGCCAAGCAGGTGCATTTTCTCTCACAGATGGGAGTAAAGAAACTTCACGTTAAATGCTTTATTTACAACATCCTGAAATGTTGAGTAATTGGGAACATGCCATGATTTCATATATGTATCACATGCTACCCTTTGACAAGAAAAAGATTCATGTGCATTTGAAGATTTGTTCCAGTATATATGTATTTTTTAATTAGTTTATTTATTTTTTATAATTCTTTATTTTATCTAAAGGTAAAGTTTGTTATTTTTGCTCTACAAATACATTTTCAACCTGTTTGTTTGAGTGTCCCGTCTAGACCACCATTGACTCAACCAATGGCAGTTTTGGGGGACATTTCTGAATGTCTAACTAATGGCACAAAGGAAGTGTCACTGCTTTACAGTAAGTGCCCTGAAAATTACACACTAATGCATTTTCATGGTGCACTTTTTACATTTCAGCCAAACTCAGGCTGAAACTGATATAAGCAACGCATCCAGAATGTAATAAAGACCCCTGTTTTCATTTTCAGGCCATTGTCCCACAACCACACAGTGGTATAATCTCATGGTCGACAGCTCTGACCGCTGTAAGACACACAGTGGAAAGCCATCCAAACCAAACTTGAAAGAAAACATCATTCCCAAAGTGACCTGAGGAGCAATTTGTCCTCTTAAAATCAACATTTGGGGAAATAACCTTTTCTTCTCCCCCTTTTGTTCTGCCAAACACTATTGCCTTGTTTCTGTCTCATTCTCTCGTTCACTCACTCTCGTCGGTTTGACCCTCACTAGCGGACTCCCGCTGGGAGACACCATGGTGACGTCACCGTGTGAAGCGGAGAACGCGCTGCATGCAACAGGAAGTCACTCCCAGGATTCCAGGCCACAGTCGGGCCAGCACGTGATGTCACTCTCTAACATCTCGGAGCATTACAAAGCACTGACTTGTCTTTGGGAAAAGAACAGAGGTGTGGGTAGGGCTTGCTTTGTTAACCTTCTCTTGAACTCCACTCCAGTTACTCAACACTCAGTCCCATCAAAGCAGCGGGTAGCTGACCAATGCCGTATCATTGTTTCAGTTTTGAAAGGCCTCGTCGAAATGGTCTGACATGGTTCAGCCTGGAAATATATATGACAAGAAATACACAACTGTCATATATGGTCAAGGTGTATGATATATTGTATTACAAGGTGTAATACAAGGTGCATTTTATATAAGATTTAAATTATACAAGACTAGACTGATAAACTTGTATCTGGTGTGATCCTGCTGAAAATACCAGCATAAATGGGTGATGATATTCCCATCAGACTTCTTAAAGTGATTGTTCACCCAAAAATAAAAATGTGGGCCTCATTCACTCACCCGCATGTCATTCCACATCTTCTTTCTTACTTCTGTTAATAGGGTTAATGAGGACTAGTGTTGTCAAACACAGAAACGACAAACAAGCTCTATTAAAGTGGTCCACATGATTGCACTATGTTCTGCTGAAGCTATGCAATAGCTTTGTGTGAAGAACAGAGTCAAACGGTTAATCCTGACATTCACAGCAGCTCTCAAATTAGACAAGTTGCATCAGGGTAAATGTCAACACAATTTGTCAGCTGGCAGCCATATTTGAGTTAACTGGTTTAAGAAAACAGTTAAATAAAGCAACTTAATCAGTTACTTCCTTTCATTACTTACATTTTACTTTGCACCAGCTAGAATAGCACCAAAACAAACACTAGCCAGTACAAACTGTCTGAGCCAGCATGTAAATTCAAGCTGGACTAAGGTGACCTTTTCAGTAGCAATAGTTCTTCTTTTGTTTAAAAACATGTTTTTAACAAAATCATATACTAGGAGACCACCTTTGATTTATGGGCCTAAACAGATGCAATTTCAGTGGGTTTAGTTGTTTGTTCCAAAAAATTGCTGCTCTTTCTAAGCTCACCATCTTGACTGATTTGTACAGAATGGCAGGAGGGATTCAAAATCAAAATCTGAACAAATTCTTGGCTACACTTTGCTTTCACAATGCATCATAGTAATCAAGACTGACTCTTTCCTTACATGGATTAAGTTTTGGGGATTATCAGTGCATTCTGAAACACCACCACCCGTCTGGAAATGGGTGTTAACTACACAAATACAACCTCAACAGTTCAAAGCCAGAACACATGGTTTCTTTATTCCTTCTCTTTTTTCCCCTTTGACTTTCTCAGTTTCTCCATTTCTCTGTTCAGTTAAGTGGTCTTCCTAACCAGATGTCCATTCAGCGTCTCAGGCCAAATCGTATGTGTCAGGCAAACAACAGAAAGTGTGTGCTCCCAATGTCCTCAAAGGATAGCCATTGTGCTGCAGGAATGCATAAACCAAACACACCCCTGTGACACTGCGAGTTCAGCTCCCTGTCTTCATATTAGACAGATCCTGTCTGTGACCCTGGCGACATGCCTCCATGACTTTTTCAGACTCCCGTCCCCATGCTATGCAGACAGAGAAGAGGCCTTAAACACTTAAACTGCTCTAAAATTAGACCCATTATCTGAAAGGAAGTGTTGAGCCTTGTGTTCTGCCCACTTATCCAGAGAAAAGTACAATATTACTCTCTGGTGTGTGAGCCAGTATTGCAAACTCTTATTTTTTCCACCACAGTGATTCGTTATAAGGAACAGATCACCCCAAAATGAAAATTGAATCATTATTTACTCACTTTCATGTTGTTTCAAGCTTGTAGACTTTCTTTCTCCTGTAGAAAACACAAACAGAAAAGTTTTGAATAATACACGGGCTGCTTTCAAGATTCAAAAAGCTTGCAAAAAAAATGCAAAACCTCCCTAACAGTATCATAAATGTGGTCCAAAAAAGTATATTTTTCTGAAGCTATAGAGTAGCTTTAATTAAGGAACAGAACAAAATATGCATTTGTTATTTACTTATCATCACTGAACTCGATAACCGAATCGGTCCAATTTGTGAACAAATAATAATTGGTCGAACTGATACACTCAAAGGAACCAAAAGAACAAATGATTCACTCTTAAGCAAATACATACATTCTGAAACACCATTTTTAAATTCAAGAATTTCACTCATCAAGGCACATGTGCTGTGATGATGTGACAATAAACGTGATTTGATTTGATTTGAAATATTAAGATGAATAGAACAAAGTAATTGTCATATTTGAGAGAGAGAGAGAGAGAGAGAGAGAGAGCATTTGTTATATATATTTATATATATGTAAAATTTTGATTTTTTTTTTTCCCAATAAGGAAATTAACACTTATTCAGAAATGATGCATTAAATTGATGTGTCAGTAAAGAGATATATAATGCTACAAAAATGTCTATTTCAAATAAACACTGTTCCTTTCAACCTTCTACTAATCAAAGGATCCTGAAAAAAAACATTGTTTCCCACAAAAATATTAAGCAGCACAATTGTTTTCAACATTGATGAGAAGAAGAAATGTTTCTTGCAGCAAATTAGCATATTAGATTGATTTTTGAAGAGTCATGTGACACTGAAGAATGGATTAATGGCTGCTAAAAATTCAGCTTTGCCTTCAAATAAATAAATTAAGTTATAAAATACACTAAGAATAGAAGTTATTTTCTTATTTAATATTACGTCATACACACACACACATACACAAATGCATACCCACATACAGACATAAACTCAGCACTCACAGTTACAGTTCTTTACAGTTCATCGTATGCTGTGTTATTGTCATGGTTGTATTTAAGACACCATGTCCTATTTTCAACTAGGTTGAGCTTTTATGTATTTGGCTGTAAGGACCATCCCCCTTTAAGGGCTTTTGGAAAGGCCTTGAATGACTTCCATGTGTGCTGTGTACCATGACAGCATATGCATTGCCTACCAAGAGCACTTCTTTGAAGTAAAGTTTCAATAGATGGAACTTAAAATAGAAGAGCAGCAAGTAAGTGACATTATTTGGCTATTTCAACTTATTACAATAATTCTGACACATTTAGTTCCAAAAACACACAACACAGCTGCATCAGTGTAGAAAATTGGAGTTGAAACAAAGACCTGGAGGGTAAAGTATAACAATTTATGTGAGTGAATAGTTTTTCTGAGTGGCAGCTGAAAGAGTTTTGAAGTGAGGAGGCCACCGACTGACAGGTTGTGATGTCATGAAATGGCAATAACTTGTTTCATGAATATTAATTAGGTCACACTGATGTTGCTAGGTAGCCTTACTGAAGCATCCATTCACATAACCTAATTAATATTCAATAGACAAGCCTTTGCCGTAGTAGGATTTGTTGATTCTGGGTCTGCCTAAACATTTTAAAGGGCTTCATGCACCAAACCAATTTAGAATAAAGATTTAACATGAAACCAGCTTTAAATTACCAGTCAAATTTAAAGACACATACCCATTATTTATTATTATTGTTATTATTATTATTATTTTACCATTTAAATGTATAGATGCATTATGCTTTTATTTTGCTTTCTTCAATAATAAAATAAAATAAACTGAAAGAAAGAAAGAAAGAAAGAAAGAAAGAAAGAAAGAAATCAGTTATTCATTAAAGGAAATAAAGCAATAACTCAGTAATAAGCAATAAACCATATCTAAGCACAATTTAGAATTGCCTACAAAATATTATTTCAAGCATTTAAGCATGTAGCATATATTTAATAAATAAATAAATAAATAAATTTGATTACACTTTATTTTGATAGTCCACTTTAGACATTCTACTAACTATAAGTAACTTTGTAACTACATGTCTACTAATTCTCATTAATTTGCAACTACATATCTACTAACTCTCAGATTAGACTGTTAGGGTAGGTTTAGGGTTAGTAGAATAAGTTGACATATACTTGCAAAGTTTCTCATAGTCAGTATGTTGTATGTTGTGGACCCATCAAAATAAAGTGTTAGAAGATATTAAACAGACAGTCTACTAATAATCTAATAAATGCTAGTCAACATGTAGTTGCAAAGTTACTTACTGTTAGTAGAATGTCTAAAGTGGACTATCGAAATAAAGTGTTACCATAAATTTTGATGTGCCTTGGAGGCAGAACTGTATTGAAATCAGCTTAATTAATTAATGTCTCAGATTTTTTTAGATATTTTTCCCAAAGATGTAAACTATTACATTTGAACCAATATTAAAATTACAGTATTTAGAGAAAAACAACTGGAAATGCATGTTCTGTTCTTTAAAGATTTTTTTTTTTTTTTTAGTTTGATTCAAAGAGCCATTGGTTATCTGTCAGTTTACATGGCCATCATCATCATCATCATCATCAGCTTGATGCATTGAAACAGGCCTTGCTGATCATCTCATGTCTCTTTGGAACAGTGTGTTCCCTCTGAATGCCTGTAGGGAGCACATTGGATTTTGATATATGTAGAGTCCCTGGGATCAGCCAGCTTTCACTGCCTATAACTCCAGTAGATTGCTCTTCTGTTGCATTAGAGTGAAGGTGTGGTCACACTACACCAGAGGTGTAAAGTATTGGAGTAAATGTAACTAATTACTGTACTTGAGTATCTTTTCAGATACTTTTTAGTTGTACTGAGTATCAAAGATATTAGCAACTTTTACTCTATACTTCACTACATTTTTGAATGAGTATCTGTACCATTTACTCCACTACATTTGTAATGACTGTTGCAGTTACACATTACATTTTGCATGGCACCTAGCTTTTCTGCAGCAGTTTATTTCTGCTACAAAAGATGTGATATCGCCAACTACAGGGCACTAAAAGTACTATATCTCACTTCCTGCCTCCCGTGGTGTTTGTAGTCAGTTTGTATCTTATTTTGTTCAGCTTGTTAGCCTCCTGTGCATATACAGCCCTAGTGTTTCTTTAGTTAATCGTTGAATGTAATGGTTGTCTGTTTGCCTGTCATTCTGTTCTTTGTTCCCTTTGTTTTTTGGCTCATTGTTTGTTCTAGTTTTTCCATGAAATGCCTGCACATAGATCCTTGCCTCTGCCTGTTTTCCCCAGCTTCTCCACAACATTACAGTTTTTGACTGGCATGTCTCTTTGACTAGTGCATCTTTGAGCTTATATTTAGTATAAGTAAAATACTTAAGTACTGTTAAAATCAAGACTTTTACTCAAGTTGTTTTGGAATTGGTGACTTGTAACTTGTAGTGGAGTAATTTTCACTTTAAGGTATTTGTACTTTACTCAAGTATGGTTTTCAGTTACTCTTTACACCTCTGCACTACACTTTAAGCATGCAAAATTACTTAAGACCCATCAATGAATATTCCAAATATCGATTTATCATGGAACAAAATAATGGAAACATATTGTGGAAGTGAATGGAACACATAGTACAGGCATTATGTGTCCTTGTGGCTTTACACAAAAGGCCTTGGGATTGCATCCCTGTTTATTTGCTCTAGCTTCCCATAATGCATCATTATGCATTATGCATCATGCTTAAGAGAAATGAATCACAAAGAGATGAGGAAGTGAGTCCCACATAAACTGACCCTTCCCTTCACATGAATAACTGGTGTTCCGGTCTCTGACGTGGCTAAGATACAGGTGCTGCTGAAATTTGAGCAATGGAGGTCATCGGAGAGGTTGTCGTCTTCTAAAGCATTTTTTTTGTTTGTTGTTGTTGTTGACAAAATTACAGTGCTACATTAAGTTTTTAACATTTTTAAAAGACAAAATCTAATCGGAAAATAAACAATAACCCTGCACCTTAAAATTAATAATTCTGCTGATTTGCCTAATACGCCTAATATTACCTAATTTGATGATGCCGAGTTAAAAATAACAATGAAGATTGTTCAAAATTGTCAAATGTGTCAAATGTCTCAGCTTTAATTAACTTATCAAAGAAACAAAAACAGTTACATTTCAAACATTCTGAAGTATTCAAAACGTATCATTTAACCTACATTATCTGCAAAGGAGTGGACAAAAGTGCAAATCAGAATTAGGCAGAAAATAGTGTATTCAGAATCATTCATACATGTGAAAATTGGCTGAGAATTGAAAGAATAGTTGTAATCTGGACGACAGGAATCTAGTCATTGTGTCAGTTTTTCTAGTGATTTAGTGCTAATAGTACTTCACCTTACAAATGGTTGCAACCAAATTGCTTCATATATTGTGAGAAAGTGTTTTCTTTCAAACTATTTTTGGATTCAACACTTCAAAATTACTAAGAAACAAGTACTGTATTTCCTTCAGCAAATATGATGCAGGTCGGTGGAATTGGTGGACCCCCTCAAATTTGTACAGTAACCTCATGCTGGTTTTGTCTGCTGTGTAATCCATCCGGATATTGGTCATGTGCCACTAAGCTTTAAGAAACAAATTAATTCCCTGAACAGAGGAAATTGTCTCTGGCCCTAAAAATGTTTTGAACACTTAAACGTAACAGGAAACGTGTGACGCCACGTCCACTGACACCTCAAGTGCCGGATAATCTGTTTGATTAAGTTACTCCAGAAATAGAAGGTCAGCTAAGAATAGAAACTCTCACGTTCAACAGGTTCAGGTTAACCTTTCTACAATTTTAATGAACTTATCACTTTGCGCGTCACTCTATATTCTTGCTTCCTTTAATGAGCAGTTGAAATGCACGTACACGAACATGACACAAACCATGAGGTCATGTGCTTTCAATTTAGGTATTAGTTATGTCTTGCATTTATTAACAAAGAAACAGTGAATTACTTGTAGTATTGTTCAAAAACAGACTTCTATAGTTTAACAATAATCCAATAAAAAAATAAAAAGTAGATGCTGCACACAAATAATGGGTCAAATATTACTAATCTATTTTAACAGGTATTTTTTTTTATTATTAATAATTTTTGGAATGGCATTTAAATACATAAATATTATCATTGATATTCACACACACATGCACACGCACAAACACATGTAAAAATCATAATATAATATGATATAAATCATAATATAACTAATAAATTACTATAAAATATAAAGTACTATTATATTATTTTATATTATTAATAAAGTATTTTAATAACTTACATTAACTACTTTTTAACTAAATACTTTTATTCAGCAAGGATGTATTAAGTTGCATTAATTTAATCAAAAATAACAGTAAAGACATGCATAATGTAACTAAAAATAACATAAACATTAAGAATACTAAAAAAAGTTTCCTGAGTAGCATATTAAAGTGATTTCTAAAGGATCATGCGACCCTGTGAAAATTCATAAATTACATTTTCAAATACATTTTTTTATGTAATAAAATATTACTGTTTTACTGTATTTTTATCAAGCATATGCTGCCTTGGTGAGCATTAGAGTCTTCTTTTCAAAACTCAAATCATTTCCGCAAACATAAGGGTATATGTTTCTTGCAACACTGTATTTATATACTGTACTGCACATTTAAGAAACATACAAGAACATATTGCGTTAGTCGTAACAAAATCATAATCTGCCAGCGTGGTTGGTTTAGCTTTAGGCTTGATGATAAACTGGCTGTAAGACGGGACGGAGATTGTAAATAAGTGAGAGTTTTAAATAGGCATCAGCTGAGGATTGTTTTGGCACTAAATCCTGGGAATGGCTGTGTCCGTGTTGCGCAGCCGCCCGCAGTGGGGAGGGATCCTGGTGTGTGTTTGGCTGAGTCAGGCTTTCAGCTCAAAGACGCAGGGTTACGAGCTCAGGTGTGGCCCATTACCCTCCATCTGGAGGCCATAACATTGTACCCTTGTCCCAGCAGGGGCGGGGCACTGGGGCCCAAATGCACAAAGCTTAAATTAGCGTGAGGACGGTATACTGCAGGTCCTCTCATGATCCTGTCACCAATTAGGCAGCCAGAATTTTATACTGTCCTCGGTCTGCGTTTAACTATTTCTGCTTTTAACAGCCCTTATGAAGCTAAATATGCTTCTGGTACGATTACTCAGCCCACGGGAGTTTGAATCCTGACCAGTGTTTGGATATAGTGTGATGTTGACTGTAAGAGTCTCTTCGGCTCTTTGTTCACAATGCAGTTTAGTCAGTTAACCAACAGTACATTAGTTGCTTTACTACACAATGCTAAAAAACTCTCTTTGAAAACAACGGTTAGATTTAAGATGTAAGATTTAAGATTTTTTTTAGCTTTTACCGTGGGAAGAGAGATTTGGAAAACTGCCAGCTTTGCCTTCTTTCATGTCTTTCATGACATCTTGCCACAGTGATGAATTTATGAGGCACATGAAAGAACATAAAAAACAGTAGCAATATGCATATACTCTCTGAAACTGCTGACTCGTTCACTCATTAAGAGCATGCTTTTCTTTACAGATAATTTATAAATCAAACCCAGACTGGATATTTAATAAAAAATTAAAGTCATTTACACTCATAAAGCGAAACTGAATTATCAGTTAAGCCCAAGCTGAAGTTAAATTATCAGTCAAAAGTAAATGGAAATGCAGGCCATTAAGGACTCCCTATTTTATTTTTATTAAAAATAAAATGTCATAAAAGTTTTTTTTTATATTTAAATGAGTAATTCTGTTGTGTAAAATAATATATAATAATGTAAACAGACAGTATACAATATACAAAAATAAAAATCCCTCTAATTTTATTTTGTTTAATTAATTATTTTGCAGATTCTGCAAGGTGTTTGTAAACTTTTGATGTATTTTTTCTTCTTTATGTTCTTTTGACTACACACCCATTAATATATTTATTTATTATTAATTTGAATTATTATGTTAATAAAATGCATTAATATCAATATATTAATACATATTCTACATTTATAATAATAATTATATATTTGTACATTACAAGTGTGAACACGTTCTAACTACTAATTAGGCAAAGGTCTCTTTATTTAAGTTTTTTAACCTTTAAAATAAACTGAATGCATGTTAATTAATCAATAATGACTATATATTTTAGCCCTTGTAACTGTTGAATGAACTGTTGAATGAAGTGTTTTGGATCATATTGCTGTTGCCACCATTTTTATAAAAGCAATAAGTTACTCAAGGCCGTATGATACCGTCAATTTACCATACCCTCCAAATCACTGTAATACATGACATATTGTGCCGTACTGCTTTATTAAAAAAGAAAACTGCCACTTTGGATCTTGAACTTTAAGCCTCGTGTTTTTTTAAAGTTACAATTGATGCGCTGTGTAGATTTTACATTATTTGTAATTTACCACATTTTGGAATCAACAAACCCGACAGCTATAACTTTTTCTTCTTTATTAAATAACCACACTCATAATGATTGAAGGGCACTGTGTACATGGATAATGCATTTCTGAACAGTTATGTAAACTCACAGCCTCCGAGGCTGAAAATAGAACGAGGGTGAAATTCAGGATTCTGGGAAACAGTTACACTGGTTGAAATCTAACCAGACATAAACATGCTTAGAGGCATCAGGTTTCCAAAACCGTCCATTGTTGCTTAAGCTGCCGACGCCCCAGCGCACACGTTCACACCCACACGCAAGTGTCATTCTGTCCCTACTTCTTTTTCAGGTGAGTGCACGAGAGCTATGGTGTTAGTCTAGACAAAATGTACCAGGTGGAAATACTTCAGGCGGCTTTAGCTCCGAGACACATCTAGCCTCCTCCCAGGCGCAGCCTTTTTGTAATCAAACCTTGAATTCCTACGAGTTGACTTAAAAAAACTTGGCAAAATGCATTCCACTTAAACTAGTGTTCCACAAACAGTATTCCCGAGCCAATATGCCAGACATCATCACCTGCTGGAAGTCAAACGCAGCTGTGCCGAACATACTGACATAGCATGCAACGATATCCTGCTGTTTAAAGAGGTCATAATCATATAACTCTTCATCATTTTATTTTATTCCCCGAAGTCCACTTATAATGTGGAATATATAATATTATAAAGCTTTTTGGGCCAAAACGGTCATAGTTTTATGATTATTTCCCACCCTCTCGCTGACCCTGAGAATTAAATTAGCGGCTTTAATACTCGATGTATAACGCCCTTTTAGCATGTGCAATGAGAATATGCGCTTCGCTGCAATTATTCCCAAGCTAAAGATCAAGGACAATTTGATTCCTTATAAAATGAACTCTGTATAGCAAGAAAACACATGCAGAAAGACTGCTGATTGACAGCACAGTTCGCACCAGTTTGATCACTGTAATCGCTTGGGATTGGAGGCATAAATGTTTTCAGAGAATTGCACATGGTAAAAATGTAAATAGTATGTTCCAGTCGCCTGATAGTGCCCTGTAAAATGGAATTCATGATGCATTCAGGGATTCATGGATACAACATGGATTCAACATGTATAGGGAATGTGCAAGCTCTGTCCAAAGGGCACTGAAAACAGCAGAAAGAACAAATGTACATCAATATAAAACACCATAGAAAATGGACATTACAGTGTGTGTGTTAATACAGTACATAATTTATTTATAGGTAAATGTATTTTTACACATATGTATGCTTGCAAGGGTCACGGAAATGTATATAGTGAGTGCATTTTTTTTCTGTTGTAGTCTGCAACTTGCCCAAAAGCCATATAAAAATCTAATTCATAACCTGAATTTCATTTTTATGCAGTAACAGAAAATTGAAAATCACTGGTCATAAAAATACATTTGTCAAAAAGTTTGGGAAGCCTGAACAATGCTTTGATGCATCTACTTTATGTTATCACCAAATCTTGAATTCAATCTTTTTGTTAATATTGGCTTTGATAATGCTGCCAATGTGCACTCAAAAACTGAAGTGCATAACCTCAGATCAGTTTGTCAATAATATAGCATAACGAGAAATTCATAAGCAATTTTTTTGTAGGCCGGTCCCTTTTGAGCATTCTGTTGACAAAAAGTAACCTTGCACCTATATGTCAACTGACTCTCATTAGAGTATTAGTAGACTGTCTGATTAATATCTGCTTACTCTTTATTGTGATGGCATCCCAACAGACATTCTACTGACTATAAGTAACTTTGTTAATACATGTCCTTTCCTGTAGCTCAAATGGTAGAGCATGGCGCTAGCAACGCCAAGATCATGGGTTCGATTCCCAGGGAAAGCAAAAAAAAAAAAAAAAAAAAACTGTAACTTGAATGCAATGTAAGTCGCTTTGGATAAAAGCGTCTGCTTAAATGTAAATGTCAACTGTTTTTGACCCTAACCCTACCAGTCTACTAATACTCTACTAACATTCTAATGAGAGTTAGTAGATATGTAGGTGCAACGTTACTTACAGTCAACAGAATTTGTTAAAGGGACCATCAAATAAAGTGCAACCAGCCGGTGAATTTTTACTGTGAACACAAGTGTATATACAGTATATAGGGAGAAGTGAACCTGACACAGGGACCCTGTAAAAGCCCATTAAGACGGTGGCAACAAAACTTGCTTTTTTTAGGTTATTTCAGCTGGGTTGTGCCACAAAAAAAGCAGAGCCTGATTTCATCTCACTGATAAATTCCAGACAGAAATCTGTAGTGTTTGTGCTGTGCCCATTCACCCAGGACAGTGTTTAAAACACATTACATAACACCCTGACAGTGCTTTATAATAAAATGCCAACCCATATTCAATGAATAGAGCTATTATTCCAGAAAAAAAGTTCTTTGCATTTTAGCACCCTGGATTCCTAACTGTCTGGTGCACTGTTGTTTTTCTCAATCCCCTTTTAAATGAGTGACAGAAAAAGGCTTTCATGTATGCCACACCTTGTTAAATTCTCCAGAACCCAAGTATTTTAAAAGCAGACTCCACGTCCATACATGACTTAACATGTAATTTATAGGACCAGTGGCACTTGAATGCTACCCCACGTCAGCGTGGTGGCGTTGGTGGCTGACAGCACAGAGGTCTGTGCCAGACCTGAACACAGCGCGAGGAAAAGAGAGCTTTCAGTCGCAGAGATTACACGCGAAGACTGTGCTGCGGCAGTCGCTCACTTGATTTGCTCTGGAATAATGACACAGTGGCAATGGAGTCTGCCAGCTCTGTGGTCACACAAAACCTAGTGATATAAATATCCAGGGTGATGATTACCCTGATGTGCTGGCTTTTAAATAGGGTTTGATGATAAGGGAAGGGGCAGACCAGTGGGGATGCACTCCTACGAGGACCATATTATCAATGTAGACACAAAGACAGTCTGAAATTGCTAAAAACTGATCTGGACGACACTCTGGAATTAACATCTCAGGCTTTGTTCCAACATCTAGTGAGCTATCTACAGAGGCAGCATTTTAAGAGCTCTCCTGACCTTAAGACTATAACTTTTATGGAAAAGGCAATCCAGTAAAATGCACTGCAAGAAGTTCTATCAAAAATCTATCCAAGATGGCAGACAAAGCAGACACAATGTTGATTAATTTATACATGTTTATTCATTGAAATATATATGTAATATACATTTTAATATATATCTTTACTTAAAGAAATAGATAACCCAAAAATGAAAATTTTCTAAAAATGTACTCACCCTCAGGCCATCCAAGATGTAGATGAGTTTGTTTCTTCATCAGATCAGATTTAAAGAAATGTAGCATTACATCACTTGCTCACCAATGGATCCTCTGCAGTGAATGGGTGCCAACAGCTGATAAAAACATCACAATAATCAAAAAGTAATCCACAGGACTTCAGTCGAAAACTAAAAGCTACATATTTGTAAAACACTAATTCAAAATGCACTAAAATTGACTATTTTATTGTATTTTAAATGTGTTCAAATTTGGGAGGTTTGGTTCGATAAAACAAACTCTGGTGCGATTGCTCTGAATGATACAGCTTATTTGAATAAGTGTGAATGCTGCCATCTGTTTTTAAATTAACTCTGGTGTGGTTTGAAATATGAATGCAGTATGGACCAAACACATCTAAACGAACCAAAAATAGGACATGAAGTAACAAGATTCAACCCTAAAAAGGATAGAATGATACCCGTTTTTGCTTGTTATAGTCACAATGTTGTCCATTACAGTCCAGTCCAGGAACCAAGCGAAACAAACTACAAATCTGAACACATATTGCATCACATATTTATTGCATCACATATTAGCTGGCAACATGTGTAACAGCATGCATAAAGAGTGCTCTTTGTATGACACTCATGCACAGCATAAATTATGTACAATATTCCAAACCGGTCATTTATAACGTTACATTTGTGCAATATTTTGGAAGAGATATACAACTTCTGTTGTCAAACAACATCAGTGCTGAACAACTAAAAAAAGAGAAAGACACACGAAATTGCCCAATGCATCGATTTTGTCAAACTAAAATCACTTGAATGCATGTCTAATTATAATGGCACATTATATGCATTCCAGAAAGATTTTCCAACTTTCCCTACTTGGAAAATGCTATAATGCACTTTGACATCCAAACCGCAAAAACTCCAACTCTCCAACTCAACTCATTTTAGCACCAGCTAAAATATATGGTATAAAGTTAATAATAAACCCACTTTAAGCAAATAAAATGCATCAGTAAGTCAAATTTCTCACATCACAATATAATAAAAGCTATTAGCAAGCATCTGCCAAGAAAGAGGTGCAAAACAGTGAATTATCCTAATTGTTAACAATCTTGCACCTGCAAATATTAGCATTGCATCATTTTCCATCAACCACAGTTTGGTTGTTAGGAAACGTCTTTGCCAACATCAATCCAAGCAGAGCAACACAATGCATTTATAATCCAAAGTGGGAGATTTCAAGTAGAAATATCCCACATCTGACCTTGAAATAATCACAGCACGATTATGACTTCCGAACTCATAAGTAACTTCCCAGGAGGCAAAGTTAATGGATAGAGAGCATTGTGTAACAAGGCATCAGGTCAAGCCCCAGCTGAGCCTGAAACTGGAAGTCAGTACTTTTCCAGAAAATACAACCCTGGCTCTTTTGCACAAAAGCTACACACCACTGATTAAGGAAACCACACACTCTGTGACATACACTCCAGCTGCCATATTTTGGTCATGGCAAAATCTATCTTTAGCATTGTTTGTTAAAATAAGGCCAATGTGTTGAAGTGCTGATTATTTTATTTTGTTCTCAACTCGTCCCCTCAAGGCTGTTGATTTTAACGGCACATAGTTTAGCACTAGAGTAAGGTCACAGGACAGGATTCCAGTAAGAGCGGGAAAGAGAAAAAAGGCTCCGCTGGGTAACGCATAGAGGATTCACAATGCTAAGTCGCAGAGATCCGTGTTGGAAGAAAACAGAGGTTTGCCAGATCAAGAATGATGTAACCAAAATAATATGAACAAAGAGAAGGAGTCACTCATATTTTTGAGTATTTATCTAAAAATTATCATACACAAACAGCTGCAGTAAAACAGATTTTTATGGTTTGAAAGACTACGGAAATTCTGCTGTTATGCACTCACCCTTATGTTGGTCAAAACCTTTCCTCTCTAAAACACAAAATCTGAAATTTTAAATTGTATCTGTTACAGTTTTCCATGCAATTACAATGAATGGCTTTCATGCTTCAAAAAAGAAGCACCATAAATTTATCCACACAACTTACACAAGTAATCTATAAGACTCATGCACCATATTTGAAATCTCATGAAGTCATAAAATAAATTTGTGTAAGAAACAAGACAAAATTTACATTGTTATTCTCAGAAAATCTGCTATACAACTGGCCACCAAGTTAAGTCAACTCAAGAACTGCATCAGCTCAATTCACAAATAAATCATTCAGATCAGTTTTGTGAATCAATTAAACTGATTCATTCAAAAGATAAGACTCAAAATTATGATTTGGCCACAAATTAGACGCTGGAACTCTCAAGGGGAAACAGGGTGGATGTTTTCCAGTGAAATTTCAACAAATTATGATTGATTGCATGAAATGTATGTCTGTACAAACCTATTGCATGCTTTTAGAAAACTTGGATTATAGTTCACAAGTAATATAGGCTATTTTATGATACTATGATGCTTTGTGTCCTTTGTAAAGCTTGAAAGCTCTGTTCTTTATTCACTATAATTGCATAGAAATAGAGTATGAGAAAAAAAACAAAAACATTTATGTTCCATTTTATGTTCCGCAGATGGTTTGGTCATATGCTTTTGGAATGACATGAGGTTGAATAAATTATGCCCAAATATTCATTTTGAAAAACTAGTCCTCTAAACATCTTGATATGCTTATGTGATATAAGTTGTCTATGAAGACCTCTTTCTAATTCCCAACATGATGCACTAAAATTGAGACAAGAACTCAGCAATTTGATTTAGCAATCTGAAAGCAATTGTTGAAACTGGGCTGCACATTTTCCCATCATAAAGTTATTTTTCCTCACTCTAGCCAGCCAGTCATTCAGACTGACATGATGCAACCTGCATTATTATTATTTTGCATCACTATGTTACTGAAACGCATGCCATAAATTTGGCATTAACGGGATTGGTACGGTCAATAAATAAATAGATGTATAACGGTTGGACTGAGAAGTTTCCTGGAGAGCAGATGTGGAGCGACAGATGCTATGTGGCTCTTTTAGCACACTAGATGTTCAGCCAGTAAAATATGTGCCCGCTGAAAACACTGTGGTTCTAAATCAACTCCTGAGAAGCTAAAATGCATTTATTTAATAAAGAGAACTCATGGTACATTAGAGCGATTGTATGCAATGGCCATAAATCATCCAACGTGGACCTTTGTAGCTCATAACCTATTTCAGGAGGTATGACATCACAGTGTTTCCATTTACTACATAAACTGAGCAATAAACTGCAGGCAATAAAGTGGCACAGAATGTGACTTCTTGTATTACAAATCTTTGAGCTGCCACAAAAATGAACGTATCATGCAAAATCCTCAAAATGAAGCATTCAGAACCGATGTGGCAATCCTACTGAGTTTTAATGCAAAAGCTGAGGAATCTCAGCAAATTTTGATTGACTTCCAAGACAAATGAGTTTCAGTGTTGGGGATAACGCATTACAAGTAACTTGAGTTATGTAATCAGATTACCTTTTCAGATAACTAATAAAGTAATGCTTTACTTTTTAATTTACAGTAAAATATCTAAGTTACTTTTTTTTTTTTTCAAATAAGTAACACCAGTTACTTTGTTTTCCCATGTATTTACTGGCAACTCTCCTGTCCTTATGTTGAGAAAAATCTGCAGTAAGTGCAGAGCTGTTGTGTGCAATGTGTAAATATGATGGTTACTGTAGTTCTAGACTAAATATGAACAAGCATTTACTCATCTCACTTGCACAAAAACAGATTTGGTATTCCTCAAAATGAATATAACTAAAATGCAAACTCAGAATAGAATATGACGCAAACCTGCAATAATTAAATATGTTAATAATTTAATTTAATTTACAATTCAATTTCAGTTGGAGGCTTATTCCTTTCACTTTTGCTGTGCCACTTTTTGTGTGGTGCTAAAAATATAACTTTTTTAATATTAAAAACATACAAGCAAGCCCAGCCCAGATGAGAAAAAGAAACGCAAAAGTAACGTAATGCATTACTTTCCATAAAAAGTAATGCAATTAGTTACTTTTTAGGGAGTAACTCATTATTGTAATGCATTACTTTTAAAAGTAACTTTCCCCAACACTGATGAGTTTAGCATTTTCTCAGACACAGTTTTGAAGTGCCGTTATGTCCCAGGATCTGTTTCCTGCATGAGTCCCCAGGTGAGTTCTTAAAGTTTTGATGACCGTGCTAATGATGGGTAGGTGGGTGGACACTGGAGGCAGGTCTGTGCTCTGCAACATACTGTGCACTATTTCATGATTAGAGATGTTCTTAGAGGATAAGTTCATGTTAAGAGGATTAGTCTGCTATGTATGCTACACTGGCCATAATTATAAATGCAACACTTTTGTTTTTGCCCCCATTTTTCATGAGCTGAACTCAAAGATCTAAGACTTTTTCTATGTACACAAAAGGCCTATTTCTCTCAAATATTGTTCACAAATCTGTCTAAATCTGTGTTATTGAGCACTTCTCCTTTGCCGAGATAATCCATCCACCTCACAGGTGTGGCATATCAAGATGCTGATTAGACAGCATGATTATTACACAGGTGTGCCTTAGGCTGGCCACAATAAAAGGTCACTCTTTAAAAAAAAGTCCAGAGACTTCTTTTTTTCTTTTGGACTGTATTTGGATGAAAAAAATTATAATAAATATGATATTTTTAATGAACTGATTACAGTTCACAAAAGGTAAATTGTATTTAAATGAAGTAAAGAGAGAATAATTGGACAAAACACAGTTTTAAGAGGTTTTTAAAAATCCAGAGACTTTTTTTTTCTTTTGGACTGTATTTTGGATGAAAAAAAAAGATATTTTTAATGAACTGATTACAGTTCACAAAAGGTTATACAAATAATAGTGACTTGACTTGACTTCTTTTTTTCTTTTGGACTGTATTTGGTTGTGAAAAAAAATTAAATTTTTATTATGATCTTTTAATGAACTGATTACAGTTCACAAAAGGTTATATATGCAATATTACATTACAACTTTACATGATGTAAATGTACTAAAAAAATGCATTTAGGCATAAACATTTAGATCAAAAATATATTTAAGATTATGAGAAAGTTCAATCTTGACTGGTGGTGTACATAATAAAACTTTATTTTCGGGACTAGAGTAAGGTCACAGGGACCTCACAGGAAATGTCTTCAAACAAAAGCCTGTATAATGCACCCTTAGGGGAAATGTGATGGAAACATAGTATCAAAATTAACACTTACAAGGAAGAGGACCAACTATTTTGGCCTCTACGCAGTTCCTTAGTTCGCCTTTTGCCGTTCTGCATCTTCCCTTCTCAGATGAACAGATTGGGTGTCGCATCGCTGGCATTCTCGTTAGGTTTTATGACTCTTTGGACACCTGAGAGTGAAATTTCAACAGACCATTACGTCTCTACAGGGCTAAAAACAGGATTAATCTGATAATTATCTCACCCTATTGCGTGGTTGTTCATGACACTGACATCTAAATCCACAGCGAACGCCCTTGGGAGAGGTGAACGACACCCTGATTGGTGACGCCAGCACTTGGCTTTCGCAGCTGCGGACTAAGGATTCAAGGATTCAAAGCGTTTATTGTCATGTGCACAGTGAGGAAAAGCAAGTTTCCCTGTAAAATGAAATTCTTTCTTTGCTGTCCACATTGAATGCCAAGACAAGTGCAAATTATGTAAAAATAAAAACAGACATACACATAAATAAAATAGAAATAATAAAGTACAGCTATGTTGCAGGAGTAGAAATAGAAATAGACTATGGATATAGAAATATAGACTATGTACATCTGTATGTGCGAGTGGCAATACTGACTTGTGCAAACAACAATATAGTGATTAAGAATGTACTGGCAGGAATTCCGTGTTCCTTTCATCTCCTCAGTGTGTAATTTGCCAATTCTTTACACGTGGAATAACAGGCCATGTCATCCGCCTGGCGGACAGGAAAGCCCAGAGACGCCTGCTGCGGATACAGAGAGACTCATCTTAGCCCGATCTGAGTGACCCAGCAAAATAACCCAGATAACACATCCAGACTGCAGTCGAATCCCTAAAAACAAATAACATATCTGATAAAAACCATCATTCTGGACTTTGGTGTACTCTTTTTTTTTTTTTTCTACAAAATTTCCCACTTAAAGGTTTAGTTCACCTGTGAATGAAAATTCGGACATTATTTACTCTCCCTCACGTCTGGGATTTGATTTCTTTTGTGGAAGACAAAAGGTGAATATAGAAGAATATCCAGGATGGACAAAATGACAAATAAAAGCCCCATGAAAGCAGTCCACTTGTGCACTATATTACAAGTCTTGTTTTTGTGAGAAAAAGAGCAAGATATAAGTCATAATTCATCCAGTGTTTTTCAAGCAATGCTATTAGACATCATTGTTGGCAAGCGGCATTGGTTCTTGTGTGTTTCATGACAAAATATCATATATTTGACTTGAGAGCTACAACTTAAAACAAAACATGAATATATAATGGGAGAATTTTCATGTTACTCATTTGTGAGCCTGGCTGTGAAAACCCAGCTAAAGTCTTTTTTTGTGTGTGTGATTTACTTTTTTTCTACATAAAATCATCATGTGAACATTCTGTGAAAATATAACCTTGATATCTTTAATATTGACTGAGTAAGGCCATACCAAAGATTGAAATCATAGTGAAATTAATGGTTGAATTCAAACTTTGATGCTTGTTATCTCACAATTAGATTTTGAGATTTTAGCCTGGATTTCACAGACAGGGTCACATTTGTTTGGTTAATAATCTCTTTGTCATATGGAAATTGTATTGCTCTTTCATCTTAGATTGCTTAGTAAACATTATTGGAGTTTAATTTAAGATTTATCTCCGATGCATTCCCTTAAAAAGGAGAATGAAAATAGAAATGAATGAGATAATCATTATTACAGTATATTGTAAGAGTAAAGAATTGTAAAAGTAACATGGACAGTACAGCTCAGATAATTTGTCCTAGGGAAAATTCAGTGTTGAAATTCGTACTGAACTTATGAAGACATGAAAGCCGTAAATCTCCATTTGCTCTCTAAGAGAAAGAGATCTCATGTGCGATTTTCTTTCCTATGGGAGAATGTGCTTTGGCGGGCATACAATGTGAAATGCTCACAGAGAAGTTTAACATGTTGGTTAGAAATGACTTTGATGAATTTGAGTGGAGTGGAAATGTTAACTGAGCTTGTTGGTTTGGGTTCTCGGGTCAGGAATACATCCAAATAAGAGAAGAAAAATGAATGTGAGATGGACTGAGAGTGGGCGAGAGCCCGAGATGAGCGCTCTTTTTATCCCAGCACCAGTTCATAACGAGGCAGTAATCAGAATCCCAAATATCCTGGGATAATGGCTAAGCAAATCGTTCCCAGGCATGCCTGCTCAGTTAAAGGAAGACAGGGATCCGTGGGGTAAATAATCCGATTTTGCTTCCTTTATCTTCGTGATGCAGTGGAAAGATGGACGCCTTTGAGATGCCATGTCTTTTTGTCACAACCTTTTGTATGTACTTTGCAGCCTGCAGACTCGGCTTAAGATGCATCCCGTTTCCAAGAGTGTATTGGCAGAGTTGCAGAACCTCGAATAAGCATGCTGCTTACACATCCTACCCGTTTTCCATTTTCTCCCATTTTTCCCAGTGTTTATCCGGGGCTGGACCATTCTGGATCAGATATCAGGGATAGTTCTCCAGTGTTGATGTGGAAGTTAATTAAAAACACAGGAAAAAAGGTGAATTTTTAAACAATGTAAAAACATAAAGAAAAGAATGATTGTAATGTTCAGGATCCTGCACCATCTTGGTTCAGAATACTCTTCCATTTTGTTTTATGTGTGTGTTTTCAATGTTTTCAACTTTCAGCTTCTGCCAGATCTCTCTACAAAGACAAATTGTTTATCTGGAATGTCGTGGAGCGTATGTTCAGACGCACTCATTGTTCAGTATTCTCTGTGTTGACATGCGCTGAGATATAAAATGGCATAGTTGATTCGGTGCCCTAAATATCTTTAGGAATACCAACTGCCTTGCCAGTTCCACAGTACAGGTATGCAATGCTATTCAGGTGAACAGTGAAAAAAAGCCTTATAAATCTCTGTGACACGAGAAGCATAGCTCTTACAGCACTGATCATTGTCTTTACTGGGGTCTAGTGATAGAAACTGCTCTGGGTGAAGGGTTATTGTGGATTTCACAAGACAAAGCTTGGGCAGATGTTTGAAAATCCATTGTCGGGTCATTAGTCATCATCTGAAAGAGATTTATTGTCTTTAAAACATTGCTGCTTATTATTTATACAACAGTTAGTTCCGTTCCTCGAATTTTATAGGTCAAGAGTTCTGGTTTGTATCATTCTGCTTGCTTTCTTTGGGGTTCCAGATAGACTGTCAATCTGTATATTTAGTGGTGGGGATTATTAAATGATTCCTTCTGCAGGTTACGGCAGTAGGGGGCAACAAGGGGGCATTTTTGTGAGTGAGTCATTTGAATTGCTAAACCAATTTATCCAGGAACATGTGAATAAAGAGATAATGAATCATTCACTGAACTGATTAGTTCACAAACACTTATTTGTTTAGAAACGAGTGACTGTTGTTATGAGTACTTTGAATCACAACCAAATCATTCAGGAATATCTTTATGAGTGTAATACGGAATCATTAACTCAACTAATTATTTCAAAAACACCTATTCATTTTGAAACAAGTGACTGCCTTTTACTGAGTAATTTAATTCACTTAACGGATTGATTCAGGAATATTTGTATGAGTGAAATATTGAGTCATTCACTTAACTGATTAGTTCAAAAACATTTATTAATTTGATACAAGTGACTGCCTTTTACTGAGTAATTTAATTCACTAAACGGATTGATTTAGGAATATTTGTATGAGTGAAATACTGAAGCATTTACTCAATGGATTAGTTAATCATATTCATTCCAAAACAAGTGACTGTGTTTATGAATGAGTCATTGACTCATTTACTCAACTGATTTATTCAAGAGCACCAGTTCATTCAGGAACAAAATGGGCGAGTCACTTAATCTTGTACTCAATCGATTTGTCACTTTTATACCCCTACTTATTTTGCCTTTTCTGAAATTGAGAGACATAGCTCCATGTTATGTGTATGCCAGTGTGAGAAATAAGTCCACGTCAGTGTTGCGTGTCTTCAATTTCGTGCCAACTGCCAGCTGAAAGCATGAAATGAGGTCTAATTCACACCCTGACCCCAATCTGAGTTTCTGAGGACAGAGTTTCAGGTTCTTCTCACACCCTGCGTCTCTGCGCTGGTAACTGCAGTCTGCTGCCTGCTGCTGCATTGACCTTCTGACCTTCTGAGTCATAAGGCCTTCCAGCTGCTACTGGCTTCCATTTCACCGCCCCGTAGACCTCAGATCCATTTACATCTGCTACGACCCACTGCAACTTTTCCACTGCATCTGCGGACTTCTCTGTTTACACACACATTAACACACATGCTACATGTAGAAGCAGACACACACAAACACATAGGCTTTTGTCACATAGGATAAGAGACTGGGGCTGGATGTCCCCCTTTTTTTAAACAATTTGTTTACTGTCAGCCTAAAAACAACATACTATTAATTTATATAAATATAACAAAAACATTCTGATTTGTTGCTCAAAAAAACTATTTCTTCTTATTATTAATGTTGAAAACATTGGAAACTGTGATTTCAGGATTCTTTGATGAATAGAAACTTCAAAACAATAGCATTTATTTGAAATAAAAATATTTTTGTAACGGTAACAATAACAGTTTTTACTGTCACTTTTAAGCAATGTAATGCATCTTTGCTAAACAAAAGTACTATAAAAAAGTATTGTAAAAATCTATTTGCAAAAACTAATATGTGCCTACTACAGAAATTTGTTAAAGGGGTCACATCATTTTCATTTATTCATTCATTTAAAATAATATTTATTTATTTATTTATTTTAAATAAGGTCTCAATGTTGAATATGCATAAA
The DNA here is from genome assembly GCA_027422415.1 of Schizothorax lantsangensis. Taxonomy (NCBI): domain Eukaryota; kingdom Metazoa; phylum Chordata; class Actinopteri; order Cypriniformes; family Cyprinidae; genus Schizothorax; species Schizothorax lantsangensis. The sequence continues at coordinate 32,225,889 of CM049848.1, read as the reverse complement.
ACAAATTTATCTCAACATATCTTGGCAAATTATTCTTCCTCATGATATGTTCAGTTTAATGTTTTAAAATAAGCAGAATACCATTTGAAATGAAAATGGTGTTTCCCTATTATTGTCTTAGTACATAATACTACGGAGCACCATTGGGGAGTACAGCAATTTGTCAGGGCTCTCCAACCTCTATGACATCCGCAAATTTTCTAGTCAATTGATTTTAGAGTAATAACACACTTGGCCCGAAGAGTAAAAAAGCACTAGGTAAATTCCATCTTATGCATGATGAATGTGTTTCCTATTAAATAGGAGTCAAGCGCCAAGCAAAAAGCATACAGATGATTCAAATAAACCCCGTGTTGGTTCCAAGATGATATTTAATGTCCTTTGGCAGGGGCAGGGAAGAAATATGATTATATTGTAATAGAATGTCTGATTCACAGACCCCAACAAAACAGAGCAAAGGTTCTGTGTGAGAACGCAGAAGAAAGAGTTTAGGGGTCTTCCAAAAAGCCTTGGGGAAGTTGAATAACCCGTCAGACACACCTCATGCTGTGTGACATTCAGTCATGTCCCAAAAGCCTTTGGTACAAGTGAGAACAAAACACAGGCAGAACCGTTGACCTGGGAACGTAGCAATTGACGAATGAATCAACAACCACAAATGTCCAAATGCATCATTGTATTATTCCCTGAGTGGGACAACAAATTCTGCGCTTGGCTCCACATGAGTCAGATCATTACGTTTGATGGATAATGAGGACCTGGCCTGTCAATGAAGTCACTCACGTTGACAAGGATGCTAACGGTGATGACCCTATACTCAAAAGATTAGTTTATGAACAAGTATAAATTTCTATTCAACTCCAGTCGACTGCTTAAACTAGTGTCGTTAAAGGGATAGTTCACCCCTAAAATTTACATTTGGCCATTTTTACCCAGTCACATGTGTTTTTGCATCGTTTTTGACGCTTGAAAGCTCCAGTTCACATTCAGTCACATCAAAAAGAGCAACAAGTAGTTTATTCAACATTTTTCCTTTCATGTTTCATTGAATTGATTTTCTTTATTGTCATTGTAGGTGTACAGCTTTCATTATATCTGCCAACAAAATTTCACATGCAACTTCACTGAATGCAATTAATAAAATAGATAAATTACATTGGTTTGTCAAACAACTAAGAGTAGTAAAAGAATTGCAACTCAACTAGAAAAAACTTGTTGGCTTGATTCAAAGCATCAATGGCTCTGGGAATAAAACTATTTGTCAGTCAGCATATACGGGCATAAAATGCCCTATAACACCTACCAGACAGGCACGTCCTGATTTTGCTGAGTTAGATGTGTTCCTAGGTCAACATATTTTGTTGACCCTGGAACAACATTTTAATCCAATAATTTAGTCTTGACCATATCCCTACACCTAAACCTAACCTTAACCATGAGTAAACCCTAAAATCAGAGGAAATGATAGATGAACGACACTGATGTACAAGCACCAAACACTAAACTTGACAAAAACTATAAACTGGTTCTTCAAATCTGATTGGTTAATCACAATTTTGTTCCAGGGTCAACAAAGATGTTGATCCAGGAACACGTCGCACTTCGTAAAATCAGGTTCTGCTACCAGACGGAAGTAGTACAAACATATAAAGACATGGATGTGTAGAGTCCTTACATATGCTGATAGCTTTCGCAGTTTTTATTTTTGGGTGAATTCATTTCTTTAAAAAATATCATTAAAATAATTCACAAATTTTAATTTCAAATCCTACAGGTATGTAGAAAAGAAAAACCACAAACATGATCTCTTTATCATCTCACTTGTTTCTCTTATAAATAAATAAGATTAAATTAAAAGCAATGAAGACCTTTGCTCCTGGTTTCTGAATTTTTTCTCCTGGAGAAAAAATTAAATAAAATCACATCTTGTACCTGACAAGTTCCAGAAGATATCTAAACAATGTCTTTAACTTGGCTGACATATGCCAAGATTCAGATTCAAACAAACAAGCAAACAAATAAACAAATAAATGCATAAATAAATAAGGTCCATTTTATAAGAAAATATAATTTCAGTGTTTTTACTTTGAAATTTCATATTAAATTCAATGTGTTTCCTTGTGATTAATTTCAAATTCATTAGCAATTTCTCAGTGAAAAATGTTTCTACACCAATTTACGACTCTCCATACATAGGATTAAATAAACATTAACATAACAATCTATATGGAAAAAATAACATTAATCAGAAATAAAGTAAATCAGAAATCTTTGTTGATACTCTATTGTCTATGTGTCATTTTTGCAAATTTTCATTTTGCCAATGGATTTTAGGTGAAATATTTGAGACACAGTTAACTCATTAAATGTCCTCAACTACAGCTATTAAATTGTCCTCTGTGTGGTCACTCCACCTTATTTCTTACAAGGACAAATGAGTCTTTGGGCTGAGGGAGGGAGGGAAGGGAGATGATGACGTGTTTTTTGTTCATCCTACACACCCGAACAATTCAAAGCCACAATGTGGGCCGTTTGCTCTGATCCATAGAGTGGGACTGATGCGGTTTCCTTCCTCTTACTGTAAAGGTCATGCACAGGTGCTCTTCCTCTGTCTAACTAAAATAACGAGTGAATAATGACATTCAATACAGTCAGGGATGAATCACTGCTCATGTAGGGGGGGGAAACACAACAGGGATCTCTTTGATAATTGCAATCACTACACAGCAACAAACTTTATCCTTGTATTATGTTACAGTTTAAGAATGAAGTCAGTAAGGAACTGGTGTACAGGCATACAACAGTCTAACATGGTGGGAAGTGATAATGAGTGATAATGGATAGTGATAATGATTTTAATGATTAAAGGATATTGATAATGATTATTTTTTTTAATTTATAAATGGTCCACAAAAGGGTTTTAGACACTGAACATTGCATACTAATTAACTTTATGCATTCCACCCGTGAAATATGAACTCTGTGAACTGCTGATCTCTGTTGCTAAACAGACAGAGAGACAGCTATCTCTTTCCAGCATTTTGCAGTCTGAGCAGAGCCTATCTCAGGCTGACTTTGGATCTGTCTATCCTTCTCTCTCCTGTTTCCTGTCTCGTTTTTTCAAGGAGCACTAGGAAACTGTAAAGCTCTTCTCAACGCGGTCTGTGTGATGCTGTGACCTTGCACTGAACCCAGCATTGTGGATTTGTTATTGGAAACACCCCTCCAATGCTCTTATTAAGCCAGAGTAAAGATGAAAGGTTACGCTCTGTTTTCACATCCATTTCAATAGCAGATGCACACGCAGATATATCTTTAATATATCTTTAATATATCAAATGTCTCTCCTACTAATCAATGAAATTAACTGATTAAATGGAGACTTTGAAATGAAGTCTCCTCCTAAAACAAATGAAGTCTCTCTCTTCTAAAATGTAGCTTGAGAAAAAGACCCCTGAAACCTCATGTATCTCTTCTAGAGTTGTATATCATTTCTCAAATTGTACTGTGATTTGCCAGGATTTTAGGATAAATATCTCATTATGAATAAATTGTTTTGATAAATTTTGAATAAATGTACGTTTTTAATAATTTTTTGATTACATTATTCCAAGACCAAATGATCTGACAACTCTCCACCTGTAGCTGGTGTGTGGTGAGCGCACTGGCGCCGTTGTCCTGTGGCTGCCGTCGCATCATCCAAGTGGATGCTGCACACTGGTGGTGGTTGAGGAGAGACCCCCCCCACATGATTGTAAAGCGCTTTGGGTGTATGGCAATACACAATAAAAGCGCTATTTAAATGCATCATTCATTCATTCATTCATTCATCTGAGCTACTATCTACATTAATTTTATATCTCAATATACTCTAAACGTATGTCAAAAATTATTTAATTTGCGCACATTTTTAAGGAATTTTGGGATAAATTTAAGGTATTATTTTCATCAGTGCCATTTAATGTTTAAGATTGATTGATTTTATTTTTTTTGTGAAAATTTCTCATTTGGGGTTATAAATACGCCTACAAAGTTTTGACATTTGACATGTGGACTGTGCACGAATGCATGCAAATTTTTTATTATGATTATGATGTTCTTGGTTTAAAAAAATGTGTTAAAAATAGTTACATGCAGTTTTAAAGCACTTAAAATAATATGTTCTAACATTTATTTATAATTTATAATTTATTGTATTGTATTTATTTATTTATTACATTTATTTATTCTTTATTGTATTGTATTTATTCCTGGCATTAAACACTTTTCTTATAGAAAACTACAGACCTGTCTCTCTCCTCCCATTCATAGCAAAAACACTCGAACGAGTTGTCTTTAACCAGGTATAATTGTTTCTTTCACAGAACAACAAACTGGATGCCAAACAGTCAGGTTTCAGGAGTGGCCATTCAACTGAGACTGCGCTACTCTCAGTCACTGAATCCCTGCGAATTGCAAAAGCCAATTCCAAATCATCAGTCCTCATTCTACTGGATATATCTGCTGCTTTTGACACTGTCAATCATCAGATCCTCCTGTCCACCCTCTCATCACTGGGCATCACTGGGATTCCACTTCACTGGTTTGAATCCTATCTCACTGGTAGGTCTTTCAGGGTGGCCTGGGGAGGGGAGGTATCCAAAGCACATCAACTGGTCACTTGGGTTCCTCAGGGTTCAGTTCTTGGACCCCTCCTCTCCTCCACATACACTACATCACTGGGTCCCATCATACAGGCACATTGCTTCTCCTACCATTGCTACACTGATGACACACAGCTCTATCTCTCTTTTCAACCGGATGATCCTACGGTAGTTGCACGCATCTCTGGCTGCCTGGAGGACATCTCGGCATGGATGAAAGAACGTCACCTTCAGCTCAACCTGGCAAAGACTGAGCTTCTTGTCTTCCCTGCCACTCCGACTCTACAGCATGATTTCACCATCCAGCTAGGTTCTTCTACAATTACCCCATCAACTTCGGTCAGAAATCTCAGTGTAATCTTTGATGACCAGCTGACCTTCAAGGACCACATTGCAAAGACTGCTCTATCTTGCAGGTTTGCACTACACAACATCAGAAAGATCAGAAAAAAAAAAAAAATTGTTATCTTTCTCTTTATTTATTCATTCCCTCGCTAGCTTGTACTTATTTGAACAATGCCTGAGACTTGTTGTTACGAGCACTTCCTCTGTCTGTTTGCCTCTTTAAGATGAATCGCTTTATGTATTCCCCAATTGTAAATCGCTTTGGATAAAAGTGTCTACAAAATGACTAAATGTAAATGTAAATTTCTTTGGTGATTTTATTGCATTTATTTATTTTATTTTATTTGGTGTAAAAACAGCATAAACATTAAGTATTAGCAATGGATTTGAGTTCTGTTTTGTTTTATGGTATTATAAAAATCAAAACATAAAGCGATCATCAAAAAGACAGTTAACAAAAGCATCTAAAATAAACTTAATGCTGACGTCCTCATATAAGCTAACTCTCAATCCCACGCTGAACAATGGCTAACTTTAGCTCTTTATTTCCATCCTGCTAATTTTCCTGCCATTGTGTAAATAATCAAGTTATAATTAAAGAAAGGTTTATGTGTCTGAGCTTGACCAGGGTATATTTCTGAACGTCTGGTGTGGCCTTTTCTAAAAACAATTCCATAAACATATATTCATTTTTCTTTACATTTTAGCACGTGAGAGCGAGTGAGCTACTATCAAGTGCTCGCCATCTGCAGATGGCCGCAAATCATGGGAGAAGCATGACATTACATCACTGGGTATGAAGTTACCCTTTAATTGCTTTTACCGCTAAACAAGCAAACTATACTGTACATACATATATCTGTGTCTCTGCTCCTATACCCCTCCACAGAGCTGTGAATGAAGATGTCTGTTTGGCCTCCACAAATGGGTTGCTCCTATGACTCGACCCCTATGGAGGTAAATGAACGCCTCTGATACGCTAGAGAAGGGCTCCGGGAGAGATTGCTTCCAATCACATCCCGCATCACCCGCATGGCTCCTGAGATTCGGCTCGGGGTGAAATTAAATGGCCGGTGTCATAAAGCCACCAAACAATGGAGCCATTCAGCCACTGGAGTTTCCTTCAAGCGAATGCAAACACGATACTTCTGATTCAGCACTTTCGCCTCAATGTGCTCCATTCTTGCTCTTCTCCCACTGCGGTCGCCTCCTCAAAAGAGTAAATCACCCTCCATCACACTCAAACGCAGCCATTGTGTTGTGTTTTACTAGTGATGGTGCTGCTAAATGCACCAGACTTAAGACAAGAGGAGCCAGAAAAACTGATTTAAAACTTACAGCTAAAATATCGCCAGTAATATTATTTTCTGTGCAAACGGTACAAAAGCAAAGTCATAAATAAAGGCCATATATATATATATACAGTATATGACCCTGGAGCACAAAACCAGTCATAAGTCGCACAGGTATATTTGTAGCAATAGCCAACAATACATCGTATGGATAAAAATTATTGATTTTTATTTTATGCCAAAAATCATTAGGATATTAAGTAAATATATTTTTGTATATTACCTACTGTAAATACACATTAAAACTTAATTAAGTAGAAGTAATATGCATTGCTAAGGACTTAATTTGGACAACTTTTAAGGCAATTTTCTCAATATTTGGATTCCCCCCCCAAGACTTCGTATTTCAAGCGCACTTGTATCACTCAGACCTCCGTGTGTGGCACACACGCACACACACACACACGCACGCGGGCGCATGAACCAGTGTTGCAGTGTTTACCGACTCTTTTGTAAGACAAAGCGCATAGCAACTAGCAACATTTTGGATAAACCTTAAGCTTTCATTCAGTAGAATAATGTCACCGGTTTCGCCCCGCGAGCGCAAGGTTTCGCCTTCCCGACGCAGTCTTTGGCAGAGTTAGCAGTGCATTCAAAGAACCGAACCGCAGCAGACTAGTGAATGAATGAGTACAAAACAGCCTTTCCAAAAACCTATCACTGTTGACTGTCTGGGCATATGAACATGAGTGTAGTTCGTCTGTAAATATGCACATAGTTTGTTACACAGACGGACGTTTGTGCTCCATATAAAATAATATAATTCACTGCTGTATAACAGCGTATTGCAGTTATAATTAAATATTTTAGCAATTCAGTTGAAGTGAAGATTCTCCCCAGCAAGGGGAGGTTATCACGGGGCAGACAGAACTTTGCCTGTTACGTCGTTTGGTCTGCGTTGTTGAGCGCAGTGACACTGATTTCACACACTTTAAGCTTTTATTTTCCAAACGTAATAGGATTAGTCCAACAAATCGTTCGGTTTGTAATGTGCACCGAACCGAAAGCCTTGTACCGAACGGTTCAATACGAATACGCGTATCGTTACACCCCTACAACTAATGCATCACTGTTTCCACAAAGTATGAAATATTAACTGTTTTCAACATTGGTATTAATAAGAAATGTATTTTATTAGCAACAAATCAGCATATTAAAATAATTTCTGAAGGATCATATGACACTGAAGACTGGAGTAATGATGCTGAAAATACAGCTTTGTATCTCAGAAGTTAATGACATTTTATAATATGTTCATATGGAATACAGTTAGTTGTAATAATATTTCACAATACAACTGTTTTAATGTATTTTTAATCAAATAAATGCAGCCTTACTAAGGAGTCCTTTCTTACCATCTAAATACAATCTAAATCCATTAAATTTAAATAAAACATATTTTGTGGCCATTTTTATTTCAGTTTTGTGAAAAAAAAGTCATACATTTAGTCCAGCCCAGTCAAATAATCAGTTTAAAACATTTTAAAATTACACATATCTATCTATCTATCTATCTATTTATTTATCTATTAATTAATTAATTAATTAATTAATCAATTCATTCATTCATTTATTTATTTATTTGAACTTCTTTTACCATTTGAATTTCGCAAGTGTAACAAGTTTAATTGAGGACACTGTTTAATGTGGAACTGATTAGGCAGTTGGACTCATGCTGTTCACCTGGCACTGATCTATGTGAATTTGGAAATAATGAAAGATTCCTCACAACAAGATCACACCTCCTAACAGTTGACAGATTTACCTCTACTAGGTTTGCAAACGTGCGTTTCTATAAGACACATTTACACATTTGTTTTACACATTTGTTTGCTGTGTCTGCCAAGCACTTTGATAGATAACTCACCCGTACAAGCAGTAAACCATATGAGCGCTTGGAAAAAAAGGTTTGTATTGTGTTGCAATCCTTTCAGCTAAGATATATTACTGCACTGGATAGGACATTACTTGCTTAATATATTTCAGCATGGCTACCTCATAATTCCATCCCAATGCACAACATGTACTGCACGCTGTTCGAAATTCAAGCCAGTCATTTGTTATACTCTTACAAGCAGAAAGCCTACTTTTACAGATAATGTCTGGCGCAATTTCTAATAATAATAACGTTCCCCGGTTTAAGGTGCTTTAGAAAATGAAAACACAAAAGTACATTCTAAAAAAAAAAGACAAGCAAACATACATATGCAAACATAAATATACACATGACATACACAATGAGACAATTGGTCTCATTTACTAATAACACAAGTGTTCTTATTTATATGTACAAGAGAAGTTCTCATGCAAAATTTCTGCCAGATTCACAACAAGTATGTATCAGTTTTTACCCTCATTATAAAGTTCCTCTTCAAGTAAAATATGTCATTCTCAAAACCAATTAAATATAATAAACACATTTTATGTAGACCTGAACTAGAGAACCCGAAAAACCAGCCCGATCTCACGGCAATTCGTACATATTTTACGAGGTGGCTAATTCGTACGAATTCGTACGACCTCACTCGTACAAATTCATACGGTTTTTGCTAAATCGTACATATTTTACGAGTTGTCAAATCGTATGAATTTGTACGAATGACCTACACCTAACCCCGCCCCTAAACCTACCCGTCACTGGGGTTTAGACAAATCGTAGTAAATCGTACGAGTGAGGTCGTACGAATTCGTACGAATTAGCCACCTCGTAAAATATGTACGAATTGCCGTGAGATTGCGTTGGAAAAACACCAGAAAAAAAAAGAAAAAACGGATATCGTTATTATTATATATTGATATTATTAAGTAGAATCATGTAGTTATTATTATTATTATTATTGGTGGTGGTAGTGGCGGTAGTAATATACATTGACATTATTAAAACAAAACAAATTAATAATAATAATTTGTTTTATTTTATTAATGTCAATTTATACTACTACCACCACTACCACCACCAATAATAATAATAATAATATTTATTATTATTAATATTATTATTATAAATTGACCCAATTAGAAACATGGCTTTACTTTCTTTAACATTTCCACAAAAGAATACAGGTTTATAACCACAATTTAGATTTTCGGGTGAACTACTCCTTTAAGAGACAAGGATAAGTATTCTATTTATACACAGGTCTACAAAGCATCTGTATCTAACATCTATGAGCTGGGTCTATGAACAGATGGTTTTCTGGTTCAGACTTGGCCAGAGGTCTATCACATGTGTGTCTTGTGCCTGCAACGAGAGCAACCTGATTTCCAGCCTCTCTCTGTTGAGTCTCTAGACCGTAGCTCCTACTTTTTCCCCCCTCTTGGATGGAACTGCTAATGATTTTTCATGTAAATTTGCAGCTCACCAGGAAATGGATGTAGCATCTGCTGAAGATTGGCATTGCTGTCATCAGCCGCTTACTCTACTGTCATCCACAGAACGTGAGGCTGCAGGTCCTCATGAAGAAATAAATAAAGACTCTTGCTCCCTGAACTCTTCATCCACAAATAACTTGTAAACAGGATTTATTTCAAACTAAACATATCCCTGAGGAGCTTTGCTTCGGGATACAGCGAATTGTCTCTGTGGCCAGACAGGAACCTTTTGAAGCTTTGGGGAAAGTCCACAGCTATGGCCAGCTGACAGTGATTGACTCCATGCTATAATCCTCCAAGTTCTAAAAGAAGAACTGAACAACATGCAATTCCCATTTCTGGACCAAATTTTTTAAGTTTAAGTTTCCTTAAAAACACACTGAACGTCCCACAATTTGAAAAGCAGAGGCTGAAGTTGAGGATCACTACAGCGTGTCAGCTGGACAGGCAGACCTACGTATTTTCAGTGCCAGCTGACCAGTTCCAGCATCTGAACCCCACAATTATGTGTCATTCTGCACTTAGAAGCATGGACTGTTTATTTACACACTTATCAAACTGTTGCATACCACGGAAAGGTCATTCGGATCTTTAATTAGGGATGCTGCTTTCGTCCAAACAACTAACTGATGAGAGCCCACTTATGTAAACAAGACGTCTGCTTATCATGCATGTCATACGTTACTATTAATTTGCTGGTTACTTTGCAAAAATAACCCTGGAAAGTTCATCCAGAAGGTCACTACTATCACATAACGCCATTTTTAGAAAACACAACAGAAAAAGTAACATTTCCAAAAATGAACACAAGTACTGGATAAGGATTATAAAAAAAAAAAAAAAAAAAAAAACATATTCAGATGAATTCGCTTAAGACCCAGTTGTAATCAATTAACTGCAAAAAAAAAAAAAAAAAAAAAAAAAAAAAACAGACAACATAACTTCACTCACAAAATTGGACTTCATGGTTTTATTGGTTTATAGGCAAGTTTTAGTCTACCCAATGAAAAGCAAAATTTAAGTTATGACGTATTTTAGGTCAGAGCACAATTGTGCATTCATTACAGAAATGTCTTGCAATGGCTGTAAAACACAACTTTAAATTCCCTGATACTGATTTTTACATGACTGTGGAAATCTTGAATATATTATTTATGGAATAATATACTGTAATATAAAAGTACCATTTACAAAAATAAATATGTTAAATAACACTTTTTAAAAAAAAAATCATTATTTATGTCATGGTTTTTAATTACAAATATCTAAATGTTCTTAAATCAAGATACATTTACTTCAGATGCAAAATGACTTTAAATAGTCTAGTTTTCTGAAAAAGAAATCTGTCATTTGAGTATTTTTTTTATTTTTCTTGTTAAATTAAGTTAAAACAAGATTTAATGTCTTAAGTCATTTTGCTTCTCAAGTAAATGCCTTGATTAAAAAAAATGTGTAGATATTTGTACTAAAAACAGTGAATACATTGTCAATGGTTCATTTTAGGCCAAATTAAAAGCATTAAGGAATTGTACACCCTCAAGTACACCAAACGTATTCCTCTTTTTTTTTCAGGTTTACGAAAACAAGGCAACAGCCTACACTCAATTATTAAAGTGGGCTCAATCCTGCACCTGTCCATGTCCACATCTGACCTTTGCCCTGACCTCTGACCCTGTTGTGTGCCGTCTGCAACCTTACGATATTATCTTGCAGCAAATGTTGTGGAAGTGCAACACAGTCCTGCTTTGTCTATTGTGCGGGTGTGCGTTTCCTTGAAAATGGTTTTGAACTGTTTAACTCTAAGGTACAAAGCCAGTATTCATTGCAGTTACCTTACCAACTTCCTTGTAGCAATGATAGAACAATTAATCAAGTGGATTTTGGTCACATTCCACATTCCATCCTTGAAATCAATAAAAAGAAAAATGTTCATCTTCCTGCCTCACCATTTCCATATAAATCATTTTGGGATGAAATGTTACAGCAAATACACTATATAAAGAAGAACATTATACAAGAACCTTTACAGAACCTTGGAGATGATAGTCCTAAATGCAATTCCAAAAAATCCCAGACTAAATGGTCATTTATAGCAGAGAGTGCCAGAGCCTATACAAGTACCCACTTCCTCGTCTTGTAAATGTCAGGTTAATCCATTTCCTGTTTCTGCTTACTTTTACAGGGGTTATTAAAATATTATTAGGCCTGTCCATAAAATAAACTCAAGAGGGGAACAAAAAGCTGGATTTTTTTCCTTCTGTCCATTTATCATGCACCTCTATTGAACAGGCAAGCAAAAGACACCGATGACAAAGGAGTGACATAAAATCTAAACATAAGCCTCTGTTTCACATTCTGATTTACTTAATCTAGATGTTCCATAACATAAAAAAAGAAGATTTTTCAACGATCAGTCCTCTGTCCAATCATCAATCACAGTCAGGTGAAAATATTGCCACATTATAAGAGTTTTTGGATGGAGGGGTGGCTATATGGATGGATGGATGGATGGATGGAGGGAGATATAGAATTCTAGAAAGCTAGAAGAACAATAGGTTGGATGGATGGATGGAATGAGAGCCAGCTAGATAAAACGACAGATACATTGGGTATTTGGATGGATGGATGAATGGTTAGATGGGTATTTGGGACGGATGGAATGAGAGATAGCTAGATAAAATAGCGTGATTAGCGTGAAATAGCTAGATAGCGTGTGCTATGTCACACTAACTCCTGACATAGCACACGCTCCTCCGCAGGTCACCTTTCGGCGTAACCTACGCTCACTCTCTCCCTCTCGCCTATCCTCAATGGTTTCATCCGCACTACCTTCACCCTCTCAGTTTTCAGCACTCGACACAAACAGTGCTACTGACACTCTTTGCTTCACTCTAACATCTTGCTTAGACAACTTTTGCCCCCTTTCATCCAGACCAGCACGCGCTACCCCCTCTGCCCCCTGGTTGTCCGATGTTCTTCATGAACATCGTGCTAAACTAAGGGCTGCAGAGAGGAAATGGCACAAATCCAAAAACTCTACCGACCTTAGTGTGTATCAGTCACACCTCTCTTCCTTCTCTGCTAATGTCTCCACTGCTAAAATGACATACTACCACAACAAAATTAACAACTGTTCCGATTCTCGCGCACTCTTCAAAACGTTCTCTTCTCTTCTCTGTCCTCCTCCTTCATCATCTCTTACAGCTGATGAATTTGCAACTTTCTTCACAAATAAAACAAAAACCATCAGTGACCAATTCCTCACACCACAAACTAATAATAACTTCATAACGACAAATACACAATCTCTCACCTCCTTTTCTCCTCTCTCGGAGACGGAGGTTTCCAAACTCATCCTTTCCAATCATCCCACTACTTGTCCACTAGATCCTATCCCCACTCACCTCCTTCAAGCCATTTCTTCTTCAGTCATACCTGCGCTTACTCACATTATCAACACCTCGCTTCACACTGGTACATTTCCCACAGCATTTAAGCAGGCTCGGGTAAGCCCACTGCTTAAAAAACCTGCTCTAAATCCAGCACTTTTAGAAAACTACAGACCGGTATCCCTTCTTCCATTCATTGCAAAGACACTTGAGCGAGTTGTGTTCAACCAACTCTCTCTGTTTCTTGCACAGAACAACATTCTGGACAACAACCAATCTGGCTTCAGAAGTGGCCACTCGACTGAGACTGCCCTACTCTCGGTTACAGAGGCCCTGAGACTGGCAAGAGCAGCTTCCAAATCCTCTGTACTCATCTTGCTGGATCTGTCTGCTGCCTTTGACACAGTTAACCATCAGATCCTCATGTCCATCCTCAGAAAGATGGGCATCTCAGGAACCGCCCTCCCTTTGAGTCTTACCTCTCAGATAGGTCCTTCAGGGTGTCTTGGAGGGGTGAGGTTTCAAAGTCACAACTTCTTGCTACTGGAGTTCCTCAAGGCTCAGTGCTTGGACCACTTCTCTTCTCCATCTACATGTCGTCATTAGGATCGGTTATTCAGAAGCATGGCTTTTCCTACCACTGCTATGCTGATGACACTCAACTCTACTTCTCATTCCAACCAGATGATCCGACGGTAACTGCTTGCATTGCAGCCTGTCTGAGTGACATTTCTAGTTGGATGATGGACCATCACCTTCAGCTCAATCTTGCTAAGACAGAACTGCTCGTGTTCTCAGCCAACCCATCACTTCACCACAACTTCTCTATACAGCTGGGTTCGTCAACCATAACTCCTTCCAGGACAGCCAGGAACCTTGGAGTTGTGATCGATGATCAGTTAAGCTTCACAGACCATATTGCTATAATGGCCCGGTCCTGCAGATTTGCCTTATACAACATTAGGAAGATTAGGCCCTTCCTGTCAGAGCAAGCCGCACAACTCCTTGTCCAAGCTCTTGTTCTCTCCAGACTGGACTATTGTAATGCTCTCTTGGCGGGCCCTCCCGCATGTACTATCAAGCCTCTGCAACTGATCCAGAATGCAGCAGCCAGAGTGGTCTTTAATGAGCCGAAAAAAGCTCACGTTACCCCTCTCTTCATCAGGTTACTCTGGCTACCAATAGCCGCTCGCATCAAATTCAAGGTACTGATGTTTGCCTACAAGACCACAACTGGCACTGCACCAATATACCTAAACTTGCTAGTTCAAACTTATGCGCCCTCCAGAAGCTTGCGTTCTGCAAGTGAACGACGCCTTGTGGTGCCATCCCAAAGAGGTACCAAATCACTCTCACGGACCTTTTCCTGGACTGTGCCCAGATGGTGGAATGACCTCCCGATCTCAATTCGAACAGCTGAGCCTTTAGCCATTTTCAAAAAACATCTAAAGACACATCTTTTTCGCCAGCACCTGACTAGCTAATACTAACACTTACCTATTCTATTTAATAAAAATAAAAAAATTCCTAGCTACGTGTACTGTGCTAGACTAACTGAGACTTGTCATGGCACTTGTATACTGTTGCTCTCTCGATGGTCTGATTGCTTCTATTGTTCTCCTCATTTGTACGTCGCTTTGGATAAAAGCGTCTGCTAAATGATTAAATATAAATGTAAATGTAAATGTAAAATGATAGATACATTGTGTATTTGGATGGATGGATGGAATGAGAGATAGCTAGATAAAATGATACTATCTAAAAATGCTATGTTAAATACAACCCAGTGCTGGGTAAATATTGGACAGAACACATGCTGGGTTGTTTCAACCAACAGTTGGGTTAAATGTTAAACCCAACCTTCTGGGCAGTAACCCTGCCGCTGGGTCTAAACAACCCAATCGCTGGGTTCGCCCATATTTTACCCAGCGCTGGGTTGCATGTAACCCAGCATTTTTTTAGAGTGTAGATACATTGTGTATTTGGATGGATGGATGAGTGATAGCTAAATAAAACAATAAATACATTGTGTATTTGGATGGATGGAATAAGAGATGGCTAGAAAAAAAGGATAGCTACATGGATGGATATATGGATAAAATTATAAAATCTAGATAAAATGATAGATACACTCTAAAAAATGCTGGGTTAAATACAACCCAGTGCTGGGTAAATATTGGACAGAACACGTGCTGGGTAGTTTTCAACTAACAGTTGGGTTAAATGTTGACCCCAACCTTCTGGGCAGTAACCCAACTGCTGGGTCTAAACAACCCAATAGATGGGTTCGTCCATATTTTACCCAGCGCTGGGTTGTATTTAACCCAGCATTTTTTAGAGTGTACATTGTGCATTTGGATGGATGGATGGTATAAGAGATAGCTAGATAAAATGATAGATACATTGTGTATTTGGATGGACGGATGGATGGATGGAATGAGAGACAGTTAGATACATGATAGATACATTGTGTATTTGGATAGATGGATGAATGGATGGATGAAATGAGAGATAGAATCCTAGAACAATAGGTACATTATTTATTTGGATGGATGGATGAATAATATGATAGTTAAAATACAGTAGATAGACTGCTAGATAGAACAATAGACAGAACGATAGATGCATAGTGTATTTGGATGGATGGATAAATTTAACAGTATTTGACAGTAAAACTGCATATAATTCAGTGCTAAAGCATTTACAGTTTTGCACTGTGTATTGTAAGGGGAATTACATGTCTTGCTTCAGCATGTTTTTTTTTTTTTTACTGTAAAAGTTCCAAACAGTTTTTCCACTGTACTGATTGAATAACAGAGGATGGACTCTTGTGTCAGCTGCTGTTAAGTGATTGATCTCCTCTAGAGCAGATGAGCACAGCGTGTGCGGTTCAGTACACATGTACTGTACATGCTCACCTAACAATTAGCCAATGCTGCTCTCACCGCCGGTGTGTACGTGCTGTTTTCTCTCATTCTCATTATGTTTTTATTTTGCCTACGGAGGTTTCTTCTACAATCGCAGCAAAGTTTCTTGACCTGAGGATTAAATTACATTAGCACTCTCACTCTCAAATTACAGGGTCGTGCCACGTCACATTGCGTAATCTCAAGATTTTTTTTTTTTTTGCTTGTGATGCAACGGGCCACAGTGAACTTATTCTCTGTTGATTAAATTCAGTCTGATTGCAGATTCTAAATGTACTGTTTATACGTACCCTAAACACTGCAGTCTGGTGAAAACATATGTTTACATGTGTGTTACATGCAGAGTATGCAAGTGAAACTAAATCAAGCTTTAACTATACTTTGTGTTTTCCATGTCGTGCTAAAATATTAAAATATTAAAAATATTTGAAAAGAAAAAAAATTAAACAATCAAATAAAAAGTTATTTTATTGACCAAAATGCAGTATCTTATAATGAAACTGAATTATGCTGTCTATCTTTTGGAAAGGACACATTGGGAGCACACCTGATGCCTTAAAATGCTGTCTACGGAAGCAGCTTGCTAAGTTTATTTGCTTGTTATTTACTTCTCTGCACAGGTGCTTTTTGGTTTTAAACAGCAAAACTGGCCAGCTGAAAAAACACAGATTGGACAACTGGTCATTTCAAACACTATTTGATTACTTTGATTACTACCTGATTACTTTCTCTATCTGCACCTGGAGTTTAACCAGCTTCAGGGGCAGCTCAGTCATTATTACACAAAGAAAAATCACAAAGTAGAGTTGCTCTTTAATATCTCAGTTGTTTACCATGACAGCCATGAGATTACATGGGGGGGGGGGGGACCTTACGATTTTTCGTCTGCAGTGTTGTTAAAATGAAACCATTAAACATGTTTTCATTAATTGAAATACAGCTGAAATACTCATCTAGAGTTTCAGAAGAGATCTCAATGTCAAAAAACAAAACAAAAAAAACTAATCAAAAGTCATTAGTTATCATATCCATATCATTTCACAGCTCTATCTATTGGTATCTGGTATTTTGGCATTGGTGCATTTGGTAATATATCTGGTAATCATTTTTATCACTTACTGCATTTAATTATTCTTCTATTTATTTACTTACAGCAGTTAATGAATCCGAAGTCTTGCACATTCACAGAAATAAGCTTCCCTGTTGGGAAAAATAAGAAAAATACTTATGCTGTGCTCATAAATATAGCAAACTACTTCACATTCTACTGCCTACATAGTCAACTACCTTTTAAATCACATGGGCAAAGTGTAAATAAATAACTTGGAATGCTCTGCATTGACAACAACTCATAAACCAGCCCGATCTCACGGCAATTTGTACATATTTTACGAGGTGGCTAATTCGTACGAATTCGTAAGAGCTCACTCGTACAAATTCATACGATTTTTGCTAAATCGTACGTATTTTACGAGTTGCCAATTCGTATGAATTAGTACGAATGACCTACACCTAACCCCGCCCCTAAACCTACCCGTCAGTGGGGTTTAGACAAATCGTACTAAATCGTACGAGTGAGGTCATACGAATTCGAACGAATTAGCCACCTCGTAAAATACGTACGAATTGCCGTGAGATAGCGTTGCATAAACCATATAGGAGACTCAATACAAAATAGAGTTTTGCATTAGCTAAGGCTAAACAAGCAATGTGATACTCGAATAAGCATAAAATACATAGGTGAATCAGTCAAATTTCCAATTAGGTTGAACTATTTTTAGTGATATTGATTTTAGTACTGAATGCTTTATAGTCAACATTTATCTCACTTTGTCCACCATCTCGGATGTTCTTCCTAGCTGCTTAATAGATTTTGGAACAGTCTTCCCTGTTGAAAAAAACAGCATATGCTGGTTAGGTATGTTTTGAAGCATGGCTGCTGGTTTGAGCTGATTTAAGCTGGTCCTTAGCTGGTCATGAGCTGGTCCTAAGCTGGTTCTGAGCATGAGCTACTTGCTTAGGACCAGCACATGACCAACTAAGGACTAGCTTAAACCAGCACACAACCAGCTAAGGACCAGTGTGTGACTATGTGTGTTTATTAAACAGCTAAAAAATGGAAAATTCTGTCATGATTTAGTCACCCTCAAATTCCAAACCTGTATGAGTTCCATTCTTCTGTTGAACACAAAAGAAGATATTTTGAAGAATGTTGGTAACCAAATAGTTTAGGGGGGGAAATACTGAAGTCAATGGCTACCAGCAACTGTTTGGTTACCAACATTCTTCAGAATCATTTATTTTGAGCTCAACAGAAGAAAGAAACTCAGGTTTGGAACAACACAAGGTTGTTCATTTTTGGTGAACTATCCCTTTAAGGCCTTTAAGAAGAAACAGCTGAGACAAAATTCATAGCTAAATGAACAACTTGTGAAATGAAAGCTGTGCAATAGCTTTTCCTCTGTGATTTTGAAATTTGACGTGTCAACAGAGGGAGTAGTGCGCTTTAAAAAGCTATAAAGAGCTTTGGGGGTTGGAAAGCAGTAATAGAGGTCAAGGGTTCTCCTCCAGCCCTCTATGACGCTACACTGCAGGGAAGGTACCTCACGTGTACACAGGGTATCCCATGCGTGCGACAATATGCAACTTCAGTAAACCGGTACGACATTAAAATGTTTTCCACTCGCAGTAGCTGCAGAGATTGTTGTAACGTGAGGAAGGAAGTCTTTTAAGTGGAGTCTTTTAAGTGGAAGTCGTAGTGTTGTCATTTAGCCATGTTTCAGTGAAAACAAACACACAACAATCCCTTGCCTCATGCTGTGTAGACCGACTGAGTTGTATTAAGTCCAGTTTGTTTTCCAGAGAGCGAACGTTTGAGAGCATGAGTGTTGGAAGAGCCGGTCTTGTGGGATTAGCTCTTAGCCTCGCTCGTATACCTCCGCGCTTACCGCGCTTCCGTCCTCTCTCACACCGCTTGCGACGCTGCCTTGTGCGGGTAGCGTCAGTAGGCGAGGCCGCGGTCTCGAGGTCCGGCTCCAGCAGTAAACAAAGGCCTCGTAGCTTCTCAATAGCCGCCGGCGCAAGTTGTTGTTTGTACGCATTGCCGATATCCAGAAGGCTTCGGCGATCATATATGTGTTTTGGAGTGATTTCCTTATAAGTTAGCGGTAAATTTACACTATTTGGAGACGAACAGACGACATTAAAAGACATAAAAGCACCGTCTTTGGGACCTGGAGCAGCCGCTGCGTCTGAACGCGCCGCCATCTTCCTTCCTTCCATCTTCCTTCCTTAATACGCTGGACTTTGTTTACACAACCGTAAAGAACGCTTACAAAGCTGTACCCCGCCCCCACCTCGGGTACTCAGACCACATCTCTGTTATGCTAATCCCAGCATATAGACCACTTTTGAAACTCGCCAAACCGGTTCAAAAACTCATC
The DNA here is from genome assembly GCA_027422415.1 of Schizothorax lantsangensis. NCBI lineage: Eukaryota > Metazoa > Chordata > Actinopteri > Cypriniformes > Cyprinidae > Schizothorax > Schizothorax lantsangensis. The sequence continues at coordinate 32,206,418 of CM049848.1, read as the reverse complement.
ACAATCTGGCCAGAAAATGCTACTTCAACACTACAGGACTGCTTTCAGTGCACAGACTGGAACATGTTTAAAGAGGCGGCCTCCTACAACAACCACACAGACCTGCAGGAGTACACTGAAACTGTGACTGCTTACATCAAAAAGTGCATGGATGATGTGACAGCCACTAAGACCATCACCACACGTGCAAACCAAAAGCCGTGGATGACAGCAGAGGTTCGTGGGCTGCTAAAAACCAGAGATGAAGCATTCAGATCAGGAGACAAAGCAGCCCTCAATACAGCAAGAGCCAATCTGTCCCGTGGCATCAAAAATGCAAAACGGTCACATGCTCAAAAAATCAATAATCACTTCACGGACAGCAGAGACACACGGAGCCTGTGGCAAGCCATTCAGACCATCACTGACTACAAGCCCCCGCCACAGGCCTGTGATGATGACCCATCCCTCCCCGATACACTCAACCACTTTTATTCACGGTTTGAAATGCAGAACGACACACCTGCACAAAAACTGCCCACACCTCCCAACGACCAGGCGCTCTGTCTGTCTGCAGCCGACGTAAGGAAGACCCTATCCAGGATTAACCCACGAAAGGCTGCGGGTCCTGACAACATACCTGGCCGTGGACTGAAAGACTGTGCTGCACAGCTGACGGATGTCCTAACAGATATCTTCAACACCTCGCTGAGCCAGGCAGTCATCCCCACATGTCTAAAATCCACAACAATCATACCGGTACCAAAGAAATCACCTGTGTCCTGTTTAAACGACTACCGTCCCATAGCACTGACCCCAATCATGATGAAGTGCTTTGAGAGGTTAGTCATGCAAAAAATCAAAAACAGCCTCCCCAACACACTCGATCCGCTCCAGTTTGCATACCGTCCAAACCGCTCTACGGACGACGCAATTTCCTCTACCCTCCACCTGGCTCTTACCCACCTAGAAAACAAAGACTCCTATGTTAGAATGCTGTTCATTGACTTCAGCTCGGCATTCAACACAATAATCCCACAACAGCTCATAAACAAACTAAACCTGCTGGGCCTTAACAATTCCCTCTGTAATTGGATCCAGGACTTTTTAACCGGAAGACCTCAGTCAGTCCGTGTCGGCCACAACACCTCGAGCACTACCACACTAAGCACAGGTGCCCCACAAGGCTGTGTGCTCAGCCCGCTGCTCTTCACGCTGCTGACCCATGACTGCACTGCCAAGTTCAGCTCCAACCACATCATCAAGTTTGCTGATGACACAACAGTGGTAGGTCTCATCAGCAACAACGATGAAACGCACTACAGAGAGGAAGTGGCACAACTGGCTGAATGGTGTGGCGCCAACAATCTGTCCCTAAATGTGGAGAAGACAAAGGAGGTTGTGATGGACTTCAGGAGGAGGAACTCCACTGACCACACCCCACTGACCATCGACAGCTCGACTGTGGAGAGAGTCAGCAGCACTAAATTCCTGGGGGTGCACATCACGGAGGATTTCACCTGGACCACCAACACCATGTCACTCTCCAAGAAGGCACAACAGCGCCTACACTTTCTCCGCCGGCTGAAAAGAGCAAGTCTCCCACCACCCATCCTCACCACATTCTACAGGGGCACCATTGAGAGTGTGCTGACCAGCTGCATCACTGTCTGGTACGGGAACTGCAGTGCTGCTGACCGCAAGACCCTCCAGCGGACAGTGAACACGGCTGCAAAGATCATCGGTGCCCCTCTCCCATCCATCCTGGACATTTTCCTTGCACGATGCTCCAGCAAAACCAACAGCATCGTGAAGGACCCCACCCACCCCTCCCACAGTCTCTTCCAGCTCCTACCATCAGGAAGACGGTACCGGAGCATCAGAGCCCGCTCCGCCAGACTGCTCAACAGCTTTTTCCCCCAGGCTGTGAGAGCCCTGAACTCAGATCACCCCACCCCCTTCTGAAACCCCATGCAACCCCCTACCTCCTGAAACATGGACCCTCCCCCCCCCCTCCAAACACCCCCCCCCCCCCCCCACCGCCCCCCGACCTTACCTCATCAAAGAAAAATACTGTGAACTTTTTTTTGTGCAATTCAAGTGTGCTACACACAGGTGAGTGGGCCCGTACAAACCACCTGTAGTAACACACTCTCCTCTATGCACTAGACACTTTTCTTACATTGCTATATGTACACAATCCCACAAAAGACTAATATATGTATATGTATGTTTACATGCTCATGCACCACTACAAATCATCTTATACTGTTCCCCAGCCAGCTGCTTGACTCACAATGTTTCTCTCTGCACATGTACAGTATTTATGTGAAGCATTCGCATAGTTTGTATAGTTTGTATTTTTTATCTTTATCTTAGTTGTATAGGGTAAACATTTATATATAGTAAACTTAGTCAACATCTGTCAGTAGGTTAGTCTGTGTATAGGTTTATAGTGTTTTACTTCATTGTTGTATGTCTGTATTTATGTAGCACCGTGGTCCTGTGAGGCACGACATTTCGTTCCACTGCATGTCCCCACATGTAGCGGAATGACAATAAAGCTCAACTTGAACTTGAACTTGTGAGCAATTATGTAGGTCAACGACATTAACGCAGGTTTGTGCTGAGCTGTTAAATCAATTCAACAGCAACCACCACCAATTAACTCATTATTGTCAAGAGAACGCAAAAGACCATGATTCACGGTGAAGAGGCCTATTAAGACTAACCCCCCTGGACATTGTGATCGTAACAAAACTCTGGTACATTACCTTCAGTCGCAACCTGTCGAAGACTTCTCCACCCAATGAACTCGCATGCCTTCACAAAATAAACATTAGTGACGTTACCGCTGTGTGGGCACTGTCGATGACATACAAAACATTCTGTTCAAATATGAGACTTAAGAGATTTGCAGACATTTGACAAACATAAAAAAAGAAAGGGCAAAGCTATGCAGAACTGCACTTGTCAAACAACACCTGCAGCCTGCACTTCACATGTTTGCACACGTACTGCAGAAAAGTCAGGACTCAGCAAACATTTAGTAAACACAAATAGGCCGTGCTAGTCATGCTATGTGAAAGAGTCACTAATCCATTAGAAATGATGCAAACAGTTACTTAAACTTTCAAAAAAAGATTTTAGAGGTTTGACGTTCAGGGTTTTAATGTTTTTCTAATGCTCATCAAGACACATCAAAAATACAGTAAAATCAGTAAATACTGTGAAATATTATTACAATTTTAAAACAACTGCTTTCTATTTTAATGTATTTTCAAATGTAATTTATTCCTGTGATGCAAAGCTGAATTTTCAGCATCATTACTCCAGTCTTCAGTGTCACAAGATTCTTCAGAAATCATCCTAATATGCTGATTTGCTGCTCAAGAAACATTTCATGTTGAAAACAGTTGTGCTGCTTAATATTTCTGTGGAAACGCAGGATTTTTTTTTTTTTGATGAATAGTACGTTCATAAGAAAACTATTTATTGGAAATATATATTATATATATATATATTAGTGAGAATGCAAAAGTCTTTACTGTCCTTTTTGATCAAGTTATTGCATCTTTGCTGTATAGAAATATAAATTTATCTCTCTCCAAAAATAAACTGCATTTATTCATGTTTCTTATTTTCTGTTTCTGAGAACTTTTTGGTTTGATGCATGTTATCAAGTTCTTACAACCAAGTTCTTATACTATTAAAATAAAGTTATGAAGTGCTAACCTGCTACTTCACTGTATATTCAAAAGGTTTCACAGGCCTTAAGCAAAACATGATGGGTTAAACTGCTCAATTTGACATATGACACAAATATGCAACAGTCCCGAAGGGTAAACGATACGTTTTATGTCACCAAACGCATAAGCCGGCTATAAATTCTCCTGGCATACGTGACAAATGCGGTTTCTGATTTCTGGCACGTAAGGCAATATTTGTTTTAGTGGGATCTCAGCTATTACAGGTGAGGCGGCACGCAGCCCCGCACGGGTGATGAGACTGGGCATCCGGCCAAGCTTTATCTGGCAGCAAATGAGAAGCTGACACATGCCGATAGCGTGCTACACGACAAGACTGACGTCTGCAACAACATGCTCATCAGCACCTCGAGGTGTAAAGAATAAATATGAACCTCACAGTCTCTGTCTCAGTTTGAAGGCCTGTAGATCACCATTTCCAACATCCAGCAATGAAAGATCAACGTCAACATCCATAAAATAAAAATGCATTTTAACACTAGATTTTACTTTGCTTTCCTTTTACAAGATGGTAAACTAGTTTTAAAATATAGGTTCATTTGTGGGTAGGTTATGTAGTCTTGTTCACATACAGATATTTCTGAAAATGCAGTTTTTACAGAACAAACAAACCCTGTCCACAGCCATTTTGTTTTAGCAAATACAACAACTTTGGTTGGCATTAATGTTTTTAATTAAAAGGTTACAAGGGCACATAAAATCATTTTGGTTCTGACACTCTTTAAAACTGATTTTGCTTCAAATTTTATTTACATTATGATGCTAAACAAGTATTAAAAGAGGTTTGTATATTTTTGCCAAAAACAAACCTGTCCACGCATAGCATTTTAGCAAATGTTTTTGATTAAAGTTTCTGTAAACTAGTTTTTAAAAAATAAAGATTTGTTTGTAGGTAGGTTATAGAAAATAATTACATTAATTAATAAAAATTAAATAAAATAAAAATCCTGTCAGCAAATGTTTTTGATTAAAGATTATGAGGGCACATACTGTAAAAGTATATTTTGTTTATTTGTGGGTAGGTAATGTAGTAACAAAGTCAGTTATATCATCGTTCAGCTCTCAAGTTAAATGGAAATGTGAGCCGTGAATCAAGGAAACAAAATCCTGAGTAACTGTGAGACAAAATGCTTCTGGTTGTTCAAACTATCTGAAAACTCTTCGTCAGCATTCGCTTCTAGCTCCACCCATTCAATTCTTTACTCGGGGAAGCCCTTTCATAGCTGTGGTAGGTGGCAGGATAAAGATTCCTCTGAGCCATAAACTATCATTTATGATACCCTCTACAGAAACCTGAGCTCTGAAAACTCATAAAGGTTCAAAATTTCCCCTGCGGACAAACATGAGGATGGAAGAGCAGTCGACGCAGTCACAAAAACTGAGGAGGGCATTTCAGAAAGTATCATTAAATTCTCAGGTGAGCCAAGGAAGAAAAAAAAATGTGAAGTTACCTGTCTCCAGTGAACTCTGGGGAATACTTGAAGTGTCTGCAAGCAAAATATGACTCGCTGGAGACAATCTCCCATTCTCACACTGATACCAGAGAACTGTGATATGCATGAGGCATTATTCTGCTGCTATGGGATAATGCCTCATGTAAGGTACATGGAGTCCTCAGTTTGTGACAAATATTCATGTTTCACTTTAAAGTTTGTGTTGCAGCATTTATCATTATTCACATGTGCAATATAAAATATATATGTATTATTGTATTAATTTACGTATAGCAGCTTAATCTTTAAGCAACTATAGGCTGTACTGTAGATGTCAGCTAACCACAATGAATCAAACCAGCTTCACTTAATCATTATTATAATCTGACAACACTGGTAACATAAGTGTTATGCCACTGGTAAAAATCAATTGTGCATAAAAGCTCTTTTAATTGTGAGGCATGACTTCCATATACCGGTACATCCGCCATATTGAGCTTTGCGATAAAAAAATGTAATTGGCTGTTGTAAAACTTTTCATTCCATTCACTTCCATTCATATGCATGGGGGACTGCAAACTCAGGTGAAGAAGTTTTGCATTTTGCTGCACTTCAAAGTTCAAGTTTGGTGAACTCCGACCTGCAAATTCATATAGACTATTAGAAGTCATGGCGTGAGCTGTTGGCTGAATTAAAAGAAAGTAAACTTTAAAGCTGCAGGCTTGCAGAATTACAGGAAAGCAGAATAGATTGCATATATTTAAATTCTGGATTCAGTATTATTTATGCTGAATTTATGTTTTTAACTCTAGTGCCTGTAGGCAGGACTACAGTTGTCATATCATGCATTAAGCCTCTGCCATATTACAGCAATGTTAAAATATATATATTTCATTATAAGATCCATAAAACCACATCATTACATATAGCTACTACAGTAAATCCAACAATCTGACTTTTAACAAAAACATAACGCTTTCATTGACTAGAAACAGGTCTTCCTTCATTTTCTTAGAAATCAACAGTTTTTTTTTTTTTACCAGAAGAAACAAATCTGTATGTCAGCGCTTTGCCACACGCAAGAAATCCCACTTGACAGTGCAAAAACACAGAGAGTAGGGTTATATTGATGAAATATGAGAAACATGACAAAGCGTCAAAGAGAAACGGACACCAAGGTATTAGCGTATAGCGCTGAGGGGCATGTTGTACGTGTCTCCTCTCAGAGACCCGACGAGCCTGAGGCCCTCATTGGAGGATATACATAGAAATGCCTGTGGTATATGGGCTATTTCTTTTCTCTTTGGCTGTCATGCAGAACCACTTTTTAGCTCAAGAACATACCTGGCCTATCACAGCTGCTAATAGTATGGTAAACATCTGCCAGGCAAGAGAATGAAGGACATTGTTGTGCCTGTCTTTCTTTCTGTTTTCGTTCACTGACTAACTCCCTTCTACTGAAAGAGCCTCAGAGGAAAAAAGATAACTATGAGCTTAGTCACCATGAGAGGTAAAAGTAGAACCAGCATGTTGAGAAATGATAATGACCCACCTGCTGGTATTGCTGTTTCTTGAAGTTGGCTACCTCGTGTTGTGCTAATCTTTTATGGCATCTTCAAGTGATCATCCAAATCCCGCAGTCCAGTGCAGATCTGTCAAATCCACAATCGGCAGCCATTGAGAAAGGAACTCTGTGTATATTGGCCTAGGCCGACCGGTTTTAAATTTTTCTTCTCTTTGTAGTATTTTCTTAAGGCCGGCACATTAATCCTTTGGTGTAGTCTGTTGAGAAACATCCACTTTTTTTTTTAATCACAGCACACTTCTAACAGATGGCAAATGTACAAAGTTTTACAAGATTTTCAAAAGCTTTATGTGAATAATACTCAATCAATGTGACATACATTTTTTTTTTGGCTCTCAACGGAGGCGGTCGCATTTTTTTCCTCCCCGTCCTCTCCCTTATTTTCCCTGCTTGCTCTCTCGTCTCGTCTATCTGTATCTATTGAGAGACTCTCTCTGCAATGCTCACCAAACTGGAAAATTATGGATTTGATCAACTGGTCTCTCTACGCAATTGACACCATCGAAGATATCTACCTATTCGGAACCATGATAACAGGTCTTCTGCTGATTGGATTAGGCTTGCCCTGGGTTATCGAAGAATTCAGAAAACGGGAACAGCTGTCCAAAGCCTCACAAGGCTGCCCGTCACGATTGAAGCAGTGGGCAGAGCGGTCAGCATTGAGACTGAGACTATTAACCGCTATATGGATTCTATCATGGATGAAATATGGATTCTATCATGGAGAAGCTCACGGCTTTGCAAAGGAAATTTGATCATGGAGATCAGAATTGGACAAATAGAGTAGCTGTGGAATTTGGAATGCGGTTACTCGCCCCAAGACTAAACAACTGCAATCTTATCTTTTGGCTCCCCTGAACCAGCACTGGCCTTGGCCTTGGCTGCTGCTGAAAAAATCATCCTGGAAAGAGCACTGCATTGTGACGCTCTTGCGTTCCTCCCCCAATCTAAAGACAGCTGCTGATTACACACACACACACATACACACAAAAACTATTACAGATACACCTCCCAACCCCGATCCCTCGCCTCCATCGCTTTGAACCGCCAGCCTGACAAGCGGGTCTGGACCAGCGCTAATCTGGCTGCAGGACCGGATGGCTGATTGCCAGAGCTGGATTACTTCCCCTGTTGCAAAGTCGTGTGTCTATGATGTATTATGTGCTTTGTGTTGCAGAGGTGTTTTTCCTGTTCTCACACTGTACTCCTGGGGGAGCATAGTCTGGGAGTTATTTTTTTCTCCTTATATACATTCCTCTTGTTTGCTGTATTTCTTCAATTCCCTGTCTTCCTGTCCTGTCTACCCCATTGTCATATATGTATGTTGTGTATGGACAGGTCGATGGCTAATTTCGCTGGTACTTGTGACTAGTGACAATAAAGGGCTACTACTACTACTACTATACTCAATCTAGAGAGCATTGGAGCCAAAAATCAAAAATCAAATGCAAGAGTCAGCAATACATTTGCTCAATTTCCTGAATATGAGAGAGAGAGAGAGAGAGAGAGAGAGACTGTAAATTGATAGTGATTGTAATAATAGTAATAATATGGTACAGTAGTAACTTAGCATATATGCTAAGCTATCAGGCTAATGAGTACATGGTATTTGAAGATACCTGGCTAATCGGCTAACAGTACGAGATAACAGGCTAATCAGCCATGTCATATAAAGCTAGCAGGTTATTTGGCTTATACATTTGGTATATAAGGGTAGTATCAAAAATATCAAACAGGTGTGCACATCCCAAACACCCAGATCGGGATCAGGTGCAGAACAACTGAGTAATTTAAACGGAAACAAAAGGATTGAAGTTCGCACACTGAAAAATAGCTGTACAAGATTAATTTATTATTAGCAACGTTTCGACCCACAGGTCTTCATCAGGCACATTACCAAATGTAAGCAAAGTCAACTTTAAATAGAATCAGGTTAATCACCTTAATTAGGCCCATACCCAAAAAACATGTGACAAGTAATACAAATCATGTGACACAAAGAAAAAAAATAAAAAATACAACAAATGAAGACATAATTCAATCAATATAAAAAAGGCTTAATATCAAAATCCTCATTCAGCCCCAACGGTGATAAAGCATCTAAGGTATAAATCCAAAAACATTCCCTCTGTAGTAATTTCTTCTCATAATCTCCTCCTCTTGAGGGTTTTATTACCTTCTCTATACCAATATATTGTAAAACACTGACGTTATGGCCTACTTTTCTAAAATGAGACGCTACAGGACTACGCATGTCTCCAGTTCTAATATTACTGCGATGTTCGCTAATACGAGTACGTAATTGTCTTGATGTTTTACCAACATATACAAGACCACAAGGACAACGAATCAGATAAATCACATGGGTAGAAGCACAGGTAATAGTACCACGTATCAAAATATTGCGGCCAGTGCGTGGATGACTAAAAGAATTGCACTTGTGTGTAAAAGCACACTGAACGCAGTTTCCACACCTATAATTACCAGGAGGAAGAGTGGGAATACCTTGTTTTTTACGAGAAGAAAATTCAGATTTTACAAGCAAGTCACGGAGATTGTTTTGACGTTTAAAAACCAATTTCGGATCATTTTTAAAAACACCTGATAATTTAGGGTCACTTGAGACAATATACCAATGCTTATTTAAGATTCTACGAAATTCCGCACCTAGTGCTGAGTACTTAACAGTACAAATAGGAGCATTAGCAAATTGCGTTTTATTATTATGTTTTGTTCGTAAGCACTGTGTCTGAGAAGTATCATTAACTTTTTTCTTCGCACTATCGATCCATTCTTTACGATAACCACGATTCAAAAATCTTTTAGTTAAATCAGTGGATTGTTGAGAGTAAGATTCAGCAGTGCTACAGACTCTACGTACTCGCCTCTTAACTCAAGGATGAACATGTGAAAATATGCGATCTGTTAGTTTTCGATGTCAGTGTAGTTTCCCGTCACATATGTACTCCACACTGACATCAAGAAAACTAACTTAGATCGCAATACTATTTGTAAGAAAGTTTCCATCCTAGACCTTTAATTAAGATATCAAAAAGACAATTTAGCGAGTACGTAGAGTCTGTAGCACTGCTGAATCTTACTCTCAACAATCCACTGATTTAACTAAAAGATTTTTGAATCGTGGTTATCGTAAAGAATGGATCGATAGTGCGAAGAAAAAAGTTAATGATACTTCTCAGACACAGTGCTTACGAACAAAACATAATAATAAAACGCAATTTGCTAATGCTCCTATTTGTACTGTTAAGTACTCAGCACTAGGTGCGGAATTTCGTAGAATCTTAAATAAGCATTGGTATATTGTCTCAAGTGACCCTAAATTATCAGGTGTTTTTAAAAATGATCCGAAATTGGTTTTTAAACGTCAAAACAATCTCCGTGACTTGCTTGTAAAATCTGAATTTTCTTCTCGTAAAAAACAAGGTATTCCCACTCTTCCTCCTGGTAATTATAGGTGTGGAAACTGCGTTCAGTGTGCTTTTACACACAAGTGCAATTCTTTTAGTCATCCACGCACTGGCCGCAATATTTTGATACGTGGTACTATTACCTGTGCTTCTACCCATGTGATTTATCTGATTCGTTGTCCTTGTGGTCTTGTATATGTTGGTAAAACATCAAGACAATTACGTACTCGTATTAGCGAACATCGCAGTAATATTAGAACTGGAGACATGCGTAGTCCTGTAGCGTCTCATTTTAGAAAAGTAGGCCATAACGTCAGTGTTTTACAATATATTGGTATAGAGAAGGTAATAAAACCCTCAAGAGGAGGAGATTATGAGAAGAAATTACTACAGAGGGAATGTTTTTGGATTTATACCTTAGATGCTTTATCACCGTTGGGGCTGAATGAGGATTTTGATATTAAGCCTTTTTTATATTGATTGAATTATGTCTTCATTTGTTGTATTTTTTATTTTTTTTCTTTGTGTCACATGATTTGTATTACTTGTCACATGTTTTTTGGGTATGGGCCTAATTAAGGTGATTAACCTGATTCTATTTAAAGTTGACTTTGCTTACATTTGGTAATGTGCCTGATGAAGACCTGTGGGTCGAAACGTTGCTAATAATAAATTAATCTTGTACAGCTATTTTTCAGTGTGCGAACTTCAATCCTTTTGTTTCCATATAAGGGTAGTAGGCACACTGGTTAGATTGAAGCTAAATAAAACAACATTGCAAAATGTATTGTAGTGTCTCAGGCTCTCAGCACAAATCTGTAAATTGCATTGGCTGTCCATGTTGTAAAGCATCAAGGGAATGGGCCGTTTGGGTCTCACCCTCTTTTAAAGGTGTAGTGCAAGAGGTGTAGTGTTTCAAAATAAAAGTCCCTTTTTTAAATTAATACACACATCTGGAGACACTATAAACACAATTGAGATGTAAACTGGAATTTTATATAATTAATATACACACGCACACACACACTCACACACACGCACACACACACGTTTGTTTTTTGTGAATTGTGGGGACATTCCATAGGCGTAATGGTTTTTATACTGTACAAACTGTATTTGCTATCGCCCTACACCAACCCTACACCTAAACCTACCCCTTACAAGAAACTTTGTTCATTTTTACTTTCTCAAAAAAATCTCATTCTGTATGATTTATAAACCTTTTGAAATATGGGGACATGGGGCAATGTCCTCATAAGTCACCTTCTCCTTGTAATACCTATGTCATACCATGTCATTATACAAATTGGTGTCCTCATATGTCACAAAAACACACACACACCCACACACACACACTCTCTCTCTCTCTCACACACACACACACATATTTATAGTTCTTAACATTTCTAGAATTACAATAAATGAATACAACACTCCCAGTTTCTGTTAATAAAAAAGTTGAAAACAAGCAGCTTTGGAGGAAATATACAATACTGGGGTACCTTCAAGTATTGTGATAAACTATGGATGGCCTTCAAGCCAAAAAGGTTGAAAACCACTAGGCTAGACTCCCCACTATAATTTTAAGGTGATATCTTGTATTGCACCTGGTTAGGTGTGATGGTGTTAAAAAGTTCATAGAGTTCCACTTATGAGTCAAATGAAATGTGTCTGTGGCATGTTTGACGTGTCTGCTTAAAAACATGAGGGAGATTTATTTTATCAGAGAGCAGTGGCATAGAATATGGAGGACTGTTGTTGAAACTGGAAGCTGGTGTTTTATAAATACTTTCAAGATGCTGAAAGATTATTGATATTGGCTTCTGACTGGAGTACACACACTTTTGACCGGTTGCAGTCAACAGCGGCTAGTTTTATTATTATTTTCGTGTGACGCCGCTGTAACTCATGAGCTGTGTGCGTGTGTGTGTGTGTGTGTGTGTGCGCGTGATGCAGCACTGTAGGAAAATTGTGTAATTTGTAATATAAACACCCAAGAAAAACTATGTTTCCACTGAGATTTTGTAATGAAATGCACCTCACAGGACTGATTTGGATGACTGAATGGGTCACGGAGCACAACCTCCACAACAGGGATGCTCTGAACCACTTTTCACTCTGAAATCTTTCTGCGCTTGAGAGAGCATAACGTGACGGCGTAACTCAGGCGTGATACACGTGATCTTGTTGATTGATGGCTCGTTTTCCCAATCCCACACAACACAATCAGTCAGACAGCAATTCCAAACATACTCTCTCCCTGTGTGTACATTTGCCCACACTGCCATGACTTCATCACAGCCTCAGGATAGTTGGCCCTGCTTTCGGTGGGTCCGACGTTAAGGTCACGTCCTGCCGCCAGATGCTCCTCACCCTGCACCCCACGATGGTAAGCCTGACCCGGGTCTCGCTCCCCAGTTCATAGGCAGAAACAGCCAAAGATAGTATATGCAATGGGGAACTGGGTGATGGAAAGCTGTTGGAGAAAATGATTCAAATTCCCTCCCAAACCACCGAACAGATGGACATCTGGAGTTACGCAAATGCGCTGCATTGCCCTGGGAACTTGGCCTCCTGCCTAAAGAGCTGTTTCTAAAAGAGCCAGAGGGGACATCAGGCCTGCTCTGCAGCCTGGGGAAAGGGGATCACTGGGCCATAGGTCTTTCAGCTCCTCATAAAGTCACCCTGGGAGACCTGGCCATGCTGTCCAAACACAGTGGCCAAACACAGTTTGATTGTGCTGTTCTCAAATCTGGATACACAGAGTTCAAACACCCACCCAGGATGAAGCATGCTTGAAATTGTGTGTGAGAGACTGTCAAAGCATGCAAACATGACCGCTGGTTTTCCCAACTACACTGAGTCCCTCATATCATGATGAATCACATTTTACTTCAGTTCCTAGTGCTATGAAAACATACTGCAACTTCTTGCACTGTGGAAAAAGAGCATTTATCGAAAAATAAACCTGATAAAACGGCTCATTCCGAACTTTCATAACTCTCTGATCTTAGATAGATTAATATGTTTGACCACACCAACTGTGACTGCCCACATTTACAGTACACATCAACAAAATTCATTCTGTCTGCATAGTCACAGTGAGGTAATAGCTAGAGGTAGGATGGATACTATTATTACTTAACCAGAACAATAAATGAAAGTTGAAGTTTAACATCTGAAGTTTATTTTTTAACAATATTCCTAATCATTTCATTCTTATGGAGCCCTGAAGGGAACGTGATAATGGAAAATATATGAGATGGAAGGAAAAATATTTAATTGCTTTTTATGTCACAAAAGTTTTGCGCTTGCTTAGATACATTTGCCCTCTGCCGAGAAACTTTGCTTTGGTCATAGTTTTGCATTCACTTGGAAAACCTTTGTGTTCCCCTGAAAAGCTTTGTGTTTGGTTACAAAATTTTGCGTTCACTTGCAGAACTTTTGCGCTCCCCTAAGAAACTTTGCGTTCACTCACAATAATTTTGCTCTTTTCCGAGAAGCTTTGCGTTCGGTCACAAAATGTTTGTGCTGCCCTGAGAACCTTTGCGTCCGGTCACAAAACTTTGGCGCCTGAGTGAGAAACTTTGTGTTCGGTAGTAAAACATTTGCATTCACTTGGAAAACTTTTGCGCTCCCCCAAGAAACTTTGTGTGGTCGCAACACTTTTGCATTAAATTGGAAAAATGTTGCATTCTCCTGAGAAACTTTGCGTTTGGTAACAATAGTTTAGCATTGTAAATGTGAAAGTTTGCAGGGATTGCGCACTATTGAAATCAATTTGAGCAGTTCATTTCAGTGCAGATTGTTTTGTGGTTTTACTTTCTTGATCTCATTTCACATTGTAACAGGCAAAGTCTTAAAGACACAGCAGGACAAAATAGGCCATAGCTATAATCAGACATAGTATCTACTGAAAATAACTGTTACAGTAAGATATAAATTAAGTAGCATTTGTCTACTATACCTATAATCTCTTCTCAACTGAAATAAGTAACATTTACTTGCAGGTCGGAAGACTTCTAATCCAAAATAGTTGGTACTTAACTGACACTGTTGACTATTTGGTAACCAAAGTACTTTTTATACCACAAAAATTAACAGTTTGTGTAAACATGCACACAGGACACCATAAATATTTAAATGGTTCATATTTCATAGTTTTAAATATGTAGTAATTACTCTTCTTTTACTATGAATTTCCATATTTTAAGAGTCTGGAACAAGAGTAAAACAACAAAGTCTATTCAAAAAGGGTGTGAAAAAAAGGGAGTGAAAATAATGATGTTAGCATGAATGCATGTTAAAATAGTCTATTTCATCAAGTTTTAATGTGACCGCCATAACAGAAAAAAGAAAAGATTAAATCTGTTAGTTTAAAAAAGAAAAAAAAGTTCAGAACTTGGGACTTTAATGTCTGCTCCATGATTTGGTGGCGCTTGTGCTTCCAAACCACCAGTTAGGCTACTGAAACAAAGTGTACAAACTGCACTAATAACTAAAGGGGGGAAATTAATATTACATCTCTCTCTCACGAGAACTGGAATAAGTCATTACATATTGGACTGAAAGAAAGAGAAAGTTGTGGATTTGAAATTGAGCCTCTGTTCCAAATCCTACTGAGCTGCTGTGCTGTCTACAGTCTACAGGCAACTACGTTCGTAGGCAGCATCCATATTGAAATAAAACCTCATTTTGGCAGCAGTTAAACAAATATCACTCCTAACTTGAACCACAATAGGTTTCAATAGTTTGGTGTTAGCGTGTTGCTAAGCCAATGATGCATAGGTTGACAATACATCCTCTTTTTCTTAGACATATTCTAGCCGAGATTTATAAATTGCCTAAAAAGTTTGAGTTTTGGCTTTGTTTTCCTATTGTTTTCATACTTGCTGAAGGCTGAAAAGCAGTTTGACCAATAGCATCCAGGCATTGTACAAAATTGACCAATAGCATCCAGGCATTGTACAAAATTGACCAATCATGGCATGTGAAAGGTGGGATCTACAGAGAATAGTCAAAGTAATGCAAATACACATACAAATAATCTATGAGGACTGTAAAAAGCACATTAATAGAAAAACAAAGCCAAATCTCAGACATTTTAAATAAATTTAAAAATCTGTCCAGGACATTATGCAGGAAAAATAAAACGTATGGCCACCGTAATGATGAAAAAATATTAAAATAGCCTACTCTTTATTAGATTGCAATAGAAATATTTTTTTGTAGTATTGAATGAATATTACAGTTTTTCTCAATTGCTAACACACTATAACTGATTCATTTGGCCCAATTTTCCAAACCATTCATACAGTTCTCGAAACAAAGACATGTTTCTCAGAACTTTTAACACATTTCACCTGTTTGCACACGTTCCAATTTGCTCAGTGTTTTCTGCAAAACTCTACACAAAAACGCCATCATTTTGCACGTTTAACCATGTTTTCATTCAGAAAACAAAAACACACAATATAATTAACTCAAGCATCAAAACATGAACTCAAACCGCACAAACTGATGACACACGTCAGAATCTCAGGATGATATGAACAAGAGCACAAGTGATTATGTATTTTGGAAAATTAATACTGGTAGTGGGAGACAAAGAGGAATTGGAGGGGAAAATAAAAATGAAGAGGATGAGGTCAAAAGTCATTTTTTTCCTGATGAAATACAAAGCACTATAGTTGACCATGTTCTTCTGCATGAACTGACCATGAGGGCAGTTGGCCTACAGGCTCATCTACAAGGTTTCAAATTTACTTACACATACAATATAATTACAGTACATAGCAACAGTACTTCAGATGAGAGAACTTTCATTATTCTATGTACAGTAAATACTGTAGCACATGTTGTACACCCTCAAACTCATTACTGTTGAATTGATTTGTAGCCAGGTAGTCCTTACATGTACTCTATTTTTGCAGAACAGATAGAGGACTGTCTTGGCAAGGCAGATAAATATTTTGTCAGAAGACTAAGAAACTGCTATAACAAATAAGGATACTACCAATACTGTAATGAAATTTGGCAGAGGATGCTGAATTAATTAATTTATTTACAGTAACTGACAGTATATTCCAATGTGTGTTTACTGTATATTCAGTTGTTTGGTCTTTGAACTTTTCTCTTCTAGTGCTTTTCATCTACTGTAAAATCTCTTTACAGCAGTGTAATGAAATAAACTTTTCTTAAAGTTTATTGCAGAATTGTACTGTATTTGCAACCCTCTATTTATGTTGTATACTGTAACAGTCATTGACTAGCAAAAGGATTCCTATTTCCCAAAAGGAGGTTTTTGTAACAGTGTTTTGAATTGATCTCACAAGTGTTCTCTAGGCAGGAAAATAGTCTGTGTATTTGGCAGGTTTGTGTATCATCTGATATATCATCAAAGTTTGAGTCTGACAAAATAGAACATGTTTTTGACTAAACTATTTGATTTTGACCTGGAAGTTTGAAGTTTGCTCAAGTTGGTTTGTAGTTTTGAGATTGTGTTTATATAGTTGTGAGAAAATGGTGAATTGTTTCATGAATTGTGTATTAGCAATCGAGAAAAACTGTAAGATCATTTAAATTCTTGTCACATTGTCTGCCAGCTGTCTGCAACGCATTATGGGATTGTCCTCTCCAAAAAGCATAATTGCAATCATTAGAATTTGCCTAAAGAATATACACTTCTGCAATATTCTTTCTATGATGCCTTAAAATGCTGCCTATGTAGTCAACTCACTAGGTTTTGGAACAGAGCCCAAGTCCTTCAATAATGAGCACTGTTTTGGACCTCTCTTCCACACTTCTTCTGTCATTGATTTAATTTTGGGTTAGCTCACATGCAACTTGTCACGATCCAGCTCTCTGTGAAACTTTGATAAACTGCAGAGACCTAAATCTCCACGAGGTTAACTAAAATGCCTGTCATGGGAAGCCAAAGTCATAAAGAGATTAGACAGATGTAGCACTCCAGCCTGTCTATTAATCTCACGGATGCAGAGCTGGAGTTCATATGATGGACTATGCGCATATTCACTAAGGCCACCTTTAATGCAATGTCCAGGGTTTCACGACTAATTTGTCAGCAGTCTTGGACTAAAGTAGGACCAAATGCTGCGGCCAATCAAAACACTCCTGATGCATTTCCCAAACACATGCCGAGGAAGCGTGTGCTGCGCTAGGAGCCGAGATACACGCTGGTTGCGTGGCCGATGACAGCTTGTTGATGCTTGTTGCCTGGCGACTATCGAATATCTCAATCAGGCCAGTGTAAACTTGATTGACCCAAGGAGGCAAACACAACCTCCCTGAACCTGGTCTCATATAAACAAACTCCAAACTTAAAGCCACGGTCACACTCTGAAACTCCGCTCCAAGAGGCCACTGCGGTCTGCGGTCTGAGACACTCCAAACCTGTAAATATTTACCGTTTCTTGTTAAAGTTTAGACCGGTGTTTTGGTAACTACTTGGAGTCATATTGCGTGTGATTGTATTGGATATGTTTGCTTAGCTATGTTTCTCTCACTATGTAATTATGATTGGTGCCAGTTGAGAAGGAGATGTGTAGCAGGAGTGCTTCTGCTCTTGTAAGGCTATTTCTTAGTCCTTGTCAGGTTTTTGCTTTTAATCATGTCTGAGCGTGCTCCAACAGAGCATGTGCTGTAAAATCAAAACTGACCCTATTTACTTTTTAATGCATGTTCCTGGTCCACGATTCATCTGTGCAAGTTATTCAAGCTGATGTTACACTTTATACTACCTAATAAATTCCCAATGGATAAACGCTGGTCTGGTCTACATTTATATAACTGAATACCTTATTTATAACCTTTCAAAAGTTTGGGTTTGGTAAGATTTTTAATGTTTTTGAAATAAGCCTCTTATGAAAACCAAGGCAGTTGTATCAATACAATTCATTTTAAAATGTCAATTATTTCTGTGATGCATAGCTGAATTTTTAGCTGCCATTAATCCAGAAAAGTGTCACATGATCCTTCAGAAATCAATACAAACATCAACGTTGAAAACATTTGTGCTGCTTAATAGTTTTGTGAACATTCTTTGATGAATAGAAAGTGAAAAAAACTAAAAAATAAATAAAATAAAAATAAAGTGAAAAAACGATATATAAATATATATGTTAGTGCTGGGCAACAATTTTTTTTATTTTTATCGCGATTAATCACATGATTTTTCTGCAATTAATTGCAATTAATCACATTGTTATGCGCAAAATTCAATAATGAATTAAAAAGTAGTGTATTGCACACTTTTATTTTAAAAGTGCTGCTGTATGAACAAAATTGCAATAAAATTTGGTTTGCAAACACTTTAAGCAAATAAGGTGCTTTTTTACAGTAGTCTTCCTTTTACTTTTTAGTGATAATATGGGAGTGCTGCTCGCATTCTGCCATGCCAAACCATGCATGCAGCATCCCATGCTTGCTTTTCTGTTAAAAATAACAGTGAACAGTGGTTTGTGAATGTTGATGCTTAGCCTAAATAATTTTATCGGGAGCGTTCATGTGAGCGCTGCGGCAGTCTTAGGCCCACCCTAAATGCTCTCATTGGTTGAGATGCGTGACGATGCTCATCCTAAGCCAGTACTGATCAAAATCCCACCCCTCCTGTGACCCATGGTTTGTCTGTATGTGTATTTAGTGCCAGTGAGCAACGGACATTCCAAATGATAATAATAATAAAAATCTGCGTTAATGCATGCTAAAATAATTGTATGCGTTAATTAATTCAAATACTGTTATTATCATTAATTATAATGATAATAACACATTAACTTGCCCAGCCCTAATATATGTTTTCAACATTTATCTGGATTAATGGCTGCTGAAAAATTCAGCTTTGCATCTCAGATATAATTGACATTTTAAAATATATTTAAAAAAAAATTCTATGGACTATGGATATTGAAATGTCCTTTGGTCAAATAAATCAATGGTCCATTTTTGTCATGGTTTGCAGTTTTTTTTTTCTTTCTAGAATACACTGCTTATTTTTGAATTGCCACCAATGGAAACAAGCCCTTTATTATGGTGTTGTTTTGGAAACTGTCAAACCTAACTACAAACCCGATTACAAAAAAATTGGGACACTGTACAAATTGTGAATAAAAACAGAATGCAATGATGTGGAAGTTTCAAATTTTAATATTTTATTCAGAATACAACATAGATGACATATCAAATGTTTAAACTGAGAAAATGTATCATTTTAAGGGAAAAATAAGTTGATTTTAAATTTCATGGCATCAACACATCTCAAAAAAGTTGGGACAAGGCCATGTTTACCACTGTGTGGCATCCCCTCTTCTTTTTATAACAGTCTGCAAACGTCTGGGGACTGAGGAGACAAGTTGCTCAAGTTTAGGAATAGGAATGTTGTCCCATTCTTGTCTAATACAGGCTTCTAGTTGCTCAACTGTCTTGGGTCTTCTTTGTCGCATCTTCCTCTTTATGATGGCCCAAATGTTTTCTATGGGTGAAAGATTTGGACTGCAGGCTGGCCATTTCAGTACCTGGATCCTTCTTCTACGCAGCCATGATGTTGTAATTGATGCAGTATGTGGTCTGGCATCGTCATGTTGGAAAATGAAAGGTCTTCCCTGAAAGAGACGACGTCTGGATGGGAGCATATGTTGTTCTAGAACTTGGATATACCTTTCAGCATTGATGGTGCCTTTCCAGATGTGTAAGCTGCCCATGCCACACGCACTCATGCAACCCCATACCATCAGAGATGCAGGCTTCTGAACTGAGCGCTGATAACAACTTGGGTTGTCCTTGTCCTCTTTAGTCCGGATGACATGGCGTCCCAGTTTTCCAAAAAGAACTTCAAATTTTGATTCGTCTGACCACAGAACAGTTTTCCACTTTGCCACAGTCCATTTTAAATGAGCCTTGGCCCAGAGAAAACGCCTGCGCTTCTGGATCATGTTTAGATATGGCTTCTTTTTTGACCTATAGAATTTTAGCCGGCAACGGCGAATGGCACGGTGGATTGTGTTCACCGACAATGTTTTCTGGAAGTATTCCTGAGCCCATGTTGTGATTTCCATTACAGTAGCATTCCTGTATGTGATGCAGTGCCGTCTAAGGGCCCGAAGATCACGGGCATCCAGTATGGTTTTCCGGCCTTGACCCTTACGCACAGAGATTGTTCCAGATTCTCTGAATCTTTGGATGATATTATGCACTGTAGATGATGATAACTTCAAACTCTTTGCAATTTTTCTCTGAGAAACTCCTTTCTGATATTGCTCCACTATTTTTCGCCGCAGCATTGGGGGAATTGGTGATCCTCTTCCCATCTTGACTTCTGAGAGACACTGCCACTCTGAGAGGCTCTTTTTATACCCAATCATGTTGCCAATTGACCTAATAAGTTGCAAATTGGTCCTCCAGCTGTTCCTTATATGTACATTTAACTTTTCCGGCCTCTTATTGCTACCTGTCCCAACTTTTTTGGAATGTGTAGCTCTCATGAAATCCAAAATGAGCCAATATTTGGCATGACATTTCAAAATGTCTCACTTTCAACATTTGATATGTTATCTATATTCTATTGTGAATAAAATATAAGTTTATGAGATTTGTAAATTATTGCATTCCTTTTTTATTCACAATTTGTAGTGTCCCAACTTTTTTGGAATCGGGTTTGTAGACCCTGGTTTGATAGGAGGGCTATGTTCCAGATTTCCTGGTGAACATTAAATGTATTATGAGTTACTCTATGAGTTACTCCAAATCTAAGGCTTAACCTTTTGCCCAAAATATTAAACATTTTAGAAGCACAAACACAAGTATTCATGTTTATCTTAAGTCCTACATGAGGTGGAGAAGTGAAACTGTCGTCCTCTGTAGGTCGGTGATGAATGTATTTGGGTACACCTAGGAGTTCAAATAAGTCATAATCCGTGCCCGTGAGATTTGTGTGCTTGCATGGAGCTGTCATTAATAACAGCCCAAGAAAACAAACGCTTGTAGACACACATACACTCAGCTCATCTATAGTCTGTTACAGTGACGTCATTGTCTGCCACTATAAAAATACTTGAAGGAACCTGCCCAGAATTCCTCACATTTTTAGCACAAATGCAGTCCGAGGCTAGATGGCAGAACTGAATGTACTCAACACTGATGATTTTGGCATGCATTGCCATCTGTCTGTCTGTCTGTCTGTCTATCTATCGGTCTGTCTATCTATCGGTCTGACTATCTATCTATCTATCTATCTATCTATCTGTCTGTCTGTCTGTCTGTCTGTCCCAGGTTTCTGAGGTGCTTTTCTACACAATCCCTGTCTGATCACTCTCGCAGGCCACTTTGGGAGTGAGAGAATTCGTTTTATGATATATAAGTGTTTGCACTTCGCCGGGTCAAGCGAATTACCTGGTGTTTTCCTTCTCATGAACCCAAAGGACTTTACAACCTGTGTGCCAAGACAGACCAATATGTCACGTATGAATATGAAAGATGTCAAGAGGGGGAAATGTTTACAGATTTGGATTAATGTTTCTCATAATTTATTTACAAACTCCATAAATAAGCACAAAGGGTCCTC
Organism: Schizothorax lantsangensis; assembly: GCA_027422415.1. Taxonomy (NCBI): domain Eukaryota; kingdom Metazoa; phylum Chordata; class Actinopteri; order Cypriniformes; family Cyprinidae; genus Schizothorax; species Schizothorax lantsangensis. The sequence goes on along the minus strand of CM049848.1, from coordinate 32,184,648 downwards.
TGGAGCGTCACAGTGAGTTGTCACGCTGATGGATGATCACACAGGACTTCATAAATACAGACGAGCGCTTGTGACGTTAGGAAACAGTGCCATTGGGAAAGCTGCCCGGGATCCACTTAAAGGTCGCTGAGATTTACACACGTGTCATCCGAACGGGTGGAGAGGAGACAAGATGAGAGATGTAAAATGAGAATGAGAAAAAGTTGAGTAGCCAAATCTTTGGCACAGAAAATGACCACCGTCTTCCTTTTTCTTTCACTCCCTTCCATCTTGCTCTTTCTGAACACTGCTCTAAATGGGCATTAAAACGTATGCTTAACAACAACAACAACCACTGTCATGTGGGTGTGTCCAGCAATGTGCAAGAACATGCTGAGAAATGTATAACTTTATACAAATGAGCAGTGTGATGTGGTGACTAATGGGATTTAAGACAAGTGCATGTTACTGAGATGCCACTGTTATGATGTATATGTAACCAAAAAAACAATCACAAATAAATAATAAATAGCATGCAAAACATGATTCATTCATTGATAAACATTTTTCCTGTTCATTATATTATGCATTATGTAATGATGCATCTTATATTCTTAAACATTTGAACACATTCTCGTTTAGAATTATTTTTTTTAGCTTTTTAAGATATCTTATTTTAAATGTAACATCTCACTGTAATCTGATTCTCAAAAATGAATAGGTACAGTATAATGCCATTTTCATAATTTGATTGCCATGATTGATTATAGTACACATTTTGTCTTCATATAAATCACATTTTGTAAATTCATTTTATAGTTTAGCTATTTATAATGTATGGAAGCCCATTTCTATCCACAAAATATATATAAAAAAGGTACTTGTGATGTTTTTATCTTAAAATTTTCCTCACTTTTTTTCCTCATAGTTACAAAAAAAATGGAAATTTAAGATATAGCCTATAAACTCAAAATTGAGAGAAAACAAGAATCAAGATGTTAACTCGTAATTCGCAGAAGAAAAGTCAGAACTGTGAGATAAAATGTTTAAATTACATTATTTTTTATTTATTTAATTTTTAAAACCTGAATTCTGAGGAAAAAGGTCAGAATTGAGAGATTAAGAATTATGAGATGTAAACTCGTTATTGGGTGAAAAGTCAGAATTCTTAGTTTATCTTGCATTTCCAACGCTATCTCACGGCAATTCGTACGTATTTTACGAGGTGGCTAATTTGTACGAATTCGTACGACCTCACTCGTACGATTTAGTACAATTTGTCTAAACCCCAGTGACGGTTAGGTTTAGGGGCGGGGTTAGGTGTAGGTCATTCGTACTAATTCATACGAATTGGCAACTCGTAAAATACGTACGATTTAGCAAAAATCGTATGAATTTGTACGAGTAAGGTCATACGAATTCATACGAATTAGCCACCTCGTAAAATATGTACGAATTGCCGTGAGATCGGGCTGGCATTTCTGAGAAAAAACAAATCAGAATAGCAAGATATAATCACATTCTGACTTATCCCCCAATTCTGAGTTTATTTCTAGAAATTCTGCCTTTTTTCTCAGAATTTCAACAAACAATGTCTGAGTCGTGAGATATTAACTTTGAAAAAAAAAAGGCCGTAGGCCGTAACAGGCTTCCAAAATATTGAACTTGACTGACATAGAAGGGTATGTTTTGAATTCTGAGAAAGAAAAAAACAACAACATTGACAATTTAAATACATATGAGACTATATACCACATAAAACTTGCAGAGCAAATGTGCTGTAAGACTTTAGTGAATTTATTGAGTGTTTTTCCTCTCTCTCAATTGGTTGTTGTCAGTCTTGATATATTTAAAACCTAATTGACTCATACAGTTGACTGTCATTAAAAAATGTTAATTGCAAAACATTGCAGAGATAAATAACCATAATAGGATGCTAAAACGTTGTCAGCGATTAAATGTGGTTATGAATTCAGGATCTGAACTTTCAGGAATCCGCTTTGTGGTGTCAGACTGAGTTCAGGCTCAAATTAGGTGTTAGAACATCCAAGACGATCCTGCACTGATCTTCAAACATGTTTCCTCCCCTCGGAAAACATGTGAGCTGCTATAGGTCTGAACCCGAACGCAGGCGTCATAAAAAGCGTGCACGTGACCGGTCAGACATACGGGGAATGACCCTTTTGTGCCCTGTAGTAGTTCTTTCTCATGCTTCTCACATCCCTTTCCAAACGTTGGTGCTGGGACAGGGAAATAACTACAATTTAAAAGACAGGCATGCACGTTGTGACACATTACACAACACTAAGGATCACTGTAGGCAATGGGGAGCAGAGATACGGTTAATTGTGAAAAAACAAAGGCATTCGTCTGAGCTTTGACTGTGTCATTATATCCCTAAACACAACTTAGTCACGAAGCACCGTGTAATTACCGGGTCTAATTATTTCTGACTGTAACATGATCTCTGTACTAGGGATCAGAGGTGTGAAGAATGGTGGAAATTGAAATCGGAGACAACTTTTTTGGAATATAAACTTAAGTCAGAGAGATGTCGAGATTTGTGCTCCATTTTCCACTCTGTGAATCTGGCAGACGACGTGTTCCCTTATGCGAAACAGAGTCATTTTGAGGTACTTTGCAATTCAAACGCCATTTCTCCACTGGAATTCTTCCATAAACAGTGCCACCGCAGATGTTGTATGGTAAGATATGATCTGTCATGAAATCCTTGCTAACGGAAAGGACGTGGCATGAAAAGCAAAATGAAAAATTATGGTCACACCTCATTTTAAAGTAATATCTATGAGTAAAGATACAGTAAACCTAAAAATTATGCAAATACAAATAAGTTGGTTCATTTGGAGGCCATCTTGGCAAAATTTGCCCAGCTATTTTCTATGTAAGGTTTAAACATGAATCTATCTGAATGAGGAAAGACATAAACTTGTTTCAGTTATGTCAATTCAAATATGTAAATTTAGTGATGAAATCTGACACACACACACACACACACACACACTTCTTTAGCTCAAATCCAGCTAATGCATGTTCCACAGTAAAAACACAAGTGATGCTTTGGTATTCAAAGTTGGCTAAAACATTTATACATATTCATACACTGGCTTGCTTTTATCTAAAGCGAATACATTCAAGCTATACATTTATCATTAATTATGGAATTCGAACCGATGACATTTGAGTTGTTAACGCTATGCTCTGCTGTTTGAACTATGGGAATGCTATGTCCTAATGTTCAAATAAAGACGCCATCTGATCGCGATTAGCGAGAAATAAGATGAGATGAAATAAGATGAGCAGCAGGGCACTGACTGACACTAGGGAAATCCCAGAGTGAAGACAGAGAAGAAGGATAGGAGGAAGATAGGGTAGGAAAGCCCCTGAGGTCATGGGTAAGCCCAACAGCTTGGCAGCAACATCTATTGATTGTGGCGTCCAGCACTGGATGATCCCGACCAGATCACTCCCACTGACGGAGGCCATTGTCTCATGCTGTAATTAAAGCAATACGGAGGCTTGATTCATACACAAACAGACCTGGTCCTCCACTGTGTTTTGATCCCTAGAAAAGATGAAATCACACAAGATCTCTTTAGTATCAATAGTTTCTCACAGACAGCACGCAGACTGATGCTACTTAGATGTTTCTCCTTAAAATGTTCTTTACACTAAGAAAATAATGGTTCTTGTAAGAACTGTCATTGAAAGGTTCTTTAGAACCTTTATTTTTAGTGTTTGATGACAGAATTTAGAATCTCTGCAATTCTGAGAACAGTTTGAGACGTGTTGAGATCTACTCTGAAACTAGAAAGGACACTTCAGAGATAACTATGGTCTTTTAATGATCTAAAGTACCTTTTGGTGCAATAGAAAAGTTCCATGGACGTTAAAGGTTCTTGCCAATAAAGAACCTTTTATTTTAAAAGTGAAACTCTTGAGAAGTCAATATGAACTAATTTTTAATCAAAATTGTTTCAAGATCAAACATTCTGAGCCACTATCCACATTCAATTTATAGCTCTGAACTCTTACTGTATGTCAACAATTGTCTCATTTGTATCAATTATGATGTCTCCTGAGGACCTAGGAGAAACATCTGAGACAAAATCACTACTTTAATGAAACTTACATGAGGAGCATTATTTGCACAACACGCAGAATCGCTGCTTATGTAGAGCAATCCAAATAAGTAATTTAAGAGGTTTTATATGTTAGGATGCTGTCTATGTATGGCAATAAACAGCAAGCTCACTCGGTTTTGGAAAGGAGCCATTCTGTATGAGCAAACTTTACCCACAGGCTAGGCTTCTCTACTAAAGCAACTCCTTAGTATTACCAGAGCTTTGAAAAGAAACCTCTCCTCACCAGCCACAGACTGATGGACTGAATCACCAGTAATTTATGAGTTTCAACGAAACTCTGCACTATTCATCTGTCCATTTTATATGCAAAATAATTAAATATCATTAAATATCTAAATCCTAATGTAATTAAATATCCAAATGAAATATAAACCGTTCTCATGAAAGAATCATAGTGCTGCTACAGACTAACTGAATGTGAACGGTGCAAATAACAGGTTGTTCTTTTGATGAAGAGGTTATTGTGTTTCCACTAACCTGAAATACTTTGGTGTACCAAAACATGTTTTAAAGTGCGAACTAATAGATAAAGCAGCATTCAAAAGTTCAAGGTCTGTAAAATGTGTAATGTTCTTTGGGGTTATTTATGAACCTTCCTTTAATAGGTATGAATATCACGAACACCATCTATCTCCTTATTTATGGTTCTTGCAAAAAGATTGATTCTTCAGAGGTGGAAACTGGACTCGGTTCCAACATTTGATGTGTGGCTTAGTGAGCTGGTGAACATTATACAAATAGAGAGATTACGATTTATTACGAAACAATGACAAGTTAGATTTATTCCAGAAAATTTGGAAACCTAATGTATTTTAGACCACATGAGAATATGATTACATCATATTTGGCATCACATTGGTCTTGTGAACTATATTGTATTTTTTTAATTTTAATTTTAAGTAATTAGTGATATATATATATATATATATATATTACGTATATTCACATTGTAATCACTGTGATATTTTGATTTGACTCACATTTTAATATTTCACATTTCAGGGATATTTATTTGTGAAACTATTTTGTTTCCACCTGTATTCTGTTTGATTGTACTGTACTGTTGTTCCCCTTTTTGGACCTCATGTTTGTTGAAGTGTATGCTTTATCAGAAACTAAATGAAGTTTATATACTATTGTTTTTGAAAGAAGGCTCAACAGGGCTGTATTTATTTGATCAATAAATACTATTCACAAAATATTATTACAAAATAAAATAAATACGTTTTAATAATAATTATAATACAATAAAATACAATTCCTTATCTGTTTTAGTATACTTTAAAATGTTTTTTTTCTCTGTGATGCAATCCTTAATTTTCAGCAGCCATTACTTCAGTCTTTAATTATTTATACTCTTATTAAAATATTACATACTTTGATCTCTGAAATATCTCAAACAAGGCATTTACACTTTATCTAGAAAAAAGCAAACAATTGTATGTGTATATATATATATATATATATATATATATATATATATATATATATATATATATATATGGTTACTCTTCACTGACCTACAAAGAAAGAAAGAGAAAGAAAGAAGAAAAGAAAGAAAAGTGAAAGAGAACATTGTTGCGACATCAGTAATTAAGATTAAGTACCTCACATTATGAAACTTGAGTGGGCATAAAAAGCTATGCATGTTTGCGCATGTTCATAAAAATACATACAGTATCAGGGTGGCTTTTTATTTAAAGTAACGCTTCAGGCCCAGAGCTTTAATGAGCTCTGTAATCTCAACAATCAAACACTGTCATCACTGCTAACGCCAAACTGCACACATATACTCTGTTTGCTAGCCTCCCCTGACATTCCTGCTAATGTTTTTGTCACCGATTTCTTCGAATGTGGTGGAAGAGATGAGGCTACCGACCATTTCAGAGAATACAGCAGGTATAAATTTTAATTATGGATGAAGTCATATTGCGTAGTCCAATAAAACACTCTGACTTTTCACTAATGTTATAGCATCATTTTATTTATGATACAATTTGTCCTAGACAAAAAATAGAAGAGAAAAAAATAGTGCCGTTAAATCTTGTTGGAAAAATATCAAAGGGCGCTTTCACACGCTTTTGGTGAGTCTGTTTGACGTCAGAGCTTGTTTAGTCGGCTTTCCGCTTGAAAAGGTGATCCCAGCTAACAATATTTGGTTCCTGGAAAGTTCTGGGAACTTTAGGTTCATAAATGAAATAAATCATAAAAATGATCATTGGAAAACACTTCTTATCAGGCTGTTACACAAAACCCTGTCTGCAACATTCTGTGAAATATATATATATATATATATGTTCAGAAACTGTAAATGAACTGTGTGTTCATTTCATGTATAAATTGCTTTTTAACATAATATATTTCTGTGTGACAAATATTTAATTAACACAATGAAACTAGCATATTGAAAGTAAGGACGAGTGAGTAACTGCGTACAAATCACCCAAAACACCTCAGCAACAGCAAAGCAACATGCTAACAACTTTGCATAATATATTTCTGTACAACAAATACTCAAATAACACAATGAAACTAGCGTCTTGAAAGTAAAGGCCAGTAAATAACTGTCAACAAACCACTTGAACACCCTAGCAACTGCATATTAACATGCTAACAACTTATCAGAACACAGTAGCAACTGAACAATTTAACATATTTGCATTAGAATACATTTCTGTACAACAAGCTTAAATAACACAGCGAAACTAGCATCTTGAAAGTAAAGGCCACGAACTGTCAACAAACAACCTAGAACACCCTAGCAACTGCAAATTAACATGCTAACAACTTCTCAGGACAAATTAGCAACTGAACATCTTTGCATACACTCAAATAACACAATGAAAATAGCATCTTATAAAATAACAAACATAATGGCCTACAAACCACCCAAACTACTCTAGCAACTGCAAAGCAACATGCTAACAACTTCGCAGAACAACTTAGCAATTGAACAGTTTAGCATATTTGCATATAATGCATTTCTATACAACAAATACTTACATGAAACTAGCGTCTTGAAAGTAAGGGCCAGTGAGTACACTGCCCACAAAACACCCTAGTAAGAGCAAAGCAACATGCTAACAACTTCTCAGAACACCTTAGCACCTGAACAACTTAGCATCTTTGCATATATTTCTGTACAACAAATACCCAAATAACACAATGAAATTACTTTTAAATGTGCGTTCCATGTTGGAATGTCCGTTTTTTGTTTTAGTCCATGTGATTCCGCCTACTGCCGATTTACCCAATAGTATTTTGACATGCCTGGTTGCCAGTCGGTAGAAAGCTCACCATTTTGAAGCCATGGAAGCCAACAAATTAACTGGGTCAGAGATCGCAGATTCTATCTGACCAAAAAAGCCTGAGCATCCATCTAAAAAGCTGTATGGCAAGAGGCATATTGAAATGTGGATAAATCAACTCATCAACTTATCCAGCAGGCACACAACGTTATAAGATGTTGATATTTGGTTCAATTTCTGTTGCGACGTCGGGTGAACAAAATCCAATGTCAATTCAACATCTAATGTCAATGTTAATTTGATGTCCAATACCGACATCAGCTGACGTTGATATTTGTTGTTTTTAGGTTGAGTAACTAAAATCCAATGTTAAGTCAATGTCAAACTGGTGTCAAATATTGACGTCAACCCGATTTTCATTCTTAACCAAAATGCAACGTCTGTCCAACGTCATGTCCAACGTCAACCTGACGTTATATTAACATCCTGTGCCTGCAGTGTAAGGATCGCCTTCCATTCCATTCCTGTTGCGTGTCCTCAATCTGGCAACAGATGTGCACATCAAGTCTGAGGAGGAGACTTGACACTCCAATATTATTAATTTTGGTTTGGAGTACCCATTTCAACCGCTAGCTGTCAATATTATATACTGCACCCTTAATGTGCCTAAAAGTACAATCAGAATCAGAAGTAATCAAACTTGTTCAGACTAAGCAATCAGACCAAGTGTGAAAACAGTCAAACACACACATGCACACTGACAGGCATCATCAAAATCCAGAGTTTCCATTTAAAAGTCTTTCTCTGTGCGTGCTGCTATCTAAGCACTTAATCTATAGGGGAGACAGCTAAAGACAGAGAGTGAACACAAGCCTTCAGCCATTATGGAGACTGGGTGGCTAAGAGCTCCGAGCACAGAGCTGATTGTAACCAAGCCTGTACAGGTGATGAAACACGAGAGGCTTTTTTCTAAATTCAGGTTGAGGTGCTTCTTCCCCCGCATTTGAGGAGATGAGACCCGACAGGGCGCTTTGAACGCACGCCTTTGTTTTTAGGAGAGCTGCTGTCGCTGAAGTGTGACCCGAGGCAGTGGAGCTGATGGGCCTGCATCAGGGCTCGGTTACGTGAGCCTTGCTTTTACTGTCTCTTTCTGCTGTCTCACTCAGAGACGATGGAGGATAACTTTCTCTTCAGGCACCCAGATGCACATCTCAGTATATCTATGAGTTATTCTGTCCCAGTTTGAAAAGACTGATGCACCTTTGTAAAGTGGACCATTAGTTTGTAACTCAGCCCAGGAGGGGGGATGTCTGTTTTTATATAATAAATTACGCTTTATACACACAGGCTGTGAGTTTACACAATTTCAATGATTAATCTAACAGTGTCTGCAGTGGCACCGGTATTTATGATCTGACAAAATGAGTGGCTGTCTATTACTTCCTTGTCGTCTCTCTATCTTAAAGGAACAGTTCACTGGAAAATTAATATTATGTTATTATTTGCTCACGTTTATGTCGTTCCAAACCCGTATGTTGTTATTGTTTCCGTGGAACCTTTACACAGCTGATTTCCAGACAACTCTAGAAAGGGCAAAAAACATTAGAACACCCTTAAAACTTCATGAAAGAGCTGTTCAAAAACAATTAGGCTTTTTCACATATGATTTTACCAGCATTTTTTCTGTTTAAAGGTTATGTGTATTTTAACAGGACCGGTTGTTGAAATGCCAGCAAATTGGCTCTGCTAATTTACTGACTTAGAGGGAAAGTTCAACCAAAAATGAAGGTTATGTGATGATTTACGCATGTAAACTACATCGTGTTGTTCGAAATCTTTCAAAAACATTCACCAATACAGATTTTAAACTTAAACTCTTTTCAACTTCTTGAATCAAATCAAACATAACTATCCCCACATGGGCGAGACTATGTTTCTGTTTGTCAACCAATGTTAGAAACAGTGGGTCTCATGCACTAACCGTGAAAACACAACAATTTGTGTGTGAAATCTGCACACATATGTTTTAACAAAGAAATCATTAATTAATTTCAAGAACATTTTTTTACTGACAGTCTAGAGTTCAAGCACTCTCAAAAACACCCATTAAAATCACTGAAGCTGTTTACACTACGAAATGCATATCTTACTTACATATTCATACACACATTTGCACTTTCCAATACAACTGACTTGCTGTTTCTGATGAGAGAATTCGCCAGAAAGAGCTATTCAGTCAGTCAGCGAGCGAGTGAAGAAAACACCATTATTTTAGCGATGACTCATCTGAACGCTTCTGATTGGTCATTGCATTCATAAGCTCAACAGAATCTTGTGTGATTGGTTATAATGAGCAGTGCTGTAAAAACGCGTCTGTCTCTGGCTCAGCGCCAGCCAAAGTGCGAACACAGATTTGAATTTAGCAGCTGATGATATGACGCACTGAACGATCTAATCACGCCAGTGTGATTGTACTAAATATAGAAAATATTAATCGGCTATTTTTTGTCTTTTGGAATCTGCATTCAAAATCCACTTGGCTCAAAAATCTAAGCCCCCTCACTTTGAATGGGCATGACGCCTCTGTATGTATGTATATGGTTGTATCGGCATTGGTGTGCCTGCTATTCGTTTTCATTATATTGCTAATTATAAATGTTATTTCATATCACAAATATGACAGACTATTGATTAGAAATTGCTGTCCTGTTGCAAAATATAATGACAGTTGCGTTTTCGACCATGCATGGAATAACCATTTTGAGTGCAACCTTGACGCACTAGTGAGTGGTGGGATTTTTTGCTAATAAAATGATCATGCCAGAAGAATATTTTGAGAATATTACTATGTCTGGTCTGTCCGTATCATTTCTGTTATTTTTTATGATGTTGTATGCAGGGCCGGATTTACCTCTTTTCGTGACATAGGCAAAACAAATTTTTGGGCCCCCCTTCCCTATTAATATGATAGGCCTAATATTACCACCCAAGCAAACAAAAATATTTCTTAATCAGTGGAAACTGTTACAGTGTTTTCTATCGCAATAAGCGCTTATGTTCAGTCAATAAAAATAGAATGTAGTTCTTAATTTGTTTGAGAACTGAGAAAGACCATTCCATTAATAGGCGCGGCGTCTTGGCCACATAACCACTTCGGGAGTGCATTATTTCTCTAATAATTTTAACAGCCTGGAGTCACAATCACACATCGAGACATTGTACAGATGATTTGTTTCATGACATTTGACATGTTTCTATGGAAGCCCGTTTCCGCCACTGAATACAAAAATAAAAAAAGGTTACTGCGACTTTTTATCTCACAATTCTGACTTTTTTCCCTCAGAATTGTGAGATATAAACTCGCAATTGCCAGAAAAAAAAAAACAGAATTGTGAGATAAAAGGTCGCAATTACCTTTTTTATTTTTTCCATATGTTTTCGTCCTGAAATCTCGTGTGTGTTGAACTAATACGCACCTCATCCTAAACCTTCCGTTGCAAATTCCAAAACGTAATTTTAGAGCCAATAACAGAGGCTTGAGCCATTGATATGCAGGCTAATGCAGTTATTAATGCAGTCTAATGCAGTTATTAGAGAGAGAGAGAGAGAGATATTAAGTGCATGTGAATACCTGCGCCTGTGCGTCTCTTAGCAGTGTTCAGCAGCAGCGTCTACTAATAGAATCTTTAAGTTGAACTGCTTCAAGAACCTTGCTACAGCTGCCAAACTATTTTATTGAAATAAAATATTTGATTTATTTATTTTGTTGTTTACTGACAACAAGTTTATGTGTGCGTCTCCGCGTGTGTGCGCGATGCGTGTCTGTACTGTGTGTGCGTCTGTGAGAGAGAACGGGAGAAAGAAAGCGTGATTTCCGTACAGAAAAAAAGGTGGAAGACATGGAAATAGTTTGTCATTTTTTACCCTATTGTTTGTTATATTTATTTGCTCAATGTCTTCTGGGGTTTTGGTTCTTTTACTGTTGTAGATAGCCCATAGTATAACAAAAATATTATATATCTTCATTGTGTTTGGGCCCCCCCGGACCAGCGAGCATAGGCACGTGCCTAGAATGCCTGTGCGTAAATCCGGCCCTGGTTGTATGTATGCGCAGCAAGGTGATTAACATTTCAATGTGGACTGACAACTTCTGGAAAACACTTAAAAAAGTAAGTGTGCAAAGCGAGCATTTTGAAGTTATCAATTATGTCCGCTTTAATGTGGATGTAGCTTTAGAATACTGCAAATTCATTAACATTACAACAAGGTTAAGAACAAACTCATGTGTAAATATTCCATGCAATTATTAGTGAATTACATTTGTGTCCACATTTTAACACAAAAATTTCAACACAAAAATGAAAAAAAAAATTGTGACAATTGTGACACTGGTTAGTGCAAAAATAACACAACATATCAATATTTCAACACAAAAACGACCACATTTTTTGTGAGAACCGTGACACTAGTTAGTGCAAAAATTACACACTTACATAACTATTTATGTATTTTATAATTAAAAAATATATATATTTTACTTAATTATGTTTATTTAACTTTATTTAACCTCAATATGTGCGCAGCGCCTTTTTTAATGACAACAGAACGCTGCCATACAACCTGTTTTCTGTTCACCTGCCTCTTTTTTCCTAAATCCTTGCACTTGGGATCTGTTCGGATGTGTTGTTTTCATATGAGTCCACAGTGGGCTATTTATCCGAGGTTATATTCAAGCCAAATTCAACTTGAATCTTTAACATTGCTCTGGGTCCTATCACAGTCTTGATCTCCCAACATCTCTTTTCCTAAAATCCCTTTATATCACAGGCTGTCTGTTACTTGACGGCTCCAGAGCTCAAGACAGCTCTCTTCACTGGGGTCAGGTGTATCTAATAAAAGCCAGCTCTATAGAGCTTTTATCAGTGGGCTTTGGTTATTCTGATCATTAGATCCCAGGTTAATCTCTCTCAGAGAGTCACTGACATTTTTAAAGCTGTTCTCCCCAAAAGCCCTGTTCTCTCAGAGATTGTTTTACACCGTTTGACATTTCCACAGTCTTTGAAACGCTCCACATGTCAGGTTGGGATGTAAGAGCCTCTCTATGCGTGCTTCACCTCTCTAAGTAAATACATCTCTGGAGAACCTGAGCTGATTTTCCTCTTATGACGTAGAATGATTTCCAGGGACAGCCGTCATTTTTGGTGTCCTGTGCCTGAATAGAGCTATACTGGACATGTCCCAATTTTTCAACAGCCTGGAAAGTAAAATGACTACTAATTCACTAAGAATTCACTAAGGATCGATATAAACTTTAAGAAATAAATTTGTAAATTAACAGAAAATGTACTTGCAGCTCATTATATTATCTATTAATTTGACCAACTTTTAACGCAGTGCAATGCAGGGTAAATACAGAGTAGTAAAAATACAGGTGTAAATAAATAAATTAATATATACATACTGAAAATTCTTTCAAATTAATACAGAACATTGTGCCCTTATTATTTTTTTAAAAGAGGGAAATTACGTTCTTCTCTATTATGCAATGAATCAGTGTTTTTAATGTTAACTTAAAGGAATAGTTCACCCAAAAATGAAAATGTAATGAAAATGTACTCACCTTCAGGCCATTTAAGATGTACATTTTGAGTTTGTTTCTTCATCTGAACAGATTTGGAGAAATTTAGCATTACATCACTTACTCACCAATGGATCCTCTGCAGTGAATGGGTGCCGTCATCATGACAGTTGAAACATGACAGTAATCCACTCTCCAGTCCATCAGTTAATGTCATTGGTGAGCAAGTAATGTAATGCTAATTTTCTCCAAATCTGTTCCGATGAAGAAACTCATGTACATCTTGAAAGGCCTGAGGTTGAGTAATTTCTCAGTGGATCCATTGAAAGTGAATTGCAGATGATAATTCAATAGTGAATTAGTTTAGTGATGTTTACATATTTTTGATCATATTTGGTGGGTTAATATGAGGAATACTATACACATATCCTAGCTAAACCTCTGATTAAGGAAATTAGATAAAGTAACCTTTGATAATTGTCATCCGAAGACACTGCGAGTCACAACAGATGTTTTCTTTAGTGTACAGTTTGATTGAAAGTGCTCACGTTACTTACATCAGCAAGGGTCAGATTATCATACTTACAGTTTGATTTAAACCGTGTATAATGTTGCAGCCCCTAATAAATTTGCTGGCAAAGTTCTAATCATACACCACATCCAATTTTGTCATTAATTTTGGACCCTGTTCATTTATGACCAGATTTCTTATCATGACAACTTTGATGTAAACAGATGACTCAATGCAGTCTCTCTCATTTTTTACAGTAGAATATTTTTCAGATTTTTTTTTTTAAACCACTGGGTGTGTGATAGCCACCTACAGTCCTTTAGCCTTCATCTGCCAACAACAACATTTGTGTAGTTTGTTTTGAATGGAAAATCAAGTAAGATGTTGAGGAAGATTTTACCCCAAGCACAAGATACAAATTTTAAATTGTAAGGATTTGTTTCAAAATATACACTAAAAAAAATATATATATATATGTGTGTGTGTGTATATTGATTATATACTGTATGTATATAATCAATGTTCTATAATCAATGCTAAGAAAACTCAAGATTTATTTTAATTTATGTTGGAACCACAATAAATGTAATAAACTAGAGGGACAAAATAAAATAAGACTGGCAGGCCAGATGTTGGCTCATCCATAGTGGATTTATTTTCTTTTTTTCCATTGATGTCTTCTAATGGAATGTATCAGTTTAACTCAACTTCAATGCTTTCAGCAGACTTAGTAAATGTCAGTATCATTTAGTAAAGTTACGACTGTGAGCTTTAGTTCATCCAGCCAGCAGGGTTGCAAAGTAGTTTTCTTGTAATGATCTTTTTTATGAGTGTAATTTCATCCTCAGCACTGAACAGCAACTCTGTGCTTAACTACTGTGGATATCAGATAAAGTTACACACAGATCCTCCTTTTCACATGGCTCTGTTACACTGACGCACCAAAGACAATCTGCATGTGACACAGGCATTTTATGGGTTTTGGCTTCAAGTTTTACAACAACAGCAACTAAAAAGGATACTACAGTCTATTTCTGTCTTTTCAACCATATGACGCAGAAAGGTAATGACAACCTTCTGTGTTGCACAACAATAGAGCACAGAAAAAAAAGACTACAGGTTGATCTATTACAAAAGTAATAGGCCTATAGAGTGCTTACCGTATTTTTATTTTATTTATTTTTTTAATAATTTTTCCCATAGGGATTTTTAAGAAGTCTTAGTTAAGAAGTAAAAGTGTTATAAGCCATGAACCAAACCAACCAGCTATGAGGAGAATCACAACATTAAAAACTTTGATTTGAAAATTGAAGATCGGACCAAAAGATAAGACTGTGTAATTTAGGGAAAGAACTACAATCCCAAGAAACATTGCAAATGACAGTCACATTAAATACCAACAGAGACATTTACAGCAGAATAAAGCTATTATACATACCGTGCTTTGGGGGAGCGGATAGGCACACAAAAAAACGTATTTTGCTGCAATTTGCTTGTTTCAAAATTCTGATTGGCGATGATTCTATGCACAATCATCAGGATTCTTGCTATTAAACATGATTATTTGAAAAGTATAGTCGAAATACTTGAAATAATGTTGAAATAATGCAGGCTGATTTTAACAAAGGCATACCATCAATTAACAACCTTGTAGCTCACAGTAGGTCTGTCTTTAAAGGGTTATAAGTTGTTAACAATCAACTCCTCTATGGAGAAAATGACTGCAACTTTTAATTCCAGAACCCAAGTGGTGCACTCTGTTACTGGAGATTAGCTAAAGCGCCATGTTTTGTTTACGCTCTTTACAATGCTGCATTTAACCTTTCACGTTAACCAACATGCTCCTTTTCAATCATTATATATAGAGTGAGATAGTATCAATATTTGCATGAGTCAAGACACTTACCTCTGTTTCTGTGATTTTGTTGCAAATTACCTGTCAGTGTTGAAAAGTAAGTGACGTCACTGCATTAACAACATTTGATAAATTCAGTTCTGCGCACACTCAATATGCATAACAAATACACATTTGGGGTATAAAAATAGCACATGTTTTGTGTTTTAAATATAATTTTTATTTATATATATTGTGACGAGCGTCCCGAGTCCTCATCAGCGTTGCCCTGGAGACAAAGGAGAAACACCTGCACCTCCTCATCACGGCGGGATCGGCCACACCTGAGGCTCGTTTGCCCGCGGCCAGATAAGCCGTGTGAGGCTGCAGGACGGAGAGACACATCTCCAGAAGAAGTTGAGAACTAATGCGACATTCTCTTCTTGATTTCAGAGCCCAGCGAGTGACCGACCCTGCCCCGCCACGAGCACAGCACCGACGCACCGCACTGGGGAAGAAATCACACCACGAAGAGCACCGCCACACCTCAGCCACGCCCAACAAGCATCACCTACACACTATTCTAATAAATCCACCCTCCGGGGTATTTATTTGGAGCTCTCCTTGTTGCGTGATTCTTCCACCCTGCCACACTGGTGGAGAATGCAGGAAGATTGAGGAAGTTCACCAACAAGTGATCTCCACCGGTTGTCTCACGATCTTCTCTTTTCCTCTGTTTCATTTGCAGAAAGAGCGGTACTCCTCCCCAAAGGATGGAAGAACTGCTTCGCCAGCTAACGGAGGTCAGCCTGCGCCAGCAGCAAATCGTAGAGCATCTGGCTGCCCGCCAGGGCCAGGTTGACGAGGAGGTCACTGCCCTTCGCATGGCCGCCCGCCAGCGCGTTCCGTTACCGGACCCGCGGGTGCAAGCCGCGCAGCTGCTGCCAAAGATGACCACCCATGATGATGTTGAGGCGTACCTACAAATGTTCGAGAACACCGCCACCGCCGAGGGCTGGGATCCAGAAGTCTGGGCCCGCGCATTAGCTCCCCTCCTCACCGGTGAGCCCCAACGCGCCTATTTCAGCCTGCCCACTACCATCGCAGGAAACTATGGCGAAGTGAAAAGGGAGATATTGGCTCGCGTGGGACTGTCTCCTGTGTGCGCCGCCCAGCAGTTCGCTGACTGGGTGTACCAGCCCCGGCGGTCTGCGCGTACCCAAGCCACCGAACTCACAAGGCTCGCGCAGCATTGGCTGATGGTGGGTTCTCCTTCGGCAGCTCAGGTAACGGAACGCGTGATCATCGATCGCCTCCTCCGCGCCCTGCCTCGCGCATGTCGGCACGCCGTCGGCATGAGAAACCCCACCACCGTCCTGGAAGTTGTGGAGGCGATCGAGCTGGCCGAGGCGGCCCAACGACGCGAAGCTGGGGAGCGAGTACCGCCTTTTCCCCGGAGGGTGGTTCCAGAGCAACGCGCGCCGGAGGGCATCTCGCGGCCAATAGACAGGGCGGCGGCCCCCGAACCAGTGGACGAGTCTATGCCCACAGCGCCTCCGTCGCCTAGAGCTCGGCCTTGGGTGGCAGGCTGTGTGTTGCACCAAGACCCGCCCAGGGGAGCTCCAACCGCAGAAGTCAAGATCAACGGCCGGCCCTTTAAAGCGGTACTGGACACGGGCAGCGCCGTCAGTCTCGTCAAGGCGGGGGTCCTCCCGCCCAGTCACGAGACGAAAGGAGTGCTTCCCGTTACCTGCGCCCACGGAGATACGCGGGAGGTCCCCATTCGGCGCGTCTCCATTTCCGCCTCCGCCGGAACCTGGGCCATTGAAGTTGGCATCGTAAAAGGCCTTCCGGTGAGCGTACTGCTGGGACGAGACTGGCCGGGCTTTGAAGCCCTGTTGAGCGCTGCCACACAGCCTGCCAACCCAAGAGGGGGCCGCCGTGGACGGCCGCCAGCGAAGAGGCCCAACCGCCGCCCCGTTCTCCTGGCCTCCGACAGTGGGAGAGATGGTGAGTCCCCCTCTCAAAATCCTAACCTTTTCTATGATGTGTATCAGCAGGTGGTTGGAGGGGGCTCATTCGGCCGGGCTCAGCGAGAGGATGACCGGCTGAAACACTGTTGGACCCAAGTGCGTGTCTTAGAGGGGAAAGACACCCGGCCAAAGCCCCATCCTCTCCCCCACTTTGTCGTGGAGAATGGCCTGCTCTATTGCGCCGCCCAGCGTAGGGGGGAGGAAAAAAAGTTGCTGGTGGTTCCGCGCACGAAGACGGAGTCGGTCCTGCACTTGGCCCACGCTCACCCAATGGCAGGACACCTCGGCGCGATGAATACCATCCAGCGTGTCCGGGACCGTTTCCACTGGCCTGGCCTGGAGGCCGATGTGAAACGCTTCTGTCAGGCGTGCCCCACGTGTCAGAAGACGTCGCCCAAGCCACCTCCCCCCTCACCGCTCATTCCATTACCCATCATCGAGGTGCCCTTCGAGCGCATCGGGATGGATCTGGTAGGGCCGTTGCCGAAGTCAGCCCGGGGACATGAGCACATCCTGGTCGTCGTGGACTATGCCACCCGGTACCCCGAAGCAATTCCGCTCAGAAAAGCCACGGCCAAAACCATCGCTCACGAGCTCTTTCTGCTGTTCAGCCGGGTGGGCATTCCGACGGAGATACTGACCGATCAGGGAACACCGTTTATGTCCCGGCTAATGGCTGATCTCTGCCAGCTGCTCCGGGTAAAGCACCTGCGGACCACCGTATACCATCCCCAGACAGACGGGCTCGTGGAAAGATTCAACCAGACCCTCAAACAAATGCTGCGGAGGGTGGCAGCAGAAGACCGGCGGGATTGGGACCAGATGCTCCCCTATGTCCTTTTTGGTATACGGGAGGTTCCGCAGGCATCAACGGGCTTTACACCGTTTGAGCTCCTCTTCGGACGACAGCCTCGGGGACTGCTCGACGTTGCCAAAGAAGCTTGGGAACAACAACAACCTACCCCACACCGGTCCCTCGTCGAGCATGTCTCCGAGATGAGGCAGCGGATTGATCGCATCATGCCATTAGTCCGGGAACACCTGGCACACGCCCAGCAGGCCCAACAACGCTACTATAACCGTGCAGCTCAGCCTCGGGAGTTCCAGACGGGCGACCAAGTCATGGTTTTGGTCCCCACCTCCGCCTGCAAGTTTCTGGCCACCTGGCAGGGGCCGTACACGGTGGTGGAAAGAGTGGGACCGGTGACGTACCGGGTACGGCAGCCCGGAAGACGACGCCCCGTGCAACTCTATCATATTAACCTCTTGAAGAAGTGGATGGGGACCCAAGAGCCAACCGTCGCCTTGACCACCAGCGAGCCCGTCTTGGTGGATACCAACCCCGAGTTATCAGCAGGGCAGAAGGCTGAGCTGCAACACCTGGTCGGTCAGTTCTCGGATGTGTTCTCCGCTGTCCCCGGGAAAACCCAGGTTCTTCAACACCACATAAGAACGCCGCCCGGAGTCGTCGTAAAGCAACGGCCCTACCGTATCCCAGAGGCTCGTCGGCAGGCTATTGAGGAGGAAATTCAGCAAATGCTTAAGTTAGGGGTGATTGAACCATCACGCAGCCCGTGGTCCAGCCCAATCGTCCTGGTCCCGAAGCCCGATGGCACCCTCCGCTTCTGCAACGATTTCCGGCGCCTCAATGAAGTCTCAGAGTTCGACGGCTACCCAATGCCCCGAGTGGATGAACTCCTGGATCGTTTGGGAAGGGCCCGGTATATTTCAACGCTGGACTTAACCAAGGGGTACTGGCAGGTACCCCTTACCGACAGTGCCAAGCCAAAGACTGCCTTTTCAACCCCTAGTGGCCACTGGCAGTACCGGACCCTTCCCTTCGGCCTTCACGGGGCACCGGCCACGTTCCAGCGGTTAATGGACATTATTCTTCGCCCCCACCAACAATATGCTGCCGCATATTTGGATGATGTCGTTATCCACTCGGAGCGTTGGGAGGACCACCTAGACCGTCTGCGGAGGGTGCTCATGGATCTTCGACGGGCTGGACTCACCGCCAACCCTCGCAAATGCCACCTAGCGCTCTTCGAGGCCAAGTACCTGGGGTTCCAGGTCGGTCGGGGCCTCATCAAGCCACAGCAGAAGAAGGTGGAAGCTGTCCATGCGGCCCCTAAACCGACCACCAAGACTCAGGTACGAGCGTTCTTAGGGTTGGCGGGATATTACCGCTGCTTCATCCCTAACTTTTCCTCCTTAGCCGCCCCTCTGACAGACCTTACCAGGAAGGGGCAGCCAGAACGCGTCGTCTGGAATCCAGACGCAGAGGAGGCATTCCGGCGGGTTAAGCACGCCTTAACGGAGGAACCAGTCCTGCGGGCCCCGGATTTCGGCTGCCCCTTCCTGCTCCAAACGGATGCATCCGAGACAGGGCTGGGAGCCGTCCTGTCCCAGGTCCAGGAAGGTGAGGAACACCCTGTCTTGTATATCAGCAGGAAACTGACCAAGGCCGAGAGAAACTACGCCACCGTAGAGAGGGAGGCTTTGGCGATAAAGTGGGCAGTCCTGGAGCTGCGCTATTACCTGTTGGGCAGGAAATTCACCCTGTTAACGGACCACGCGCCCCTCCAGTGGATGGCTAAGGCGAAAGACACCAACGCCAGGGTGACGCGGTGGTTCCTCGCGCTCCAGGACTTTTGCTTTGTCGTCCGTCACCGAGCCGGAGCCTCCAACGCAAACGCCGACGGACTTTCTCGGTTCTGGTCAGTCAGCACAGGTCTGTCAGGGGTCACTCCCCACCCACCCCCTATTTCCCCCTTACTGTCATCTTATGTTTCCACCAGGACCAGGACAACGCTTAGGGGGGGGGAGTGTGACGAGCGTCCCGAGTCCTCATCAGCGTTGCCCTGGAGACAAAGGAGAAACACCTGCACCTCCTCATCACGGCGGGATCGGCCACACCTGAGGCTCGTTTGCCCGCGGCCAGATAAGCCGTGTGAGGCTGCAGGACGGAGAGACACATCTCCAGAAGAAGTTGAGAACTAATGCGACATTCTCTTCTTGATTTCAGAGCCCAGCGAGTGACCGACCCTGCCCCGCCACGAGCACAGCACCGACGCACCGCACTGGGGAAGAAATCACACCACGAAGAGCACCGCCACACCTCAGCCACGCCCAACAAGCATCACCTACACACTATTCTAATAAATCCACCCTCCGGGGTATTTATTTGGAGCTCTCCTTGTTGCGTGATTCTTCCACCCTGCCACAATATACAGTGAGGAAAATAAGTATTTGAACACCCTGCTATTTTGCAAGTTCTCCCACTTAGAAATCATGGAGGGGTCTGAAATTGTCATCGTAGGTGCATGTCCACTGTGAGAGACATAATCTAAAAAAAAAAATCCAGAAATCACAATGTATGATTTTTTAACTATTTATTTGTATGATACAGCTGCAAATAAGTATTTGAACACCTGAGAAAATCAATGTTAATATTTGGTACAGTAGCCTTTGTTTGCAATTACAGAGGTCAAACGTTTCCTGTAGTTTTTCACCAGGTTTGCACACACTGCAGGAGGGATTTTGGCCCACTCCTCCACACAGATCTTCTCTAGATCAGTCAGGTTTCTGGCCTGTCGCTGAGAAACACGGAGTTTGAGCTCCCTCCAAAGATTCTCTATTGGGTTTAGGTCTGGAGACTGGCTAGGCCACGCCAGAACCTTGATATGCTTCTTACAGAGCCACTCCTTGGTTATCCTGGCTGTGTGCTTTGGGTCATTGTCATGTTGGAAGACCCAGCCTCGACCCATCTTCAATGCTCTAACTGAGGGAAGGAGGTTGTTCCCCAAAATCTCGCAATACATGGCCCCGGTCATCCTCTCCTTAATACAGTGCAGTCGCCCTGTCCCATGTGCAGTAAAACACCCCCAAAGCATGATGCTACCACCCCCATGCTTCACAGTAGGGATGGTGTTCTTGGGATGGTACTCATCATTCTTCTTCCTCCAAACACGTTTAGTGGAATTATGACCAAAAAGTTCTATTTTGGTCTCATCTGACCACATGACTTTCTCCCATGACTCCTCTGGATCATCCAAATGGTCATTGGCAAACTTAAGTCGGGCCTGGACATGTGCTGGTTTAAGCAGGGGAACCTTCCGTGCCATGCATGATTTCAAACCATGACGTCTTAGTGTATTACCAACAGTAACCTTGGAAACGGTGGTCCCAGCTCTTTGCAGGTCATTGACCAGCTCCTCCCGTGTAGTTCTGGGCTGATTTCTCACCTTTCTTAGGATCATTGAGACCCCACGAGGTGAGATCTTGCATGGAGCCCCAGTCCGAGGGAGATTGACAGTCATGTTTAGCTTCTTCCATTTTCTAATGATTGCTCCAACAGTGGACCTTTTTTCACCAAGCTGCTTGGCAATTTCCCCGTAGCCCTTTCCAGCCTTGTGGAGGTGTACAATTTTGTCTCTAGTGTCTTTGGACAGCTCTTTGGTCTTGGCCATGTTAGTAGTTGTATTCTTACTGATTGTATGGGGTGGACAGGTGTCTTTATGCAGCTAACGACCTCAAACAGGTGCATCTAATTTAGGATAATAAATGGAGTGGAGGTGGACATTTTAAAGGCAGACTAACAGGTCTTTGAGGGTCAGAATTCTAGCTGATAGACAGGTGTTCAAATACTTATTTGCAGCTGTATCATACAAATAAATAGTTAAAAAATCATACATTGTGATTTCTGGATTTTTTTTTTTAGATTATGTCTCTCACAGTGGACATGCACCTACGATGACAATTTCAGACCCCTCCATGATTTCTAAGTGGGAGAACTTGCAAAATAGCAGGGTGTTCAAATACTTATTTTCCTCACTGTATATATAATCAACTAATTGAATTATATTTCTAATCTAAATTTCTCGTTTTATTTGTAATCTTGGATGATTTTCTCCACTGAGCTGGTTGGAATGCATCATGGGATTGCGTTCTCTGTGAAGGACGTGCAATGCTGCCCTAAACATTTTGCCAAAATAACATGTCCTAGGACCTTTTGGAACAGCCTTCAAACTCAGAGTACAATCATAATGCCCTGCCTACATTGGGAGCACATCAAATTTTGGAACAGAGCCTTTGAGATTATCCAGTTAGACAACTGGCCCATGTCTAATGGCAAACCAAAGTGAAAGGCATATGTGCAAACAAATCCAAGGCTAAGGACCATTTAATGGCAAACATGGACATCTGCAGCACTCCAGATGCCATCCAAACCCAAATGTGTCAGAATGGCTCCTTTACGAGGATAGATGGTGGAAGTTTGACTATTTTGTCTGTTTGCTTGGTGACCTCATCTCAAAATGAATAATTGATGGTGAAGGTGGAGAAGCGATCTCAAAGACAGATATCTCTGTCGTTTGATGGCTTCACCTGGTTTGAACTCTCTCTTCCTTTCTTTGTTCGCAAAAGTAGAATAAGGGAGAGAGGCAGGAAAAGAGAGAGACATTTTAGATGCATATTCCTCCACCATCAGCATTATATATAGCAGAACCTGGTTTCTATTGGAATAAGACACGATTCAATGAGCGACACCTTATCTCGAGTATCCGGAAGGATTTGGATGCGGCAGTCGTCCGTGAGGGGCTGCCGCTTTACCTTGTTGTTTATTGATCTGAACTACATCATGCTGGAAGAAAGGGGGACTTAAAACAAGAAGGTATTCCTCGAGGACGAGAGGGACAGCAGGAAAAGAGAGCACAGTAGCATGTGCATATTCCAGTCCACCATCAGCATTATAGAAGAAACAGTAGACAGCAACTAACTTAATATTTTTACCTTGTTCTAAGCCAGAAAAGGAAAACTTAACTTTTTATTCCTCGAGGACACAGGGAAGACTGCAGCAAGTGCATGTGCAAGTGTCAATGTCCTGAGAGCGGCCACAACCTAGAAGAAACAAAAGCAACTAACTGCCATTGTTTAGAGTTAGCTTAGTTGAAAGAAAGAGAAAGAAAGAAAGAAAGAAAGAAAGAAAGAAAGAAAGAAAGAAAAATACTAAATAAAAAAATAAATAATAATAATAAAATGAATGCAGTTTAGGATCAAATGTAATAAATCTTGCAAATGCAGTAGCAATCTATAATGGATAATCTCTTTAAATTTTTAATTAAGTTAAGATTTAAACAAACAAACAAAAACAAATAAATAATATTACCAAAATAAAATAAAATAAAATTAGCAATCCTTCAGAGGATAAAGTGGTTTAGAAAATGGATGAATGGGAAATATAAAATAAAATTAATAACAACCACCTTCAGAAGATAAAATGGAAAATAAAAATAAATAAAATAAAATAAAATAAAAAGTGTATATAAATAGCCGTGGAGGAACTACTTTGGGTTCCCTAAAGAACCTTTGAGTGAACTGTTCTTAAAGGAACAAACCTTTTTTTTTTCCAATAAAAGGACATTTTGTGCATTGGACTGGTTCCATGAATTCTAAAGGTTCTTTGTGGAACCATAGATGCCAATAAATAACTTTTATTTTTAAGAATGTACCTTAAATGTAATAAAGTCAGATAAAAGCATCTGCCAAACTATTTTCATGCACCAAAAGACCGCTTTAATATTTCTGCAGTGTTACACAGTGAACTGTCTAGAGCATCATAAGCTGTATGGCAAGCACCGAAAAGCACGATAACTTTGCCTCAGTGTGAGAGCATGTGGACCTCGGCTTGAACTGTTTTTGGTGCATAATATGTTTTATTACCAGCACACTGTGTACTCTTCTAAATGCAACATTACTGCTAAAACAGAAGTGCCTTTATCTTTCTATCAAAACAGTAACCCATTATGATTATAACCTGGTTTCTCTGCCTTTGCCAGCACTTATTTATCCATTGTTGCAGTGCGAGTGTGCTATTACTGTCAAATCCTGCACGGCTCTGCCAGGCAGCAATGTGGCCTGATTACACTGTGTTCTGGTAGGATGCTGCGAAGCTGCAGGTGTCAGGGAAGGTTCCAGCTTCTGGGTTTGATCGGTGCACCCAGGGCTGTATAAAAATTCTGGCACTACTGTCGCTCCTGTAGCGCGGGCATTGTCTGCGGGCTGAGAGTGGACACAATGGCACAGCAGGCTGAGGGTTGGAGCAGGTCTGCGAAGGCAGCTGCGAGGACGCACACACCGCCTCAGTGGCACTTGAAAGGGCCACGAAAGTTTACGAGACTGAACACGGAGAGGAAAAGGAATGAATGCATATTTAAAAAGAACACAACCTGCTTTCAGAAGAGCGAGCTTGCTTGCTGTCCATCTCATGGATAAATCACATTGTGTGTGCGTGCAGCGGCCAGACTTTAGCAGTAAGTGCTCTATCCGCCTCCCCTGCCGGCAGCTTCCTTAAAAGGGCACATCAGTGAGATGCTATGATGTCATTCCCTCACTGTCAGTACGGCTCGTGTGCTGTCGGGAATGCATTTGACCCCTTGCGCATCTGCACTCCAATTCCAGCAACTCGGTGCATTACCTCATCGAAACACACATCTGCTTTCGTCTTCTTTTTTTAAGGGACCTAAATACAAACAGTAGAACCTGGAAAATATATAAACACATTAGCTTTGGAATACTTGATTGGTTCTGATCATTCATTGGTCATTCACAGAAACCTATTATCAGATATTTTGCTAACACTTTACATACACTAATTTGCATATAAGGTTCCATTTGTTAACATTAGTTATAAGGATAGTACATCCAAAAATGAAAATTAGCTGATAATTTACTCACCCTCAGGCCATCGAGGTGTCATTTTTTCTTGAGTAGAAAATTTAAAAAGATTTTTAGCTGAAACCGTGGTCCTTGGTGATTTATAAAATGCAAGTCAGCGGCTGCTCATTATACAGTATATATATATAGTGTATATATATACATATATATATATATATATAGACACAGTGTTCACATCATTATTGGATGCTTTGATAATATAATTGCTTAAACATTACATCATTGCATGATCATGTAAACAACCTGGTGAACTGAACCAGTTCATTGAAACAAGCTTAGTTTGTGGAAAAGAAGTTAACTATAACAATTGCAAATACAGTAAAAAAAAGAAAAAAAAGAAAGAAAGCAATTCAGTAAATATCTATGTAGCCTAGTATTTATCAAGACAATTCAGGTACATTTACACTAAAATGTTGTTAATTTGCTTTAGAAAGTAAAAATGGCAAAATTTACAGTGAAATTTGTTAAAAAAAAATTTTTTTAGGAAAAAGTAAAAAGTTTGACTGACCTTGACGTTGAAAATCTGTAAAATGATTTTCTCAGAAGCCCTGCGTGAAATCATGTGACATTTTTTTTTATTATTTCTTGTTTGTGAAACCTGTGTGAAAACAATCATTATCTTGGCAATTCCATATAGCACTAGCGGCACATCAATTACATACTTCATTTTGTAATAATACTGTATAGATGGAAATAAATTGCAAAATACAGTGTTGCTTGATAGTTTGTGAACCCTTTAGAATTTTCTATATTTCTGCATACCCAAAACATCATCAGATTTTCATATAAGTCCTGAAAGTAGACAAAGAGAACCCAATCAAACAAGTGAGAGAAAAATATTTTCTTTTGTCATTTATTTATTGAGAAAATGTATCCAGTGTTACATATCTGTGCGTTGCAAAAGTATGTAAATCTTTGCTTTCAGTATCTGGTGTGACCCCCTTTTGCTGCAGTGAAGGTAAAGTTTCTTGTAAATGCTGATCAGTCCTGCACAATAGCATGTAGGAGTTTTAGTGCAGAACCACTTAAACTCTGTGATGTTGGTGGGTTTCCTCCTATGAACTGCTTGCTTAGGTCCTTCCACAAGATTTAATTGGATTAAGGTCTGGACTTTGACTCAGCCATTCCAAAACATTAACTTTGTTCTTCTTTAACCATTCTTTGGTAGAATAACTTGTGTGCTTGTGGTTGTTGTCTTGCTGCATGACCCACGTTCTCTTGAGACTCTGTTCTTAAACAGATGTCCTGACGTTTTCCTTTAGAATCTGCTGGTATAATTCGAATCCATTGTTCCATCAATGATGGCAGGCTGTCCTGGCCAAGATGCAGCAAAAAAGGCCCAAGCCATGTTACTACCCCCACCATGTTTCACAGATGGGATAAGATTCTTAAGCTAGAATGCAGTGTGTTCTTTTCTCTGAACATAATAGCTTCTCATTTAAACCAATAAGTTCTATTTTGGTTTCATCCATCCATTAAACCTTTCTCCAATAGTCCTCTGGCTTGTCCACATG
Source organism: Schizothorax lantsangensis (assembly GCA_027422415.1). NCBI lineage: Eukaryota > Metazoa > Chordata > Actinopteri > Cypriniformes > Cyprinidae > Schizothorax > Schizothorax lantsangensis. Next base: position 32,158,051 of record CM049848.1, on the reverse strand, counting down.
ATCTTTACCAAGCAATTTTATTTTTGGAGAACAGTGGCTCTCTTCTTGCAACTCTGCCATGCACACCACGGTTGCTCAGTGTTCTCCTGATGGTGAGCTCATGAACATTAACATTAGCCAATGTGAGAAAGGCCTTTAGTTGCTTAGAAGTTACCCTGGGAACATTTGCAACCTCCCAGACTATTATACGTTCTACTTTGGAGTGATCTTTGTTGGTCGACCACTTCTCGGGAAGGTAACAGTGGTCTTGAATTTCCTCCATTTGTGCACAATCTGTCTGACTGTGGATTTGTCGTGTCCAAACTCTGATGGTTTTGTAACCTTGTCTAGCCTGATGAGCAACATCAACTCTTTTTCCGAGGTCCTCAGTAATCACCTTTGTTCGTGACATGATTCACTTCCACAAACATGATCAGACTTTGATAGATCCCTGTTCTTTGAATAAAACAGGTCACGTACTGACATTTGATAGTCATTGCACTGACTGAAAACACCTCTGCACAGATGGACTCTAATTGCACCTTTAAATTAACTGCTAATCCAAGAGATTCACATACTTTTGCCACTCACAGAAATGCATTATTGGACCATTTTTCTGAATAAATAAATGACAAAGAAAATATTTTTGTCTCATTTGTTTGATTGGGTTCTCTTTGTCTACTTCCAGGACTTGTGCGAAAATCTGAAGTTTTGGGTCATATTTATGCAGAAATATAGAATATTCTAAAGGGTTCACAAACTTTCAAGCAGCACTGTATATACAGGCACAAAAATGGCATCCAGCATTTTTCTTCTTTTTTCTTTTAACAGTGAATTTCTGGCAACCACAGCTGCCAGTATTTTTACCGTAAATTTAACAAGATTTTTTTAAAACTGCACAGTCCTCAGACCCCTTGTCTCGCCTGTCTGTGTTCATTAGCCCTGACGAGCTCTAGCAGGAATGGCAGAAGAAGAGGTCTCACTTCCTGGAGCCTGATCCAGGATTGTTAAGTGGGAGCGTACAAGAGGTCTGCTGTATTCAGATAATGGGAATTTAGATTATGACGGGCCGGGAACGCCAAAACAAGCCTCGTAAATCAAACTTTCATTTCCACTCTGTTCCCGTCGGATCCATCAACGCAGCAGGATTACTCATATTCTTGAAGTGGATTCACGTTTGTTACAGCTATAATGCCTAAGATGGATTTGTCATACAGAAACAAACCCTTATAATAAGTCCAGAACCTCATCAAACAACACCTGCAGAAACGCATTGTGTCAGTATGCAATCTCTGTTATGATCATTGAATTTATAAAATTTCCAGTGCCAATTATGGCTTCTTATCATAATAGATAAGTACATCAAGCACATGTGCACATCTTTCATAACTAGTGCTTATGAAAGAACAGTAGCATGATTTAGAAAAAGAAGCGCTTATCTTCAAGCCCAGACAGAATCTGAACACCTTTTCACATTTTCTGCACTAATTTGGGGGAAAGACTGGTTTAGCCAATTGGAGTGAAAGCATTTAAAATATTACATAAAACACATGGAATGGGTGGGGAATTGTGTTAATATGCTATGTTAATTGAATTAATGAAAAACAATTGGGAATAATATTCATGCAGTGATATAAACTTGCAAAGTCTGATCTGTGAGATTTGTTTTTCTTAGAATTGTGAAAAAAAGTAAGACTTGTGAGAAAAAGTATTTTAGAATTGTGAAATAAAAAGACCCAATTACCTTTTTTTAATACCATGGTGGAAACAAGTTTTATAGAAATTTCATCCATGATCACAGTCAAAAATATGATTTATCTGATTATAATTACTGTGTGATTATTATATATACAAGCTACTGTTATGAGGCTACATAAGTAGCACAACCTGCAAATCAACCCTTAGATGTTCTCTATATTTGTTCAGACAGTGAGTAAATTCACTGAAATTCTGCAACCCAACAAGTCCAATGTTGCAATATTACATAATTTCCCTAAAACTGTCATAAAAAAAGTCACAAATGTAAAAACCCATTTATTTCTGCATTAGAGGCCTCATACAGCAACATTTAAAAGGTGAAAAAAAAAACTTTTTTCTTATATACTGTATTTGGGTCTTTGACTTTATTTATTTATTCATTTATTTAGCGGTTTCATAGCCAAATGACATTTACATTAATTAATTTAGCAGATGCTTTTATCCAAAGCAACTTACAATTGTCATGTCATTTCAAAGATCTTGAGAGCTGATTTTAGTGAAAAGGCCTAAACTAAATCTGCTTCTCATACAAAGCTATTATATGGCTTCAGAAGACTGTGATTGGACTTCTGTAGTTCTTTTATGGTGTTAAGAGTATATGGGTTTGGAACAATAAGACAAAATAATGACAATATTTTCGTTTTGGCTAAGCTATCCCTTTAAAACTGTTGTTTACATAATGTAGTTCTCTCTTTTCCCCTCTATTAGATTGTTGTGAAAGGCTCAGGATTCTGGACCATTTATCACTGCTACACCTGTGGAGCATGTTTTCTACAGACAGGCCTCTATCAGTCAAAAGACTTAATGCTCATAGGACATCCCCTCCGCCAGCAATCACGTCTGACATGTTGTTTTAGACCCCATGAGCAGTCTGTAAGTGAGATCTGTTAAAATATCTCCTCATTGTGAGTCTCCCCTGCCAACAAAAATAGTATGGACTCCTCTGTCAAGGTCTGTCATCTAATACTACAAGCAATATTTCATTCATCCTGACCAAATGTTTAAGAGAGCATAAGTATAAAGAGGCATGGTGGAAAACTAAATGACATAAAGACCTTTCAGAGTGATGACTGAGGAAAGATCATCGTTATACTGAATACTTTGAAAATGATACATTCAATAGCTTTGACAAATGTAAGCATTAACCCCTACAGTCAGAGGTGACTAGCAGATGTGCATATGTCCTCTGCATAAATGTGTTAAAAAAGTAAAGAAGACTAACACTTAAGGTGAAGTATGATTACTATGTCAAAATTTCACATCATTAAAAGCTATTATTTTAAATAAATATATATTTCAAAAATAGAATTTAATTAATAAATTATAAATATGTAGGCTATTTATATTTTTATATGCATGTGTGTGTATTAAAAATAATGCATCTATGCATTCTTTTTAATTTTATATTTAAATTAAATTATAAGGAGTAAAATGTGTAATGCTCGTCATAGAAATATAATTGAGTAAGAGTACAACGTACACGTTTCAATAGTCCTCAAGACCTCTAGTGGGACGTTGGTCCAGTCTATACGTTTGGACAGCTTTATCATGCAGCTGAAAGCTGAAGTTGCACTGTGTTTATGTTTTTTTTGGGAGGGAATGCACATCTCTTCCCCAATTACGTAGCACCAGCAGGCCCTCAATGAGCCGTGAAGTCTCTATTGTTCGAGGAGTGGTTCCCCTGTCAGAGTCTTGGAGACCTCTTCACTTGAAGACAACTGGAATGAAAGACCAAAACCAACATTTAGGCCGGAGAGATACAAAATTCTGTGTGCGTAAAATGCTGCATTATTATCACATGACTGGTGTTGGGAAAGCTAGCTAAGCACAGTTGAATGACACAGTTGGATCTCAATCAAATTTGTTTATAATTGATGAATTTTGTAACATCAATACTGTTATTGAACTGAATTGAATCATCATTGAACTGACTCGAGCTGAATAATGCCACTACTGCATTTAGTTGAGCTTCTTCTTAATACTGCAATAAAATCAGTATTATTTTACTGCTTCTAAGGACCTATTTAAGAGGCCTTGCACTACATACAGAGTAACAGCCAAAAATTGTAGATGAATAAAGCTTCAACTTGCTATTTTAAGACTTTTGACCATTCAACTAACTTTTCGCCATTTTGCCACTTTTAACCACATGCCCACTGTCTGAAACCCCGCCCTCCAAAGACATTTCAGCAAATCAGAACATGCAAAAATAATTCCCAGACAGATGCCTTGTCCAAATACCCACACTTGCGGTCTTTGCACTTGACCACTTAACAACTTATATGACGTATTTCCTGTGTTTGGCCCAAGTGTTCAAGTGAGGATGAAGACCACAAGTGTGTGTCGAACTATTCCTTACCTGATGGGACACACTTATAGTGTTGTAAAAATGCAAGTGTTTACATAGCTTTATTTTAATTTTAATTTTAAATACTTTGCATTTTAAAATCAACTTCTAACCCCTGGTTTCACAGACAAGGCTTAAGCCTAGTCCTTTGTTTTGTCTCAAGATGCACCCCGGTAATGTTTTTATCTAAGCATGTTTATAAAAATTAATTAAATGTCCTAATTGAACTATGGCCTAATCCTGGCTTAGTCTAAGCTCTGTCTGTGAAACCGGGCCTAAATATCTGTTCAGTAGTCCCTATAACATGACATCATTTTAATTTGTGGTGCTTCTAATTAAATGATAAAAAGCAGTTGCAAATGTTATCACAAAATAAATATCACCACTACTCATCTTTGCACCAATAACATGTAAAAACACTATTTAACTTACATTGGAAAGGTTTCTGTGACCTCTCGCGATCTCAGCAAAAAGTCTCACGATTTATTTCCAGAACATGATGCATGATGGGATACACTTAGCCTCGAATACCACTCCGGAGCGGTATTCGAGATAGTGTGGATTTAGTGTGCGTTAAGGGCACTGCGCTTTGCCGTTTTTAAGACCTGGGACAGTCTTGCGCATTTACTTCCTGTCGCGCGCACGTGCTCTCAAGTGGCCAAGACAGCAAGTGTGGGTATTTGGACAAGGCAAGAGAGTGTTTCTAATTAGCTAAAAGGTCATGACATCTATTTCAGTGTCAGGTAACATGATTGTTTTATATGTAAAAAAAAAACACTTAAAACACTTCTAATGCACACTGAGCACTATTTCCTGCATTCGACATTCACACCCTAGTATTTCTGCTTAGTCAATCTTTTATTTACACGACGAAAAAAACTGTTTTATTAGTATTTATGTCTTGCTTCAAATATATAAACATCCTTAAAACATGATAAATTTTCAGTGACAAGCTAATTCGCAGACATTTAGCCTTCTCAAGAACATTTAGCTTGTTTTAAGGATGTTTAGTTGTTTTACAGGAAAACAAGAAAAATACTGGTTTAAAACCACTTTTTAGTTCCTATGCAAACAACCTTTGCTGCTCTTCTTCCATAAACTCTTTAGAATCAGACCTACCTCAGAACATGTTTGGGATCAGAGAGTGCACCATATTTCAGCACGGGATAACGCCTGTCTCCTAGAAGTACTCTGAGGCTCCATTACATTGATGTAGTATATAGCAGGGCTAATGACATGTGGAGCCTGTTTTTTTCTACCCAATTTGTTCAGGATGAGCTCTGGTCCACCTAAAGGGAGGAAATTTTAACATTGCTTCCGTTGTTTGTTATCTCTGGCCCTGAGGAAAAAAATGCTGTGCTGTAAAGATTTCACCAGTCTAAACATGCTGCCCTGGGTCATGCTAGTTTTGGACTTCAATGAATCTGTGAATGCTCAACGCTCCGGCATGGACTTCCAGAAGAGTGGATTTCAGATGACCTATGGATTACTTTGGCTTGCAAGTGCAACTTCTTTTGTGGCATTTCCTCTAAAATTTACGGAATAGCTTCCCACAAAAATTAACTCACCCACATGTAATCTCTATTCCATATTAATTTATTTCTTCCGTGAAGCACAATAGATGATGTTAGGCAGAATATCTGAGCTGATCTTTTCCATACATGGAATACAGCCAAGTTCTGAAAAAGACAAAAAGCACTGTTGAAAGTATTGCACATAATATTTTATTTCTTTAGAAGACATACTGTACATTAGTATCGTGCACAAATCACCATCCACTTTTACTTTATGGAATAGATCCACTTCGATATTTAATCTAGCATCATATGTGTGGGGAAAAGAAAGGGGTTTGGAATAACATGAATGTAAGTAGATGGTGACAAAATCTTAATGTTTAGACTATTTCTTCAAATACACAACTTTGAAGGTAGATTACAGAAATTATGATATGAAAGACTAAAAACCAAGATCATCAGAGTAATATCATAAAATGGTAATAGTTTTGAAGTTATGAAGTTTGTGGTTTTAAAAAGAATAAGATATGCATCTGTGTCTCCATAACCACAGCCTACTCAGCAGGCTTAGAGGTGTAAGGAGATTTCGGGGAAGTTTGTGGCTGTTGGCCGATAACAGAAGGAAAAATATTCAAATTGTGTGACAACATATAAAAGTGGATTAATTCCTTGTTTTATCAGACCTTGCAGTGAACCCATAGTTCAAGAAAGCAAATACAGATTAAAAGCCCTGCATTAGTCAAAACTGTATCCATGTTTGTGTGTGGAAAAACCATCATTTATTTTCTGTTTAAAGCACCATCTGTGTGAGAACCAAATCATGCAAGAAAACCAGAAGAACGTTAAAATACAATATCACGACTTCTGGGCAAACCTCATTCCGAGGACGAGAGAAAGCTGACCGTCGGTTTTGTTTTGAATTGTTATTTCTGTCCTAATTTTGCCGTAGAAGCATTTCATGCATAGTTGAAGTTTATGAAACCTTATCCAACAATATTAAACAAAGTTAGAGTGTTAAAATGATGGCACCACACAAAACCCTGAATGTATAAACTAAGCAATGAGCAATGCTCAGAGTTCATGCTGAGCGCAGCTCTGACAGACAATGTGACTCCCACGCTGCTTTACACAAAGTTCCTTCAATCTTTCTCCAATAGAAAGAGTGATTCAAATCCACACTGTCTATTTGGTCTGGTCAAAATAGAGAGAGATGTGTATTTTTGTGCTGCTTTCCACGATTAGTCTCAGAAAGCCAGGGATGGACTGGAACTAAAAAAATAAATATGATGCAAACTATTGTCTGATGTATTATCTAGTTTATTTTTTAGCAACTATATAGGTACACTACCGTTCAAAATTTTGAACACTTTTTAAACACATTTGTCAATGACAATAAAGACACTTATAATGTTATAAAAAATTGCTATTCAAAACAACTGTTCTTTTGAACGTAGAAAAAAAGCACAACTGTTTCCAACAGTAATAAGGTTTTCAACGTTAATAATCCCTAAATCATCCCAAAAAGAATGATTTCTGAAGGATCGTGTGACACATGACTGGAGTAATGGCTGCTGAAAATTCAGCATTGCATTACAGGAATAAATTACATTTTAAAATATATTCAAATCAAAACCAGCTATTTTAAATTGTAATATTATTTCAAAATATTACTGTTTTTACTATATTATTGATCAAATAAATGCAGCCTTAGTAAGCATAAGAAACTTCTTGTTTAATCTTACTAAATTATAGATGGGAAGAACGGAGGCACAGTTAATTTTAAGTTCAAGGCAAACACTTAAATTCCAAGACCTTAGTATGTTCCACTTCCTATCATTCTGATTCAAATTCCAATTCAATTTCACATAGGGTGTTTTGAATTTTATTCAAATGTTAATTAAAATTCTAATAAACAACATTGCAGGACTGAAAAATAGGACCTACTAGTTGTGTAAATGTGATCTTAAAGGCTAAAAAACAAGTACAGGTTTATTTTAGTGGAGCTTAAACTGATGTTGTAATATTACAACAGTAGGCCTTACAGGGTTAAAGGGGTAGTTCACCCAAAAATGAAAGTTCTGTCACCATTTACTCACCCTCAAGTTTCCCCAGACCTTTATGAGTGGCTTTCTTCTGTTGAGCACAAAAGAAGATATATTTTTATGAATGTTTAAACAGTTGACGGGAGCCATTGATTCCATAGTATTTATAGAAGTCAATGGCTTCCGTCAACTGTTTGGTTACCATCATTCTTCAAAATGAAGAACATCTTGAGGATGAGTAAATGATGACAGAACTTTCATTTTTGGGCGAACTATCCCTTTAAAGTCTATTCAGCAGCCAGTCCATTCCTTGAAAGAGCAGGCACTCAAATGATCTCAGACAGCCATGACGTTATGCCAGTTTATCACAAACCTTTGGAGGATCTTGGGAATTAAAGTTAAGTAGAAGCTTTTAAGGCAGCAGTCGATCAGTTGATTGCAGGATGGTGAGCAGGGACACTGGGACCTTGAGGATGACCTCACTCTCAGCTCCAGAACAACATGCCCACCCTTTCACCCTTCAACACTGCAGGAGTTCAGCCCATGTGTCCATCATGTAAATATTTCATATGTATGTCTCTCAATGCAGAAATCACCAGTGTGAGTGACAAGTGGTGCTCCACTTGAAGAAGACCAACAAACCACTTGAAGAGGAACAATACTATCATCAAACAATCTTCTATAACATTTTGATAAGATGTTTGTGCAGCTTAAATGCTCGGAATTTCTCTAAGGCTATAAATATATACAGGTGTTTTTGCAGCATGGATAGCACCAGGTGGAGTGTTTCAAAACACTTTTTATAATAGCCGACTTCACTGGTGCAATCAATGGCTGTGTTCCAATACCTAGTGAGCACTTGATCTAAGCTTAAAAAAAAAAAAAAAAAAAAACTTCTGAATATGCTGGTGTCTCCACTAGAATTATTTACTAGCTTAAGTATTTGTTGGTCAGCAGGCTTAACCAGAAAGCTATGTTTTACCAGCAACTAGAACAGCATGAGAAGTATGTTCATAAACATTAAAAATATTATTATTTCAAATAAATGCTTTCTATTCATCACTTCTTGAAAACTCTTGAAAGAAATATCACGATAATAAACATGTTTCTTGAGCAGCAAATCAGCACATTTGAATGATTTCGGAAGGATCATGTGACACTGAAGAAATTATGCTGAAAATTCAGCTTTGCATCACAGGAATAAATTACATTTTAAGATATATTCAAAAAGAAAACAGTTATTTAGATTTTCTAATAATATCTCACAATATTATTGTTTGCACAGTACATTTGATCAAATAAATGCATCATTGGTGAGCATTAGAGACCTTTCTAAATAAATAAATACATAAAAAGAAATCTTATCAACCCAAAACCTTTGAAATGTAAATATCACAAAATAGGAGATTAATCACAATTATTTTATTTGAATGATATCTGTTTAAGAAGAAGCAGAATAAATTACTGTTTCGTTGTTAATTTTTCACAGTATAAATTTATGTTCATCCTTGAATATATAAAGCGCATTTTGGTTCATGGTATCAAAAAGGTTAAAAATCCCTGTCCTAAAGCACTAGGTACTGTAGCTGTAGTTTCAGAACAGAGAGTTGGGTGGGTGTACAAACCTTCTCGATGCCTGGCAAGTCACAACCCTTCATTACCACAAGACCCCACATCTGAGTGAAGAAATCACAAACAACTAAATATTGGGTGTCACTTTTTCACAAATGGTTGAATCTCACATCAAGGGGTTTAAGTCGAGCGAGAACATCTGATAAGAGCAGTTTCATACTGTATGTGGTGTAAATGGCACAGAAATTTCAACATGACTGGGCCAAAACATGTTTATACTATGGTAATGGGATGTGAAGATGGATTGTTGATCTGATAGCTTCCTCAGGGGTGTCACATTGACACATACCAGGCATTTTGTTACAAGTTAGAAGCTCTCAAATGGAAATAATCCAGAGGTTTTGTAAGAGAGCCGAAGAGGATACGCTGTTGTGAGATGAATTGGAAGGGACAGCTGACACACTGACCAATGCAACTGAAAACCCAAAGGGACTTCCAACCGTCACATTGTCCAACAGAAGCCATAGATCTGGTGGAGCACTGACAACATGTTGGATTCATTGAGGATGTTCCTTCTGAAGAAGAACAAAACAAGAGAAGAAAAGCAATAGTTTCATAGGGACTGTCTTGCAATGTGGATTAAATGTCTGTAAAAAAAAGTGAATTCTATATATATTGATATACACCATTAAAAAATTATATAAAGGTTCTTTATTGGCATCAGTGGTTCCATGAAGAGCGTTTAACATCCATGGAACCTTTCCATTCCACCAAAGGTGCTTTATTGTGGAAATTGGTTCTTTAGATTTGTAAAATCTTCAAATAAATGGTTATTTTAAGAACTGTTTGCTGAAATGTTCTTCAGGAAACCAAAAATGGTTCTCCTATGACATCATTGTTAAAAAGCCAATTTTGAAAACATAACATTTAAGAGTGTAGATTTAACTGAATTTCACAATATACACACCTTTACACTTTCTACTCAAAAGTAGACGTTTGTGAGAATCTTTACACTAGCTTTGTCTTCATTAAGACCAATCTTATTGCTTTTGGTCACTGAATGTGCCACTACAGTTTGATTTGAGAGCTGAAAAGAGGAGCATGTAAACTGTATTTTTGATTAGGAAAAAAAACAGCACTGGTAAGCATTTGAGACTACATCAATTCTTAACAGTAGAATGGTAAACATCAGAAAATATGAGATTAATCACATGCAACAAGTAGTTCACCCAGAAATGAAAATCCTGCCATTGTTTATTCACCTTTACATTTTCTAGTTGAAAGTAATAATTTAGAAGATTCTTCACGGTAGGTTTGACTTTATTTGAAACAAATTGCTACCTCAGTTTTATTTGAGAGCTGCAGAGTACATTCCTAAACATAAAGGTTCTTTATTGGCATTGATGGTGTTTCATGAAGACCCTTTAACATCAATAGAACAGTAATAACACATAGTAAATAATGACAGGATTTTCATTTTTTTTGGGTGAACTGTCTCTTTAAGTTAACTGGTCTGAGTCTGGGTTTCCATTCCAGCTTCACAATCTCATTTTGATGATTCATTTGCCAGGCACAAAAGGCAAAGGCAAGCCTCAGTGTAAACCTATATTGACTTTTCTTATCTTCATAAGCCTCACCTTACCCTGAACTTATTATCAGGCAGCTGATGGTGCTCCATTAGTCAGCCTGTTGGGATTTGTGTTTGTACTAAGAATAACTGACATGCGTTTGTCTTATTCTATAAATACCCACCTGGATCAAAAACAGTGAAACTCTGAAATAACATTGACAGTTTCTGTTTGAGGCTGGGAACCCGTAGTCATGGAACAAAAATAGAGTAACAAAAGGAAAGGGCACAGTTTTCAAAGGCCTGTATTTATTTAAATGAGGCCTTGAGCTTGGCCATGGCAACTTTTCTTTTGTATATGGGCCGGCAAATCTATGGGCTCTGCCTTTACTATACAACATGGTTTTGTTTTGTTTTTGTTTTTTAATTAAAATAAAGGCCAAAATGTCTTTTGTGCCCTCGTTTCTGCTTCGAGTCATTAACTATGAGATATCCCTGTGGGCTGTTTTTTCCACTAGGCTCATCATAGCAGTATTCGCTGTTGTCAATGATGCTTGCCTTGAAGTTGCTTAATATAGCACAGTACGATCTGAATGGGGAAATGTCTGTTTCTGCGAGGCAAAGAAAATAAGCAGAGAAAAAGAGGTTTATTTTCTGACACTGGTTACTCACTCAAATATCTGCACTGTATCATTGCACAAAAATTAACATGGGACTGAAAATTTGGTTACAGGCAAATATCAACAAGTGTGTGAATCAGTGCTATTTTAGTTCTATTTAATATTTTGAATTAGCTTTTAATATATATATATATATATATATATATATACAGTATATATATTTTATTTTATTTATTTATTATATATTTTTTTAAACTGAGAAAGCTATTTTAAATTATTAATTCATTATAAATTTTAATTAATTTAAATTATGAAGTTTTTCATCTAATAATTATATCTTATGTAAACATTATTTCAATTAACCTTTTTTTTTTTAATAGGTTATAGATGATGCTATTCCTATTCAGAAAATTAGTTTAAATAGCGCCATTTAAATTGTACCATTCCACGACTGCATTGTTCTTTCACAGGGTTCGAAGCGTTAGTTCTTTGATAATAGCGTGCCTTTTTAGTGGTCGATATTTGCTTAAACATACCCATTTTATAATGTTCCTACAGTTAAAATGAGTTTCTTTGAGTCTTTTTTTTTTCACCACTAGAATGCAATTTCCATCTAACCAAACAAACACAACCAACAATATAACAGCAAAAGCACAATGAAAAGAATGTTTAGGCCGATTTAAATGATTAATTGGTTTTCATTCATGCAACATCACAAAACATTACTGAAAAAGCAAATAGCTAAGCACATCAGGGAATGTCTTACGACATCCAATACTGCGAGACGGCTTAAAGCAAATAAACAGTGTGATTCATCTGGATCAACAGAAGGAAAGTTGCAGCAGATAGATGGTATGTTCTATCAGACAGCGTAGACGTAAATTAATGTACTTAGGTATCTGTTTAGGTTACAGAGTCAACGCAAAGTATGTTAAGACGCCCTGTTCATTGCTCTGTAGATGTTCAAAACACAAAGACCACACACACGTCCTGACTGGTATTAAATACCATTATACTTTTCTGCAAATTGTCAGAAATAAAATCTGTTTTATATATTTAAAAAATATCCATATTAGTTAGGTTACAAAGCAAGCTGACAAATGACTAAAGTTCATTACACTGTTCAAGTTCAAGTTCAAGTTGAGCTTTATTGTCATTCCGCTACATGTGGGGACATGCAGTGGAACGAAATGTCGTGCCTCACAGGACCACGGTGCTACATAAATACAGACATACAACAATGAAGTAGAACACCATAAACCTATACACAGACTAACCTACTGACAGATGTTGACTAAGTTTACTATATATAAATGTTTACCCTATACAATTAAGATAAAGGTAAAAAATACAAACTATACAAACTATGCGAATGCTTCACATAAATACTGTACATGTGCAGAGAGAAACATTGTGAGTCAAGCAGCTGGCTGGGGAACAGTATAAGATGATTTGTAGTGGTGCATGAGCATGTAAACATACATATACATATATTAGTCTTTTGTGGGATTGTGTACATATAGCAATGTAAGAAAAGTGTCTAGTGCATAGAGGAGAGTGTGTTACTACAGGTGGTTTGTACGGGCCCACTCACCTGTGTGTAGCACACTTGAATTGCACCAAAAAAAAGTTCACAGTATTTTTCTTTGATGAGGTAAGTTTTGGGGGGGGGGGGGGGGGGGGGGGGGTTTGGAGGGGGGGGGGTCCATGTTTCAGGAGGTAGGGGGTTGCATGGGGTTTCAGAAGGGGGTGGGGTGATCTGAGTTCAGGGCTCTCACAGCCTGGGGGAAAAAGCTGTTGAGCAGTCTGGCGGAGTGGGCTCTGATGCTCCGGTACCGTCTTCCTGATGGTAGGAGCTGGAAGAGACTGTGGGAGGGGTGGGTGGGGTCCTTCACGATGCTGTTGGTTTTGCTGGAGCATCGTGCAAGGAAAATGTCCAGGATGGATGGGAGAGGGGCACCGATGATCTTTGCAGCCGTGTTCACTGTCCGCTGGAGGGTCTTGCGGTCAGCAGCACTGCAGTTCCCGTACCAGACAGTGATGCAGCTGGTCAGCACACTCTCAATGGTGCCCCTGTAGAATGTGGTGAGGATGGGTGGTGGGAGACTTGCTCTTTTCAGCCGGCGGAGAAAGTGTAGGCGCTGTTGTGCCTTCTTGGAGAGTGACATGGTGTTGGTGGTCCAGGTGAGATCCTCCGTGATGTGCACCCCCAGGAATTTAGTGCTGCTGACTCTCTCCACAGTCGAGCTGTCGATGGTCAGTGGGGTGTGGTCAGTGGAGTTCCTCCTCCTGAAGTCCATCACAACCTCCTTTGTCTTCTCCACATTTAGGGACAGATTGTTGGCGCCACACCATTCAGCCAGCTGTGCCACTTCCTCTCTGTAGTGCGTTTCATCGTTGTTGCTGATGAGACCTACCACTGTTGTGTCATCAGCAAACTTGATGATGTGGTTGGAGCTGAACTTGGCAGTGCAGTCATGGGTCAGCAGCGTGAAGAGCAGCGGGCTGAGCACACAGCCTTGTGGGGCACCTGTGCTTAGTGTGGTAGTGCTCGAGGTGTTGTGGCCGACACGGACTGACTGAGGTCTTCCGGTTAAAAAGTCCAGGATCCAATTACAGAGGGAATTGTTAAGGCCCAGCAGGTTTAGTTTGTTTATGAGCTGTTGTGGGATTATTGTGTTGAATGCCGAGCTGAAGTCAATGAACAGCATTCTAACATAGGAGTCTTTGTTTTCTAGGTGGGTAAGAGCCAGGTGGAGGGTAGAGGAAATTGCGTCGTCCGTAGAGCGGTTTGGACGGTATGCAAACTGGAGCGGATCGAGTGTGTTGGGGAGGCTGTTTTTGATTTTTTGCATGACTAACCTCTCAAAGCACTTCATCATGATTGGGGTCAGTGCTATGGGACGGTAGTCGTTTAAACAGGACACAGGTGATTTCTTTGGTACCGGTATGATTGTTGTGGATTTTAGACATGTGGGGATGACTGCCTGGCTCAGCGAGGTGTTGAAGATATCTGTTAGGACATCCGTCAGCTGTGCAGCACAGTCTTTCAGTACACGGCCAGGTATGTTGTCAGGACCCGCAGCCTTTCGTGGGTTAATCCTGGATAGGGTCTTCCTTACGTCGGCTGCAGACAGACAGAGCGCCTGGTCGTTGGGAGGTGTGGGCAGTTTTTGTGCAGGTGTGTCGTTCTGCATTTCAAACCGTGAATAAAAGTGGTTGAGTTTATCGGGGAGGGATGGGTCATCATCACAGGCCTGTGGCGGGGGCTTGTAGTCAGTGATGGTCTGAATGGCTTGCCACAGGCTCCGTGTGTCTCTGCTGTCCGTGAAGTGATTATTGATTTTTTGAGCATGTGACCATTTTGCATTTTTGATGCCACGGGACAGATTGGCTCTTGCTGTATTGAGGGCTGCTTTGTCTCCTGATCTGAATGCTTCATCTCTGGTTTTTAGCAGCCCACGAACCTCTGCTGTCATCCACAGCTTTTGGTTTGCACGTGTGGTGATGGTCTTAGTGGCTGTCACATCATCCATGCACTTTTTGATGTAAGCAGTCACAGTTTCAGTGTACTCCTGCAGGTCTGTGTGGTTGTTGTAGGTGGCCGCCTCTTTAAACATGTTCCAGTCTGTGCACTGAAAGCAGTCCTGTAGTGTTGAAGTAGCATTTTCTGGCCAGATTGTGATGAGTTTTTGAACCGGTTTGGCGAGTTTCAAAAGTGGTCTATATGCTGGGATTAGCATAACAGAGATGTGGTCTGAGTACCCGAGGTGGGGGCGGGGTACAGCTTTGTAAGCGTTCTTTACGGTTGTGTAAACAAAGTCCAGCGTATTATTTCCTCTTGTTGCAAAGTTAACATGTTGGTAGAACTTTGGCAAAACTGTCTTTAAATTTGCGTGGTTGAAGTCACCGGCTATGATGAAAAAGCCGTCGGGGTTATTTGTTTGTTGTTCACTGATGGCGCAATACAGTTCACGAAGCGCGTCCTTAGCGTTGGCACACGGTGGAATGTAAACCGCGACAATGACATTGGCCGTGAACTCCCGCGGCAGATAGAACGGTCGACACTTCACAAATATAAACTCCACCAGTGATGAGCAGTGTTTTGATAATACCGCAGTATTGTTACACCATTCTTTGTTGATATAAACACACAAGCCACCACCGTAAAAAAACATCTATCTATCCGTCTGTCCGTCTGACTCCCTGCCTGTCTGTCTGTCTGTCTGTCTGTCTGTCTGTCTGTGTGTGTCCGCCTGCCTGCCTGTGTCTGTCTGTCTGTGTCTGTCTGTCTGTCTGTCTGTGTCTGTCTGTCTGTCTGTCTGTCTGTCTGTGCCTGCCTGCCTGCCTGTCTGTCTGTGTCTGCCTGCCTGCCTGTCTGTGTCTGCCTGCCTGCCTGTCTGTCTGCCTGCCTGTCTGTCTGTCTGTCTGTCTGTCTGTCTGTGTCTGCCTGCCTGCCTGTCTGTCTGTCTGTGTCTGTCTGTTTGTCTGTGCCTGCCTGCCTGCCTGCCTGCCTGTCTGTCTGTCTGTCTGTCTGTATGTATGTATGTCTGTCTGTCTGTCTGTCTGCCTGCCTATGTCTGCCTGCCTGCCTGCCTGCCTGTCTGTCTGTCTGTCTGTCTTTCTGTCTGCCTGTCTGTCTGTCTGTCTGTCTGTGTCTGCCTGCCTGCCTGCCTGTCTGTCTGTCTGTCTGTCTGTCTGTCTGCCTGCCTGTGTCTGCCTGCCTGCCTGCCTGTCTGTCTGTCTGTCTGTCTGTCTGTCTGTCTGTCTGTCTGTCTGTCTGTCTGTCTGCCTGCCTGTCTGTCTGTCTGTCTGTGTCTGCCTGCCTGCCTGTCTGTCTGTCTGTCTGCCTGCCTGTCTATCGTTCTATCGTTCTTTCATTCTATCTTTCATACTATCAATCTTTCTGTCATTCTATCATTATGTTCATTTGTTCTCAAGCACTCCAGGGTAGTAATATTTGTTGGTCTTTATCAAGCATTCAGGAATAATCCACATCTACTATTGTTTGATTGTTTCCCACTCAAGACAAAAAGTTGTACTTCATTATTAGGAGCCTGTGCAGAAATGACAGTTCAAGTTGATGATTTCTTACCGTGAGCTTTGATTACTATCTAGCCATCAAAATCTGTAAAATATATGATGAATTCCAGTCACAGCTCCATCAGTGAGGAATGTTCCTAGTAATAAAGAGAAGATTTATTGGAAATTAGTGTTGCCTAACATAATATCTGAGGAAAAAGAATCCAGAGTACATTATACTTTCAAAAACAATAGCCGATGCAACTTGGAGGAAGTTTGATCTTTAGTGAACATTGCAGTATCATTATGATATAATAATGACCCTGGCTTTAATTTGGCAAATAAATCCAAAGCTCTGTACAAGTCACAAGCATGTAACTTGATGGCTTAAACTGACAAAATTATTTTCATTAGTTGCGTAATTGTATCAATATGTAGGTTGCCAAGTAGGCCTGTTGGATTAACCTCTATCATTCTACACAATCGCTCTCCAAAACCAATGCTTTGCTGAAAATAAATTAAATATAAGTCTCTTTAAAGAGATTATAGATGATGTTAAAGAAATAATTCATCCAAGAATAAAAAAATTGGACATCATTTACTCATTCTCATGCATTTCTCTTCCCACAAATAAGATCATAGTGCAAAAGCACATACTAACCAATAAAATCATCAATAACTAACTACTTTAACAGAAGTGTGGACATTATGCATAACATCTCATTACATGTCAAACAGAAAAAAATAAATTAAAAGGGAGTCTTATAGCAGTTGAATCTAGTGTAATATCATCATGCTGCCTTTGAAGTGGACTTTTATGGACGTATATTGCTAGTTAAGTTAGGACATGCTCTCCCAATGCAAAGTGGAGCTGGAAATAGGAGAGTAAAACCCCAAAAAGCAAACAAAAGCTAGTAGGTGTTTATATTAGTCAGAGCGGCTCCAAGGAGATCTGGGTGGGGATTGTCCATTATCGAAACCTGGCAAGCCCAAATCAGAAGCCCTGGGGGATCGTTCTATCGAAAGTAACCTCCCGAGCAGCATTAAAAATCCTCTACATGAGGCCGGGACACACGAGAAGATGTGCTATCACATTGTACAATTGTCCTGCAGGGTTTGACAACATGAGCGCTGGAAAAATGATGAAAGCAAGATGAGTATCGGTTGTCTTTTCAAGACGACTGGAAAACTAAATAGACGAGACACTGATTACTCGGCTTGCCTGTCATAAGTCATTGCCTGACATAAGTCAGAGCTCTCCCTTAATGCTCCAGACTTAGGGGAACAATGGTGCACCTGCCAAAAGCAGTCTCAACACACACTCTCGCACATGGCAACAATGAGTCGATGCCTGTTGCGGAGGGTGTCCACTTGAAGGCACAGCATGGAAAACATGTCAAAACACTACAGCCTGGGATTAAAGGTCGGGTGATTACTTGTCACAGTCAGTGACTGATAGCAGGCCCAGGAATCTGAGCGCTCTCTGCGTTTTCTAAATTTTAAGGAATTTAAACATGGTTAAATATGTTAAATGGAGCTGAAAGCACTAGACAGTACTAATTTTACTAATTTCATGCTTTAGTCAAAATTTAAATGAAATTTATTAATTTTACTTTAAGTAAAATGGCATTTTAAACAATGAAAATAACATTTTCATTGACAAAAATATGCAAACTCTTTTTCTCTGGAAAACAGTATCGTAATTATTGTCATGATGCACATGATCCATTCCATCGCCATTATCGTTGATGGAATAAAAAATAAAAAAATCAAGATTAGACAAGATTATCTTTGGACTTATTGGTAGCAAATCAGCCAACAATACTTAGCCAAAAAATAAAAGGGTTGGGGGATTTGTATAGTCTCTTTTAGCCAGACTTAAAGTCTAAACCGACGGCATAAAGTCTGGACTAAATTGCAGCTTATTCTGGCCAAGAACCGCCCACATAGACGACCATAGTAGTTTTGGTTTTATGTTCCGTTTAGAGGCGGATTTATCTGGAATAGATTATCCTGTAATAGACTAGTGACGAAACAAAGAATAATAATTCAAATATATCAGTCTCTATGATTGATTATACAGAAAACATAAAAAAATAGCGAAAAAGGTGTGAAGACTTTGTGATCAAAAATGATATCAGTCCAAAGGTACTGATTATTAACTCAAAAATGAAGCAGAATATAACATTTGGATAGCCAGATTACTTGCTATTTAGTGCCTCAAATGTTTAAAGATATAATGGCACTAACCTGGAAAGTTTGTTCGAAAGTTTGGAATCAGTAAGATGAAAACAGAAAAGAGTTTCATCAGTGACTCCTTTTGAAAAATATATATATTTTAAAATCTTACTGACCCCAAACCTTTGGATGGAAGTTCATGTATTACAACTTGCTGTAGAACTTTAGGTGTTACATTTTATACCCACCCAACCCAAACTCTTTCCAAAATAATATTTTTAAAAATGATTTGAATATACATTCCTCCAAGGCCTTAAGTACAGGGCAAGGAGACACACATTTAGGGCATGACCATATGACTCCTCCCCAGCGTTAAAAGCTGAAGCTTTCACTGTAATGGCAAGGAGGTCCCTGGCCAGAAGGCACACTGAGAGTCAGAGCACACATCTCAGGACAACTAACATGGATTTCAATTTGTGCTTAAGTCAAAAACACATCTCCAGCCTGCTGGGTGGTAACCCCTCTCGTGACATGAAGAGGTTTGCTTCAGGGCTCTATTATTACGGAGTAGGTGAATATCCTTGATGTGTTACAAAAAAGTCACTTTAGGCAACTTTTCAAATGAGGTGCCTGAGCAACTCTTATTTTGATGATCACTGTGGCAACCCGACTTCAAAATTTGAGCCAGTGCTTCAGGGAATGTTGACTATCTGCTCCGATTAACGTATTGGTAGTGATGCAGATAATAATCTGTTAAGAAAACATTGTACAAGACTCAGAAGCCAGTTTTCATTCCTTCAAGCTATCAAAGTAGACTGACAAATTTTGCTTCAACAAACACTGGTGAAATGTCTGTGCTGGTTTAGTGATAGTCTAACTTTGGCTAACCTTCTGGCGAGGTTCTCTCAAAATTATGAACAAATGTTCTTACAGTAATGTTAATAAAACATTCATTCAAATTGATCTGGTCTTTAATAATGTTCAAAAACTCAAGTGCAAATCTATTTACAGTATACATCATTCATCAAATGTTTTATTAAATGATTTAGTTAGACATGAATCTGTTTTAAATGTTGCTTCTTATTTCATGACGTTCAGAGAACATTCAAAACTAACGCTCTCATAATGTTTGTAAAATGACAAAATAGAATGTTCACTTGACGTTCACATAACCAAAAAAACTTTTTAAAACATTTTAAAAAACTGGATATTTTCAGAACATTCAGAAATAATGTTTTCATAAATGTTAGCAAAACGTTCGGTAACACTTTATTTCAAATAACCCTAAACCAAACCCTAATCCTAACCCTAACTATATAGTAAGTACATGTAATATTACTCAGTACTTAAATTTATAATTACACTGTAACAAGAACACCTTAAAATAAAGTGTAACCTTTTTTTTCCCCTCATACTAAGGAAGTCAATCAGGGACCAGCAACTGAAGGTGAACTACGCCTTTAACTAGCAAAATGTTCTTGGTCAACCAGGTTAATAATCTTTTGCTGGAAAACAGCATGGCTGTCATGGTCCACCAGTTAGACAAGAACCAAAACAGCACTAACTAGAATAATCAAATGAGAATTTGTACTAGTCTAAACTGGTCTTTTCAGCAGGTGTGTGAAATGAATATTTGCTAAAAGTATTTCCAAAAATAAATTGACAAAAAAAAAAGAATGATTGAGAAAAACCTGAAAGACTTCAGAGAGAGCCATGAGAGATGGGTTTCCCATGTGAAATGAGTTAAACAATGCATTAGTAAAGCTCTAGCACATTATTATCATGTAAGCAAAGACTGTATCAGGTTCAGTAGGGAATTGTTCTCCATTAGTTTCATATCTCGCCATGGTGTAAATCTGCCAAACCTTTCCAGTTTTTTCCATAAACTATTCAGGTTATGAATGTTCTCTTGGGCCGGAGGGAAATGTACCCCACCTTTAGAAGAGGCTCCTCTCTGTTGTGGTCACTGGCACGTTTAGCGTTTTCATTTCTTAATTTATCACCACAGTTTTGAACTTTGTCTGGAGTTTTGTTCCCTTTGCGCATTTCGCATTCACGCAATGTGAGTTGACGTGCCCGGCGCGTGTCCCCACCCCTGTGGAGTTCTGTCACAGTGCATGTGTGTGACTCCCATCTGCTCCTTTCATCTCCCACTTCGTGGGCCTCTCAGTCATAACCACAAAAGAAAAATGGTATGCTCTCACTTTCTTTCTCTTCGTACCCCCTGAGTTATTCTCATGATTTTTAATTTCCCTCTCTGGCTCTTAAGCACTGCAGAGGTTAAAGGTGCACTCAGTAATGTTTTCCTCATTAAAAAAGGTTTTACACATAAATAAATGAATAGCACTTTTGACTAATGTAATTAGAATGATGTACACGTGAGATGAAGGCTGTTTGATTCTATTTGGAGAGGGATCACATGACCAACCTTGTCATGTCTGGACCATCCACTTTTTCAGTGACTTGGATTCCAGATGTGAGAGTAATTTTATGAAACGGTTGCCTGAACTATTATGTAATTTTTAGTCATTTAAAAATTGTAATTATATAGAATATTTTATTTAAATTATATATTATATTGCAAAACATAATTGCATATTTAAAATCCTACTACAAAAACTGCTAACCACTAGTGCACTACTTTAACAAAAATGCTGTTTGAGTGCAACATTTTGAACCAAAATGAATGTTTCTGATCAACATTATGGTCTTCAGAAATAAAGAGCAGAAAAAAAGTATTGTATTTAAGTTGGAATCTTATGACTAATAAATATTGTAACCATAAAAAAACAACAAATGATGTTTGAAATCAAATCAACACAAACAGTACTAACTTTTCAACATGGTTCCTCTGTAGACTTAAATTATGTAATTCCCTCTTCAGTATGTACAACCCGAATTCCGGAAATGTTGGGATGGTTTTTAAATTTGAATAAAATAAAAACTAAAACACTTTCAAATCACATGAGCCAACATTTTATTCACAATAGAACATAGAGAACATAACAAATGAAATGAAATGAAAAAAACATTTTTTTTACACCTTTATCCACTAAATGAGCTCATTTCAAATTTGATGCCTGCTACAGGTCTCAAAAAAGTTTGCACGGGGGCAACAAAGGGCTGAAAAAGCGATAAATTTGGAAAAGATTCAGCTGGGAGAACATCTAGCAACTAATTAAGTTAATTGACATCAGGTCTGTAACATGATTAGCTATAAAAGGGATGTCTTAAGCCCTATTTGGACGGTATTTTTTTCTCATGGGGATGTAAGTGATTTTCACTATTTACAGGGGGTAGGTCAGTGATTTAATTGCCATCCAAATCCAGAATGTCGGTGTTTATCTCTCACCACCCCCGTAAAAATCCCCAGCCGAATTACCTACTGTTTTTTGACAAACACCAAGGTCGTGTGGTAATTTAATTGCCGTCCGAATCCACAACTCTGAGTTTACAAGAAGAAATCGATTCAAAATTCAGTGTTTAAACCCTTTTTGAGCACTCTCGAACACCGTAAGGTAACTGTTGTACTTCGGTGATCTTCTATACTCTTCGGTGTAAATTGCATACATATTTCTGAAATGCTGGAAATTATTTAAAAAACAATAACTGCTTCACCACAACACGTAAACATTCGAAATGGGTCTTTATTATGGCAGCAGCAGGTATGCAATACAATTTTAAAATGTGTATTATAAACAGATATATACATAGCTATATCACGTATAATTATATACAACTATAGCGCATCCATTTTCCTATTTTTAAACAGGAGGTTTAAATAATCATATAATAAATAGGATTATATATTATAAAATATGCTTGGAATAATAATAATATATTTTACATAAGTATTTTTAAATACATTTTACACAATAATAATAATAAATCTGTAAATAAAATTAATTTTATTTACAGCAGACAATCATGTGACTGGCCATGTGAGCAGTGTTCCCGGGTTTGTAGGATCACATAACTCGCTCCTCCACTGTGAATAAATTGCTGTATCCATGAGTTTTATCACTGAGGTGATATGTAAATGTATTTTTACAGACATCCATATGAGAAACAATTATCGTCCGAATCGGGCTTTAGAGAGGCAGAAAGATGGGCAGAGGCTCTCCAATCTGTGAAAGAGTGAGTACAAAGATTGTGGAATACTTTAAAAACAATGTTCCTCAATGTCAAATTGAAAAGGCTTTGCATATCTCACCATCTACAACCCAAATCAGAAAAAGTTGGGACAGTATGGAAAACGCAAATAAAAAAAGAAAGTAGTGATTTCTAAATTTACTTTGACTTGTATTTCATTGCAGACAATATGAACACAAAATAGTTCATGTTTTGTCTGGTCAACTTCATGTCATTTGTAAATATACATCCTTTCCTGTCATTCAGACCTGCAACACATTCCAAAAAAAGTTGGGACAGTAAAGCATTTACCACTTTGTAATGTTGCCATTCCTTTTCACAACACTTAAAAGACGTTTAGGGACTAAAGACACCAAGTGATGAAGTGTTTCAGGTGTAATTTTGTCCCATTATTCCTGCAAACAAGTCTTAAGGTGGGCAACAGTACGGGGTCTTCGTTGTCCCATTTTGCGCTTCAAAATGCACCACACATTCTCTATTGGAGACAGGTCGGGACTGCAGGCAGGCCAGTCAAGTACCCATACCCTCTTCCTCCGCAGCCAGGACTTTGTAATGTGTGCAGAATGTGGTTTTGCATTGTCTTGTTGAAATATGCATGGACGTCCCTGGAAAAGATGTCTTCTTGAAGGCAGCATATTGTGCTCCAAAATCTCTATGTACTTTTCAGCATTAATGGTGCCATCACAGAAGTGCAAGTTACCTTTGCCAAGGGCACTGACACAACCCCATACCATGACAGACCCTGGCTTTTGGACTTGTTGCTGGTAACAGTCTGGATGATCCTTTTCTTCTTTGGTCCGGAGCACACGGCGTCCATTCCTCCCAAAAAATACCTGAAATACTGATTCATCTGACCACAGTACATGTTTCCACTGTGTGATGGTCCATCCCAGATGCCTCCGAGCCCGACGGCGCTTCTGGACACTGTTAACATAGGGCTTCCTTTTGGCACAGTACAGTTTTAACTGGCATTTGTGGATGTAACTACGTATTGTGGTACTTGACAAAGGTTTGCCAAAAACTCTCTCTCCAAAAACTCTCTCGGCGGTCGATTGGCGGGGCCTGGCCCTACTGGCCTTGCTGGGCCCCGTTTGTGGGGTGGGGGGCCTTTGGGTCTCCGGGCCCAGGGCCTGGTCCGCCCTGGTGTGGTCGGCTGCCGGTGGAGCCTGCGGGCTTGCCGCCACGGCACCCTGGGGCGCCTACACTGTGGCTGTCGGAGGTCCCGCCTTCGGGCTCTCCTCTGCCCTTTTTTTGGGTGGAGGCCGCGGTTGTCCCTGCGGTGGTTCTCCTGGGGGTCTCGTGCCCTGGGGGGCCTCCGGATGTTTGGGGCCCGGGTCTGTTCCGTGCCTGCTTCATGCCTTGCGGGATGGGGCTGTTGTTCCCCACACACACTATTAAACATTTTGGAGGAACCTTATGAACACAAGCGCGCTCACACACACAGGTGTACACTCAAGCATTCACATTGGTGTAAAAACAGGTGCTCACAGACACACATTGTCTTGATCTGCTGTTGCTTCAAAACTTATTTTGTAATATTAGTTATGTGTGCTGCTCAATAACATTTAACATTTAGAATTTATTGTGATTTATACAGATGTTGGTTGTTGCTGTCTCTTTGAACTACTGTTTTTTTGTTTTTGTTTTTTCTCCCTCTCTCTCTCTATATTCTCCTTTTTTCTCTCTCTCTCTTCCCCTTCTTTGTTGTTGACTTTATCGTCTTGACAAAGGTTTGCCAAAGTAGTCCTGAGCCCATGTGGTGATATCGCTTATAGATGAATGACGATTCTTGATGCAGTGCCGCCTGAGGGATCGGAGATCACGGTTGTTCAGCTTAGGCTTGCGCCCTTGTCCTTTACGCACTGAAATTCCTCCAGATTCCTTGAATCTTTTAATTATGTTATGCACTGTTGAAGGTGAAATATCCAAATCTCTTCCTATCTTTCTTTGAGGAACATTGTTTTTAAACATTTCAATAATTTTCTCACGTATTTGTTGGCAAACTGGCAATCCTCGGCCCATCTTTGCTCCTAAAGGACTAGACCTTTCTTGGATGCTGCTTTTGTACCAAATCATAATTACAATCACCTGTTGACATCAACTGTTTCAAATCACATCATTATTTAACCAATTTACCTCATTACTAGCCCTAAATTGCTCCTGTCCAAACTTTTTTTGGAATGTGTTGAAGGTCTGAATGACAGGAAAGGATGTATATTTAAAAATGACATGAAGTTGACCAGACAAAACATGAAATATTTTGTGTTCATATTGTCTGCAATGAAATACAAGTCAAAGTAAATTTAGAAATCACTGCTTTCTTTTTTTATTTGCGTTTTCCATACTGTCCCAACTTTTTCTGATTTGGGGTTGTACAATGCATAACATCATCAAAAGATTCAGAGAAACTGGAGAAATCTCTGTGCGTAAGGGACAAGGCCGAAGACCTTTGTTGGATGCCTGTGGTCTTTGGACACTCAGACGACACTGCATCACTCATCGGCATGATTCTGTCATTGACATTACTAAATGGGCCCAGGAATACTTCCAGAAACCACTGTCGGTAAACACAATCCGCCGTGCCATCTGCAGATGCCAACTAAAGCTCTATCATGCAAAAAGGAAGCCATATGTGAACATGGTCCAGAACTGCCGTCGTGTCCATTTAAAATTGACTGTTTCAAAGTGGAAAAGTGTTCTATGGTCAGACGAGTCCAAATTTGACATTCTTGTTGGAAATCATGGACGCCGTGTCCTCCAGGCTAAAGAGGAGGGAGACCTTCCAGCGTGTTATCTGCATTCAGTTCAAAAGCCAGCATCTCTGATGGTATGGGGGTGCATAAGTGCATACGGTATGGGCAGCTTGCATGTTTTGGAAGGCATTTATGAATGCTGAAAGGTATATAAGGGTTTTAGAGCAACATATGCTCCCCTCCAGACGACGTGTATTTCAGCAGGACAATGCAAAACCACATACTGCAGCTATTACAACAGCATGGCTTCATGGTAGAAGAGTCCAGTGTGCTGAATTGGCCTGCCTGCAGTCCAGATCTTTCACCTATAGAGAACATTTGGCACATCATTAAACTAAAAATATGTCAAAGATGACCATAAACTCTTCAGCAGCTGGAAAACTATATCAGGCAAGAATGGGACCAAATTCCAACACCAAAACTCCAGAAACCTCGATGCCCAGACGTCTTCAAACTGTTTTGAAAAGAAGAGGAGATGCTACACACCATGGTAAACATGCCCCCGTCCCAACTATTTTGAGACCTGTAGCAGGCATCACATTTAAAATTGAGCTCATTTTGTGGCATAAATTTGTAAAATTTCTCAGTTTAAACATTTGTTATGTTATCTATGTTCTATTGTGAATAAAATATTGGTCTCATGTGTTTTGAAATTCTTTTAGTTTTTATTTTATTCAAATTTAAAAAACGTCCCATCATTTCCGGAATTCGGGTTGTAATTTAAAATGACTATTTGGGGATAAACAAATTACATGAGGTATAGGTGAGATGAGTCAGATAAATCTAATCTAACCTGTTTTAGCTATATTTTTTATAAAAATGAAATTGATTTAGTGAGAAAGGGGTGGGGGTACAATGCATGTTATCATGGCAAAGTTTTTATGGAAATATTTTAAATATAGTAAATGCATGTATTTATTAAATATGTATAAAAATATCTTAAAAGCACAAAAATGCAACATCAAAATTAATTTAAAGTAACTAAAATTACTATATTTAAACTTGCAAAATTGTGCACTAATATTGTGCTACTCCTTTAAATGGAATGACCTTTGATTCCGGTACTTTTATGCTGCTGCAACTCGATTTTCAACACTCTACAACAGAGAAATCCCAGAATCTTGCACCACCAGTGGCTGCATGCTGCAGATCTGCAGAAAGAAATGTTTACAAACCCTCATTTCAAATGTACACCCATATATCTGTCTCAAATTACCATTGCTTGTCACCAGAAAACTAATGTGCTTGCACAGCTCCATATGATGAAGAGGGTATGGCAACTAATGCCTGTGTGTTTCTGACAGGCCCCGTGTGAACCAGTTAAACAGCTGCCATCTCTAAAGCCCTGAGGGATCTCTCAAATGTGTTGCACGGAACAAAAAAACTGTCTGATGTTGGGTCTCACTGTGGTTAACCCCAATGCTACGTTGAACATGACATTTTGTGACCTTGCTTATATTCGGTGTCTGTGTGACAAAGAATTATTAGTACTTTCACTAAACACATATTTCTCTAAATTGCTCTCAACTTTAAAGTAAATCATCTAGTAACTAGTATGAATTTTATGCAGTGTAATTATTTTATAATTATATTACTTTATTTGTCGTTTCTGGTTGTGAAACGGTGTTAATGAAATTTCACATCGTTCAAATATGCATTGTTGTGTCTTCCTTACTGTATAGATGACAACTTTGAGATAAATATTTAATCACGCAGACTTAAAGCCTCCAGCGTGAAATTGACCCCGACTTTATGCATTTAAGCAGATGGTAAAAAAAAAAAAAAAAGAGATGGCAGTCAGGCTGGCGGCCAACAGTTAAATGTGATTGTCTGAATCACATTGATGTCGTATTGAACAGCAGTTCCTGTTTATTTCTTTGTCTAAGCCCGCATAAAGACTTTCTGAACCGGCAAGATGTAAATGTGTTTGGAAAAGCCTCAGATTCCGAGAAGCAAGTGTGGGTAGTCAGCATTTATTTTCAAAGGCCTTTGGCTAATGGGATGGATGTACTCGAGAGCTCAAATCAATGTCACGGACGAGTCAGGACTTGTTGCCAGGTCTCTGTCTCATAATCAGCCTACAAAAACACGCTAAACACACTGTAGGGAATACTCCCTTCATAAAATATAAAAAAATAAATAATAAAAAAAAATCCTTAAATAATCAAAGACTTTGGCTCAAGTTAATTAAGCTGACACCGAACCTGACAATGCTTTAATTCCTTGACCTCCTTTAAAGTAAAGCAGAGTGTGAACGCCTGATCTCAGTTGTTTGTATAATCATTACCTCTTCTTGTAGTTCTTTTTCTTTGATGTGTTCACAGTCCAGTGTTCCTTGGCTAGGATATGTTAGTTTAAGCCAGTCTTTCTTGTGGTTTTCCGGGCTGGCTAATAAAGTATGCACTTTTTTCCCCCGTCAGTGTTTACGTTTGCTAAACTTGTGGGATATTAGCAATGTCTTTTATATTTTCAGTTGGCCATACAGTGGATTACTCATCTTCTCCTTGGCAATTCCTGCATTTTCTTTTTCTTTCTTTCTTTCTTTCTTTCTTTCTTTCTTTCTTTCTTTCTTTCTTTCTTTCTTTCGTTTTTTTGCCTTTTCTACTCTCAGTAATGGCTTTTCCAATCCTGTCATTAAATAGTTTTATATCTGTTTGTGCAATAATGTTTTGTTCTGCTTTAGTCAAAGAGCCAAATCATAAAGTTCTCTGCCAGTAGGGCAGGAAGTATATGGCACCATCACTGTCTTTCGCATCTAACGCCATTTCTCGCTCTTGCTTGACGTATCTTGCCAAAGCCAACTGCTCAGCAGCTTGTGAATGTACATGACGGTCGATTTTTTAAAATGACAGTCCCTTTGAAGACTGATGAATTGTCCACCTTTGATCTGATATTAGTTTAATACGGAGCGCAGTGTGTGGCCTGGGAATAACGAGCCCACCTTCTGAAGATTCATTGCATGACTTTAGAATGTCCTGCATTTATATATGTGTAGATATTAATCTTAAACACATTCTGCTCTTCAAACAATGAACATTAGAGACAGTTGAACTGTTATCCATTTTTCATTTGCATCTGGAGCCAGATTTGAATTTTTTCAACCCACTTTAGGCCTCTTTTCTCAAGTACCTTTTGAGAGCTTATAAACCCGAGAAGCAGTAAAATATGAGATAAATATATGATCACGTGCAGGCTCAGTTTCAAAACCTAGCTGCCTTGCTGTCTACTGCTTTCATATTAAATGCTTTCTAAGACAGCATATTAACTATATAAGAACCTCGTAAGTGGCTGATTGGAAACATGGATTGATTGACTGGGATTGCATTACCTGTGAAGGATACATGTGAATTTGGCCAAAAGCAAGCTTCAAAATCATGATGCCTACTTTTGGAGCCTGTGACACCCTAAAATGCTGCCTATGTACATGGGCAGCTCATCAGGTTTTGGAACAAAGCAATAGTCCACACACATGTCCAGGTCTAAATCTGTGGGCCGTCATTACAACACATTTAAAAAAAAAAAAAAAAAAAGACTATTTTTTTTAATCCAAATGTGCAAAAGATTAAATGTACCTTTAGGCTGGTGTAAGACAAATATTCCACTCCCGCTATGTGATGATGTGGCAGATTCCCAATAAAGGATTTCCATCATGCAGTGCAAAAGACCCGTCGACATTCCGGTGTCTTGAATGACAGATAAAGATGTGTGAATAGAAGGTGAGTAAATGAGAAAAGGGATCTGATTACGCGGTCTACACAATTCAAATCTTCAACACTAACCTATTTCTAAGAACAGATTATGTGAACATTAGAAAAACCATTTCTTATTTTATTATTTTTGTGTATCTATATGATGTTTAAAACCATTTGTAGCTTGACCACGTGGTAGTACAAAAATACAAGGTTGGGTACCAAAACGGATATATAAAAAAACAACAAAACAAAGTAGCATTTATTAATTGGCAGATGCTTTCATTCAAAGCAACATTTGCATTCAAGGTACACATTGTGAGTTTTTGCTTTGAACCTTGACCTTGGCATTGCTAGCGCTGTGTCCTACTGTTTCAGGAACAGAAAGAATATAACATGCATTTACATCACATTTATGCATTTGGTAGATATTTTTGTCCAAAATGACTTACATTGCATTCAAGGTACACATTTGATCTGTTCTTGCTTTCTCTGGGAACCAAACCCATGACCTTGACAATGATAACACCGTACACTGTGCTGTACTGTTTGAGCTACAGAAAACATATATGTGCATTTACATCACATTTATGCATTTGGTAGATGCTTTTATCTAACGTAACGTGCATTAGATAAAAGGTGAATTTTCCAAAATGACTTGCATTGCATTCAAGGTACACATTTTATCAGTGCTTGCTTTCCTTGGGAACTGAACCCAAACCTTGGCATTGTTATTACTGTGCTTTACTGTTTGAACTACAGAAAGGATATAATATATATACATTTACATCACATTTATGTATTTTGTGGGTGCTTTTATCCAAAGTGACTTGCATTAGTTTCAAGGTACATTTCATCAGTTCATGCATTTTCTAGGAATTGCTAGTCTCATGCTTTTCTGTTAAATGTGCTACGGAAATGCAAGTAGGCACATAAAAGTACTCAATAGAACTTGCATGCTATATTTTTAGTCTACAGAAGCCATTTGACAGCTTTGTGTGAAGAACAGATGAAAATTTTCCTCACACAAAGCAATCAGATGTCTTTAGAAGACATGGGATAGAACACAAAAGTCCTATAGAATATATTTATGGTGATGTTTGTCATTTTTGGAACCTCAATCACCCATTGCTATTCACTTTCATTGTATGAAAAACAGCACCTGTAAAATTGTGTTCCTACTGAAGAAAGAAAGTCATTTAGAATGACAAAAGGGTGGGTAAACGATAATAGAATGTTCATTTTAGAGTGAACTGTTTTACAACACAAGAGACCAGAGTTAGCACAGGTCAAGCGTGATCCTAAAAGCCCTGCTGCTGTCAAGTCCATCGGAAACTTCAGCCAGAACCTGATGCCAACAGCAGCAGCGAGGCCTGGCAGCGGGCGCTGGCGTAGAGGCTGATTAGCTCTGCAGGCATTAGAGGATTATTACCTGATTGGTGGCTTTCGGAGAGGCAACCGGACAAGCTCCCATGTTCCGATGGGGCTGAATCCCACAAGGCCATCATTCCTGGAATTAAGGGTTCATGTGGCGCTTGATCTCCCAGTGCCAGGTGCAGGGGAACCCAGAGGTGGAGTGTGCTAGGATTTATGAAGAAATTTGAGTATCTGCAAGAGTGTCAAGTCAATCCCAGAACGAGGCATGCATACGCTGGCACGCAAACATGCTCACACACAACCGTCGCAGGTCAAGTGCACAAGGCCATTCTTGTCATCTAACCCTCCTGACTGGGACATTGAGACATGCATAAAAATATTTGATAATACCAGTGCTGTTTTACAATCCTGCGGTTGCGTAAATTAAGCTGGCCTGCATAGAAGCCAAATAATAAAATTACAAGTCAAAGGTATAAGCCTCAAGCCACGTTTACTAATCACCTTATCATAATCCTGTGAAAAATGTTGTATCGGGTCCAAAAATCAGATTGAGGCAATTATAAGAAATCAGATCTGAATTCGAAATCTAATACATACCATTTTGGTGAGAAAAAAAAAATAATCTCATGTAATTCTGCTGAAAGATCCAACATTTTGGTTAGATCATTCATGATGTTGACCTAAAATTGGTCGAACAAATTTAATTTGCAACTTATTGAATTGTGGACAAAGAACTCTCATGAAGTGTTGTATTTCAGCAGGGTTTGGAGTCTAAACAAGTTTCCTGGCTGTCGTGTTTAACCTTCTTGAATGAGTCTAAAGCCTCCTCGGAGCAAACCACAGGAGCGCAAAGACTATGAAACTGACTAATTGTCTGCTGTGTTTTGGAAATATGTCTTCCCGTTGACGTTTCAGCCTCAGCGTCATCTTGAAAACGCAACATCCCCTTCGTGTCCACCCATGTGATGATCATTTAGCTCGGTTGCGGAATATCTGACTGCAAAAGGTCGTACATGTCCAGGTCTCATAAAAGTCGGCGTGGAAGCTTTTAAAAGCAGCTTGTTTCACCAACCAGCTTTACCTGGATTTGTGAGGGCTTCGTTTTTCCATCTGCTCCCACACTAATTTAGGTTGTGCTTTCTTTACTTCCTTCCCCCCCTCCCCAACTTCCCATGACTTTTCCCAAAAACCTGATCTCAGCACCAGCCCAACCTCCATCCCTTCCCGTTACCCAGCCCATCCCAGCGTGTCTTTGTTCCAGCGCATGATGTAATGCTCGAACAAGCTCTCTGGGACCTGGGAGATACAAGCCTCGACAAAGGGAGCTAGATCTCTTTTCATGCATGAGATCTAGATAGAGCTGCATGTTTCGACAAAGTGCAGGGAGAGGGAGAGGGCGAGAGCGTTAGAGCGAGCGAGAAAGCCACTTGTGTATAAATACTGATTACAGCGATAATGACTCAGATGAGTGTAGCATAATAAGCTCTTGATTGGTCCCCCTGCATTACATTACAGTGTCACGGGAAAATAATTTTAAACACTGGTCAGGTTCGAACATTAAGGTGTAGTTTGTCTCTCATCTCATCATTTGATCCACACATGCATCCACCAATTGCCCCCGCTAGATCATGGTTTATTTTTACCCCGAGCTCTGAGGGAGCGGGCGAGGAGCGATCTAACCGCTGTTTTGACGTCTCGGACCAAAACAAAGCTATTTCTCACAAATAAATCGACATCACGTAAACTCTGTTGTCTGCCGGATTCGCATGGATTTGAGAGATCACAGAGGCCTTAATTTCTGCCGGAACAAATTGATTGGGTCTCCGGAACTGGATACGGCACATATTTTAAGGGATCCTCATACGCCTCCGGTGCATGTGTTTAATGGAAAATCGAGTATAACTACATGTTTACTTTTTCTGAAGAAATGTGAATGGTGCTTTTCTCGACCGAAACATGCCACAGTCATGCCAGGGCATTGTTACTGTAAGTTGCCCGTCAAGTGGTTGCTATTATGTTGCACAGTATAGGTGGTATAGCTAGTATAAGTCAAAAGAGCACACCCCAAGTCTCTATGGCTTTGTTAAGACAGGCAGAGATTTTTTGCTTTTGTTTCTTTGTCTGCCTGACTCCCTTTAGTCTGAAATGGCAAAAGAAAAGCTCATGAAATGCAGTTTTCACAAAATTATGGTTTGTTAACGATTTGGATACTCCATATAATCAACACTGGACTGACATGAGCTGAATCATCTGTAGAGCTGTTTTATATTTGAACTGATTTTTATTATTAGCTAATAAACTTTGCAACACTGACACAGTAATTGAAGTAAATTAACTTGTATAATGCCACTATTGTCTTTTTAGAGCTGCTTTATAGCTGAAATTGCTTTCATGTCACTTTGCAACAATAATACTGTTATTTTCCTGTTTATTACTGTGAAGCTCCTTTGATACAGCCTGTATAAAAGTGCTATATAAATAATGTTACTTGACTTGGTGAAATCTGTTGTTAAAGTCAAACTTGTTTGCATTGGGAATGACTATAACAATCTATGTTGATGTGATGGCAAAAATGCCTGCAAAATACAGATTTATATCAAAATAAAAATAGATTTAAGGAAAAAAATTCTTGAGTATTTCTGTTTTATTTATTTTTTGTTTTTTTTCAGTAAATTATCTAATAATCCTTAAAACAAAATGGATTTACTTTAGAAGCAACAATGCATAAAACGTATTTTCATACTTTTCATTCTGCACTCACAGATTTTTTTACTTGTTTTAAATATAAACAAGAAAAATGAGAATCTGCCAATGCAGTACAACAAAAACCCTTATATTCAAGATATCTTCTCATAAGTTATTAGAAAACTAACGCCACGTCAACACGGCAGCTGAGCAACTTGGGCTCACAATGGAATCTGGAAACTCTAGAAAGTGTGAACGAATATAGAGTTCTTCCTATTGACAAGTGCAAAAATAGGGAGCGTGGAGGATGGAATAACAGAGCTCCCCTGGAAGCCATCTGCAAACGAGTTTGGAGGTCACTGCCTCAGGAGACGGCATGTTCTGTGCATAATGTCTTTTGGATATAGTAGTTACTGGCACGGGTTTTAATATATTGCGAGTCTTGTACAGCTGTTGCTCCCAGACTTGTAAAATAACTTTCTTACTACTTAAAAAAAACAGTCTTACCTAAAACACACTGCCACTCAGTGGCTCAGCAGGTCCACCCCCGTGGCCCGTTAGACCACTTGCTGGGACCCATAAATCCATAGACACGCTGAATTCTGTTTGAAGGCAGCGTACAGTTGCAGCCTTCGAGAAATAGGTGTTTTTTCTGTGGCTTTATATAACATTTCGTCAAGTCTTTGCTGTGGTCTATTTGCTGTGGTTTGTCTGGAGTGCATTAATGTTCTGTGCTGAGACTGGCTGACTGCTCTGACACAAGGCAGGAGAGGGGTGTTTGTGCGTGCCATCCGACATTTCACTACGTGGACAATACAGATTAACGTTTCATTCTTTCCCTTATTGTTCCTGTTTTGCTCTGTGCATACTGAACGCCATTACGTTATTACCTCATGGAATGCCTGCAGGTCATGGTTAGGAATAATATATTCCAGAGTACAAAAAAAAAGAAAAAAAAGATGATTTCTTTCTCAAACTTTAGAGGCAGCACCTTAGAAGGTAAAGAATTGAAAGTGTTTAGACTAAAACTCTAAATATAATATATATATATACAGTATATGCATTTATATATATAGTATGGTACAGTATTAACAGTAATATTGTGAAATGTTATTATTTAAAATAATGTTAATAATGTTTTCTGTTCAAATATATTTAAAAATATAATTTATTTTTCTGATGGCAACCCTGAATTTTCAGCAGCCATTACTCTAGACTTCAGTGCGAGTCTTTCAGGAATCATTCTAATATGCTGATATGCTGCTCAAGAATATATTATAATTTCTTATTATCAATGTTGAAAATTATTATTAATTTTTTTATTAATATGATGAATATTATGAATATGAATATAAGAAGAATATAATTTGTATGCATTGGTGTTCATTGTCCAGAAACACAAAGAATAACAAAATAAAGATGAATTCGAATTATAGCATTGTTTACTTTTTATTTTTCAATTTTTTTTAGATCATGATATATAGTTTTTGTGAATTCTTTTGGCAGTGATAATCGTGTAGTGAAAAATCTGATATCGTGACAGTTGAATTCAATCTTTAGTGTAACAGGGGCTTGTCTGGCAGGCAGGTATCCTCCTGCATACTGGCAGCACTGACTGTAGCCAGAGGCTTATTTACAACTGAGCCTGCACTCGCTCTGAATCACTTCAGCCTGACAAGAGGCAAACACACAAGCTCAAGTTCATGCCTGCCTTAAAGAGATATAAATGCAAATACTGTAAGAGCTTGCAACGAAGCTACTTCAAGGTTTCTATTTGAGCTATGCGTGTCATTTATTATCACATACACAAGTTTATTAATTAAATGTCTCGATCAGGTTGCGTGTGGCACATTGAATGTTGGTGTACGTTTCCAGAAAAACTGTAAAAATAAATAATATGCTGGCTGGCTGCTGTTATTCTGTCATCTTAATAACTCTATGTTTGCGTGTGGTCGAACACAACAGGCATCAAAATTGTTCAGTGCTCCTACCTCTGACGTAGATTACCCAGACCTGCCAGCCAGCTGTATTCTCAAAATATACTGTAATGTATGGTCACACATTGGAACCATGAATTAAGTGGGCAGTGAAAACAAAACAAGTTGTCCTTTTTACGGTGCTAAGCTCTGAGTCAGCCACAGGTTATGGAGCTACTTGATAAATGTGCTTCTCTCTTTTTGCCACTTTCCTACTGTATTTTTGCCCCATAGAGGCAGCGATCCTGTTATCTTAGTGTAAAATTACCCTAGAAAGACATATAGCTTAAACACATCAAAATTTGCATCCCCCATTTAACGGTGAACAGATTCAGATCAGGAGTCTTTCCGGACTGTATGCAACTTTCTTCAATCTATACAAATTAAAATCATGCAATATGATCACTTTGACCGAAAATGCATTATTGAAGCTTATCCTTCAACCTTGTAACTCAGAGTAAAAAATAATTATCAAAAATGTTTTAATATTGTTTATGCATAAAAATAAGTTTTTCAAGTAACTTCAAACCAGCATTTGGTCACAAACTAGCTTGACTTTTTTTGAGTAATCGCTTAATTTATGCAAAATCTGCAACCATCCCATACATTACATGTATGTATTTCAAAATATACAAAAAATGGGCAAAAATGTTTTTTGCCTAAATATATCTCAAAACATATTTTCTACCAATATTTTTATATTGTTTTTTTTTGTATATTTTTTAAAAACATATTTTAAAATATCAATATTTTTATTATGTGTTTACTTATTTGTTGTCTATAGCATGTGTGAACATATAACACATATTCTAGTAAGCTATTCCATCCGCGTTTGCATTTAACCTAAATGGAGGCTACTGTAAGATTGGAAATGTATTTTTTGTAACATATAGGGGTATATGATAATTGGAAATAAATATATTTTTAATTTTAAAAATATATTTCACTGAGCATCGGAAGATTAAGCACACAACTAAACATTTGATTTAAGAGTTTCAGGCCC
Organism: Schizothorax lantsangensis; assembly: GCA_027422415.1. Lineage (NCBI taxonomy): Eukaryota > Metazoa > Chordata > Actinopteri > Cypriniformes > Cyprinidae > Schizothorax > Schizothorax lantsangensis. The sequence continues at coordinate 32,121,817 of CM049848.1, read as the reverse complement.
CATTTTGTGCCTTTTTCCTGGAAAGTGCCTTTTGTTTTTCATTTCCATTCCTGTGGACGGTTGACACTTCAATAAACATCATCCTCAAACCGAAAATTGAACTCAGTGAACTGTGTCACACACTGAACTTGCCGAGTTGACAGGATTCTGAGCCAACTTTCAGTTCTCTTATAATAGAACTCTTCACCTTTCAGACAACAGTCTAGAGCTCCTCAAGGGCAATTTTCAAAACAGCACACTGCTTCTCTTTCATTTGGAAATGATAGGTCGCGCATTGTTTTTTAGAGTTTATTACTCAGACTGTTTTACCCAGTAAATGCAGAAAGTTTTATTTTCTGCATCTGTCATATGCTCCAATTCATTTACAATAAAAGCAACATGAACTAAAACTATGAAAGGGAATGTCATAGTCTTCTCTTTCTCCCAGATTCCTCTACATCTTAATCATGCACTTTGTAGTTTTTGCTAATACAGTTTTTCACACAAAAAACAACAACAACAAAAAAAAACTGAATAACACTTTTGACAAATATGATTAAAAATATGAGATTAAGGCTCCAGACACATCAGAAAAGTGGGCTATACCTGATGGTATAAACACACATTGTATAAATGCAAAAAAGCAAACCAATCAATAACCAACAAACACTTCCTGTCCTGGAAATGAGACCCATAATTGCAAGAACTATATGGATTTGTCAAGTGATTCTGGGAAGACTAAACCACTTTTGACCTGTTTCACAGATGAACAGATACTGAACAAAAGACAAAACAAAAAAGCAGTAGCAGTAGGTACATAAATGGCATACATCCATGTCAATCTATTGAAGCAAAAAAAAAAAAAGGTTGCTACATTCTAAATGGGATAAATCTGCCTCTGAAGTGCAGTTTGAAGTGGGTGAAATAATAGTTTACCCAAAAATGAAAATGTTCTTTTAATTTACTTTCCCTCAGGCCATTCAAGATGTAGGTGACTTTTCTTCTTGAGTAGAAGAGTAAAGAAGATTTTTAACTGAAACCGTGGTCCTTGATGATTCATAAAATGCAAGTCATTGGCTGCACATTTTTGAGAATTACAAAAAAGCATATCAAGGAGCAAAAAAATAATACCCATGGCTCGGGATGAGGAGTTATGAAGTGAAACGACTGATCTGTGCAAGAAACTGAACATTATTTACAATATTATTACCTGTAATCCAGCATTCGGTGGGGACATAATGGCAGACAACAGACATTTCATTGTTTGATCAAAATTATTGCTAGGGACAATTTAGTAGTCGGTGGATAACGGTAGGGCCATGACATAGCATTTCTACTAAATCCTACACCCTTGAAAATCACAACAAGCAATGTCTGACTTTGGAAACTAAATAGTTCTCTCCTTAAATATGGAGTTAATCCAAGTTTCACAAAAAGCTTATGGACGTATACTATAAGTCAGGAATTGAAGTGAGTTGCTGTTTTTGCCACTCTTCTGAGGAAGATGTCATTCACTAGTTTTGTCAATGTACCCACACAGAGAAATTTTAGGACAATTTAGTAATTGCTGGACATTGACAGGTACGTCACGAATGTCCCTACTATATTCTACGCCCTTGTTATTGCATAAACGTTACATCATTGCATGATTACGTACACAAGCTAGTGAAATGAACCAGTTCATTGAAATGAATTGTCCAAAGAACCAGTTCGTGGAAAATAATCTGTTTTACCCGTTGCTCAAGGCTATGGAATACAGGTAGGAATGTTGTACATAATGCTCAGTTTCTTGCACAGACCGATCATTTCGTTTCATAACTCCTCAATATATCATCTGGAGCCACGGGTACTAATTTTGTGTTCGCTGATATACTTTTTTTTTCTTCCAAGATGGGCAGCCACTGACTTACATTGTATGAATCAGCAAGAACACAGTTTCACCAAAAAAAAAAATTTACTCTTCGACTCGACTTCAAGAGAAAAAAAAGTCACCTGTCTTGGATGACCTGAGGGTGAGTAAATTAACAGCACATTTAAATTTTGGGGTGAACTACCCCTTTAAAACTGGCCACTTCAAAGAGACCATCGGAATTAAAGACTTTGAAGGGTACAAATGATGAACACATCGTACCCATTATTCTTTGTGCAGGTTTAATTGTGCCTCAGCATGGTAGAGTTTTGGTCCCCAACACCCTTCATCCCTTCGAAGGGATTAGGGCATAGGGATGAGCTCTTCAGAATGGAACGCAATGTTGATTGAACCTGATTTTTGTGGGAAATGTGCAGAATTACATGCAAAAACTTTTAAAACAACTTACTTGGTGCACTTTGAAGTCCTGATTGAACTTGATTTTTGGGGAGGTATCTGCAGAACAACATGGTAAAATGTGTTAAACAGAGCTGACAATAAAAGCTTTGTAGCTGAAACCAATCAAAATAGATAAAATATTTATTAAACAGACACACAAGCACAAGGGATGTATAGAAATGTGATGTATATTTGAATCCTGTGGAGTTTTCCGTTTTGATTTTCCTGACTGTATGTAGATGAAGGTTGGCATAGCAGGCACTTAGCAGCACATTTCAGTGCCAAACAGTGGTAGTGTTTGCTTTGGATACTGCAAAATTAAATATCTCCCACCACAGACCTTTTTTTCTTATTTTTTTATAATCAGTGACATGAAGGAATTTTGGCACTGACAAAGGCACACTTGCATCCAAAGGCACACAATTTTACATTGTAAAACCAGAAGAAGAAAAAAAATCAATAACAAAGAAAGAAAGAAAGTCTGATTTCACATTTATAGAGCTTGTACGGACAATAAAGCTCCATAAACATTCTTAAAAATAAAATAAAATAAAATAAAATAAAATAAAATAGCCGTATTGATGATTAGGACTAATGATAATCAATAATAATCTCAGTTAGGTAATATTTAAGAATATAACATGAAATAACATTATATAGCACTAAATACATTTTTTTAACTGAAAAACAGTAATATTGATCATGATAGAGAACAGTAGTAGTGTTATAAAATAAGAAAGAAAGAAAGAAAGAAAGAAAGAAAGAAAGAAAGAAAGAAAGAAAGAAAAAGTGTGATTGTTTCGATTCAAAAAGAAAAGAAAAGAAAAGAAAAGGCTTGGAATGAGGGTGAATAAATGATGACAATGATTTTCATTTTTTTGGGTTGAACTGTCTCTTTAAGATGATCCGGTTAAGCTGAGTACTTCATATGCGGGTCATTCCTGTTTAATCCAGGGTTAGCGGTTGTGTAAATATGAGGGGGTGAGTGTGGGAGCCTGTGTAGTGGGTGTGCCGGTGGCTTCGGGCTAAGGAAGGTTGAGCCCTGCAGTCTGGACGTAATCATTGTGGATCAGGACAGGGTCACTGGCACACAGCGGAGATCAGGGCGAGTGCCCAGTACTTCCGTTGGACAGAGGGTTTAGGCCAACCAGAGGAATGCAATTTTTTAAAAACTCTCTCTCTCTCTGCTCTTTGATTGCAACCCTTCAACCCAAGCAGCAGCGCTTTATTTAGTACATATTTACAGTGGCTCAATCCGCTGAGATCCGCACTGGTATTCTGACCATAGCAAAAGCATTGAAGGACTCTGCCAAAGGGAGACATTTTTGCTGAGGCTTTGTACACTAAGATAGTGATTTGTTCAGCGAACCGCTGTGAAAGTTCACCTGGAAAGTAATAATGAGAAAAAAAAAAAATCTTTGAAGTGATTAATCACATCCTGATGTGGTTAAAATATTGTGTGAAATACATTTTCCATTAAGGAATGCTCTTCTTTGTTGCTTAACATAAATGTATGCAGCGCAATTCTCCTCTGAGCTGAAAGCGAAGTTCAAATGCAGAACCTGTCTGTGGTCTGCCTCCCTTTCCCAGGCTTTATCTGAGCTGGTTTCAAAATGAACATTTGTGTGTAAATCCTACCAAACTGCACTCAAAAACAGTGAAATAGTGTTGTTGTTTTTATTAAATCCCATTTCCTTGAAATTACCCAAATGAACATCATGAGAAATCAAATTGTCCTTGCTCTTTTGAGATAAGAGTTTATTGTACTGTGAAAACAACTCATTCCCAGTCCAAAAAGACCTTCTATTGAAAATAAGTTGCAAAAAATATCTTGTTCCCTGGACTTCTGATGCCAAAACATTAACATTTGACCACATTTACACACCAATGACACATATTCTGCCAGATTATATTTTTGTGTTTTTCTTTTCTTGTTGAATATCCGGTTTCACTCTGAAATACCTCATTTTTAGACCTACAACAGCATTTCATGAGGACTGATCTGGAGTGCTAAAGGACACTATAGATAATAGTGTCTGCTACATGAACACTTAAATAATTATTATGCACTTTTCCTTCAATATTTGAGCCTTAACATAAGATAGTTCAAATTGAATTTATTAAAAAGCCTAAAAATCTCATCAGGGCCAGCACTAGCTATGCAGAGCAGGCGATTGCCTAGGGACTCGGGCTTTGAGGAGGGGCCTCCAAAACTGTAACATCCCCTATAAGGCAGTCTATGGACAACAAAATACTAGCCTCATTGTTCATTGGATATTGCTGAATTGTCTCTCACCTGCAATTAAACCAGTTAATGTTGCCGTTTCAAAGCGGGTCCCGCCTTCTGAATGTTTGCTGTAATGAACGCAGCCTAAACTTGTTCTGTCTATCAGCGTCATTTCTGGACTGATCATTCACCAATTTTTACGAGTTTAAAGGGGTCATCGGATGCAAAATTCACTTTGCAAGATGTTTGAACATAAATGTGTGTTGGAAGTGTGTGTACACATCCATCCTATAATGATAAAAATCCACCCAGTGTTTTTTTTATAATCCCTATATTAAAATCCTCTTTCTCAAATCAGGCTGTTCTGAGATTCCTGTCAGAATGACGTAGTTCTGCACAGGCCCCTCCAACGATAGTTGATTGACAAGGCCGTCTTACCTTAGACCCGCCCTGAGTGAGCTGAGAGCTGTCCACCATTGTGTCGACTCCGGTGCAGGGGAAGACAAGATGACTCCGATTAAGCGATTGAGGTGTTCTGTTGTTGGATGTAATAATAAATATAGCAGTCGTCATTTACTCCCGACATCTGAGCCGCTGAAGATGCAGAGGATTAACGTTACTGTCGTTTTGAAGTGAATGCACCGATCTCCGATCTACATAAATGAGTCTATGTTCGCGCGAATCATTCGTGATCCAGCCTCACCTACAGAAGAAGTGAGTATAAGGGTTTTTTAATGAATCTTTGCAAATCGCCTTTCCTAATAACTTGCTAGCCAGTTTCGCGGCTGAAGTTTACAGTCTGCTCGTCACTCCACAGAAGAGAGGGGCGGGGTCAGCAGAGCTCATTAGCATTTAAAGCAACAAGGACTAAAAAAACGGCTTGCTGAAAACAGAGCTGACTTTGACAGGGTAAAAAAGGTGTTTTTACACTACCATTGAGAAATTTTAACCAAAGTATGTTATAGACTTTTCATTAAGACCCTAAAAAATCATATCAACTTGTGGAAAATGGGCATCCGATGACCCCTTTAAAAGAGCGCGAGCGCCGCTGCGCTGACACGCCCAAACGCAATGCTTTGAATTTGCGCCTACAGTACATGACATTGCGTCGGGAGCTGACTAGCAAAATAGTTACAAAAGTAAAAACAAAGAACTTTGTATTCAAATTCAAGAAGCAAACACACTAGACCATGTTTTAATATTTCAAAAAAAGTACCTTAGATGTGTGTAACTTCTAAGTTGTGCTGATGTATAGGCTATTTAAGGTAGCAATACAATACGTAGGCTAAAATATTTATTAATATTAATAATATGACAATATCATAGTTAATATTGGTTAAATGGGAGGGAGAAACCCTGCCATACCCAGCTAGGAAAAAAATATATAAAAGCATTGATGTTCATTTACTGAAGTGGTATTCAGGAACTGTGAATAAATTACAAAAAGAAAATTACTGAAAAATAATCATAATTTTATCATGCTATAATAACATCCTCAACAAACAAAAAATAGATTACCTTAGATAAAGTTTGATTAATATGTATGTACAATACCGGTCAAAAAATTGGACACATTACAGTTTTTAATGTTTTTGAAATAAGTCTCTTATGCTCATCAAGCTATACATTTATTTGATCAAAAATACAGAAAAAAATTATAATATTGTGCAATAGAAAAGTAAAAATAAATAAATAAATAACAGCATTTATTTAAAATAGAAATCTTTTGTAACAATAACGTTCAAAAGTTTGCAATTCAATGGGTCAGTATTTTTTCGAATCGAATCTCATTAAAATGTTCTCAAAATTTACTCACACTCAGGCCATCCAAGATATAGATGAGTGTGTTTCTTCATCTTAACAGATTTGGAGAAATTTAGCATCACATCACTTGCTCACCAATGGATCCTCTGCAGTGAATGGGTGCCGCCAGAATGAGAGTCCAAACAGCTGATAAAAACATCACAATCATCCACAAGTAATCCACATCACTCCAGTCCATCAGTTAACATCTTGTGAAGTGAAAAGCTGCGTGTCTGTAAGAAACAAATCCATCATTAACGTGTTTTAAACTTTACAAGTCCATTGTAAAAATTTTCATTGACTGTTTTCTTCTCACATTAAAATCCAACCACATATTTGTTTAGAACTGTCTTGGCCTGTTTTTGTTTTTGTGCTTCATCTGTGCATATTTCTCTCCTGATTCAGTCAAGATTTTTTTTCAATGGAGAAAGCAGGACTATACATAGAGGACTCTTTGCAGGTTAAAAAAATGCTTACTAATAGATTTGTTTATTGCAAACATGCAGCTTTTCACATTGCAAGATGTTAATTGATGGACTGAATGCACATTGCAGATTATTGAGATGATCATTCCGATGGCACCCATTCACTGCAGAGCTACAGTTCTCCAAATCTGTTCTGATGAAGAAACAAACTTATCTACAGCTTGGATGGCATGAGAGAGTTAATTTTTGGTAAATTTTCATTTATAGGTGAGCTATTCCTTTAACACAACATGAAGTATGCTTGACATATTGTTGACACATTATGTGGCCAATTCACCAAACAAGACTAAAAATGTGAGAATATTAGTCTAGAAGAATTAAATGCCCCAATTGTTGTTTTTAATGCATGCCAATTAAAATGCATTTTGCATCTGGCACACAATAATAATACACTTTGTTTATGTATTTTCATGAGATTACCCCACTTAACTCATAACCCCCCCCCCCCCCCACACACACACACACACACACACACACACACACACACACACAATCAGCATCAACAAAGGAAAATAGCTCACTCTATCTACTGCAACAGTCTTCTCTTTGTAGCAGTACTGGAGAACAGACAATCTGCATAATGTTGCCACTGCTGGACCGCATGAGTGCCAAGCGTTGGGATGTCTGCTTTTGAAAGGCCTGGGTCAGTGCCTAGCATTTGTACACTCTCTGTGTGAGACTGGCACAGTTGCTGTGTTTGGGAAGTTACTTTCAAATTGTAGTTAGCCAAGTACTCATCATTTCAAGTAGTCACAGTCAAGCTACCCTTTAAAATTAGGGGAAAATGTATTTTTATTTATTTATTTATTAGAAATATAACAAATCAGATTCTTTGATTTCAGTTTTGATTGTTCATTTGTGCTGTTTTACTGTTAAATATATTTTAGATATTGTGACTAATCTGTATAAACGGCTGTCCAATGCACTTGATTAGCATGAGAGTCAATAAGGATTTCACTTAGGTAATATCTGATAATATATAGCATATAATAACAACATATAAAATAATATGAAATATAAAAAAATGAAAAAGTCATAGCAAATATGATGCACTTAAAAATATTTTTCAGAGTTTTAAATAAAATGTTACAGTTGTAAATTAATTGTGTTATTTGCCAGTTCCTTGTAATTTTTGTGAAGTTAACTATAGCAATTTCTGAGAATGAAACAAATTTGCAGAAAAAAAAGTGGTCCTGGCAATTTTCACAACTATATATATATATATATATATATATATATATATATATATATATATAGTTGTGAAAAATTGTGTGATGATATATCATCACAATTTTTTTTTAAGATCAACTTCTTTGGATTTTGCACTGAAATAGCATCACTTTTTTGTTCAACACTGCACAGTTGGCACAGTGAGTCAAACCTGGGTTCTTGGGCACTTTTGCTTTATTCCACGCTGCCAGCGATTGCAAATAGACCGCCTTGATACAAGAAATGTCTCTCTCGCACGAGGGGGGTGTAGCTGCAGATTTCACCCGCATTAGTTTGATGGAGCCTCGTCCAGGTCAGAGGACAGCTGTCTTTGTGAATCTGGCTTCCAGTCTGCGAGAACACCCTGACTTCATGCGTTACCGGATGGGCAGTGAGAGTATGTACAAACACGCCCCTCCTTTGCGATGCCCCTCTGGGGAAACCTTTCATCGTGTGATAGTATCATAAGCAAACATCTGACTGCAGAAATGGCTTTGACAATTAAATGGACATTAAAAATTACCTTATTATTCTCTCACTCTCACAGCATGGGCCTGTTCAAAAGAGAAGTACAAATGGACCCGCGGCGCTCGAGGGGGTTTGCTAGAAACTGCGACCCCATAAGTATTAAAATGGATGATGTCATGGTGAAGCTCTGAGAATAGCCGGAATCACATTAAAATTGCATTAAAGATCCCAGACGGTTTAGCTGTCTGTTGCCACATAGTCGAATACCTAATAGCACTTACATAGACTGCCCATGAACACAGGCTGAAATATAAAGGCTCACCCTATACAACCTGTCTTTCCATACGGATATTTTAGGGAAGATCTTCTTATATATATATATATATATATATATATATATATATTTGTCTAAAATTGACTTAATTTTGTCTTAATTTGCCTTATTTTGGCTAAAAAAAATATCAAGATGTCATTAACAGTGTTGCTGGATTGGGAAGCCTAGTCCAATTATAATTCTTGCTCTTCTGTATAAAATTGTCCAAAATAGTGTATACTGAGACAAATTTCAATAATGTAATTATAAAATAGTCTTTGCAACCACACACATGCAGTAGAAAAATTGCCATATGCAGTCCTGTAATATCAAATAATCCAAATTTATTGTTCATGAAGTTACGCTATTGGCATACAATCATTTATGAATGTCATAGATGATATTTGTACCTTTTTACATCAAACAATTGCATGAACATAATTGTAAACTTTGTACAGTCAGGTAAGCTTTGTGAAATGAACTGGACCAAAAACATTGCACAATTCAATAAAAAAACCTGGGCAACACTGTTCCTTAACTCTTAGATTATAAGAGTTTTCCAGAGAATATATCTCAAATAAATTGATATTTAATATAAAAAAGTAAGTTCATTTTAACTTAAAACAAATAAATACTTATTAAATAATAAATACCACAAATTAAATTAATAATTTAGCCCATTGGCATCCATCTATCCATCCATCCATCCATCTGCTTTGAGCAAAAACTGAAACAACTAATCCACTAAAGAGGTCCAATTCTCGCTATTAATGAACTATTAACTATGACTTTTGCATCAATAAACTCTTAATTACTGCTTATTAATAGTTAATAAGGAATTAATGAGGGATTTAGTCCCTATACTAAAGTGTTACTGGAGACTTTTTGGAAAATCTTGATTTTGAAAAAGTCAGGCAAAGACATGGTCAGATGTTAAGTTGCAATGACACAGCAATTCTGTTTTAATTGGATGAGCATTATTCAGTTAGTCCAGAACAAACAATGAGGTCAAATAAACAGTTTGGATATGCCTTTAAGATAGGCCCCTACATTCATGTGATCCGTATCTGTGCAGTTCTGGTTTAATTAAGTGTATAGTAATTCTGTCTTAGTGACCTTGATTGAGATGTATGACTGCACACATCTGCTGACGGTTCTGCTGAATTCTCTCCAGATTATGGCCTCTGTTAAACATTTACACACACATATGGAACTTTCATGTTGACAAATATGCAAAGTATCTCAACAATGTAAACATTTTCTTTCTGAATATTTTCATGCAGATTATTTAGATATCAACACATGGAAAGATTCTACATAGGTCATATATCATAAAATAAAAAAGATTAATTAAATATGTTTCATTTAAATGTGATTTCTGGTGACTGGTCAGAATCATTGAGACACCAAATACAAAAAATTAAATAAAAAAATTCTGAGAAACACGTTATTACATTACCACCTCAACAGTGCTGTACTAATGTTTCATATTTGTTGAGCCTTGACGATAGATAAATTCAGCCAAAGACTTCACTTTACTTTCATTAAACCACATCTGGATTTCTTCTAAAAGTAAATTTGCCATTAAAAAGATCTTTATCAGACAAATTTTCAACATCATTTACTGATAATTGAGAGATCTCCTATTGCAGGAGTTTCCAAACTGTTTTTTTAGCTGAGCCCCAATTAACCTAAATTATTTACTTAAAATTCCCTCTACGATTTTGAGTAATGTTATCAATTTCTAAACAAAAATACATAAATATAGTTAACGAAATAAATATTTACATAAATTAACCCTTAAATCAACTTTTAAAACAACTCAAATTTGAAAACAAATAAGATATTTACTTAACCATTAACAAAACAATTAAATTAGCCTGTTAAATTGCCAATTACATTTTTTGTTTACTTTTTTATTTAATTTTGCCTGAAGTAATGAGGCTGTATTACTATATAAATAATAGTAACAATAAAAGGTTCTGCCAATTAAATTCCTAACCAGTCTTCAGAGAATTCATAAAAATGTGTATGTCTCAGAGTGGTACGTATGTTGCAAATACTATGCCAGCATATTATTATATTATATTACATTACATTACATTACATTAGATTATATTATATATTTAATGTACAGTATATGTGTAATAACATACATTTCAGTGTCTATCCGAACATTAAAAAAAAATACACTTCACATAAAAATTTGAAATAAATCATGTTGTTCAGCATACCAATTTAATTTGTAATGTATGAATTTTTGTGAGGCATACTATATTATAGTATTTTCTTATATCTAATTGACTTTACAGTGTAATGGACAAGGTAATCTAAGGGTAATTTCACTTTTCTCAAGGTCAGTTTTTCTTATTTAGTCACACACTGCAAGTCTGACATGAAATGATCGTAAAAAGACACTATCCCTGTTCCATGTCGCTATCCTTTACTAACTGGATTTGCAATGCAGCTGCGATAGAAAGTGTATCCTCACGAGTCCAGAGGAAGATAATATAATCCCCCCGCTTTGTTTCTGGGGCTCGGGTTCATGGGAAGAGGGCAGTGCCAGAGTGGAACTGGCCTGGAGACAAGACTCCCCTCCGCTTGGCTGCTTTATTCCTCTAACTTCACATAGCACACCTGAATACACAGATTTATACTTGAATGCTCATGCTGAATCTGGAATATTCCACTCAATGCATACTGACATCATTACAGCTGTTCTGCATTTTGAAAGAGGTGAACAGGTCTTCAAACACTCCGAGGACTCTGATCTCTACTTGATCTGTTCGTTTCTCAGTGTGCTTGGTTCATTTTCTCTCTCTGGCTCTTTGGCTCTGTTCCAAAAAGCGAGCTGCCTTGCTTTCTACTGCCTACATAGGTAGCAGCGTAACTGAAATGGAACCCTATAAGTAACTGTTTTGGAATGCTCTGCATATGTAGCAACTCTGTGCGTCATTCAAACAATGCTCCTCACGCGATGCGCACGGGACTTGATTTCAATAGTCGGGTCCTTAAAGTCCCTTCAAAAAAACATGAAACTGAACCTTTTGTGACTTTTAGTCCATGCATGTTAATCAGTGTTATGCTAGTGTACTCCTAAATGCAGAAAGAAAAAATATATATTTTAGCAAATACAGTGGGGGGGGGGGGGTTGATCCCCTGCTGATTTTGTACGTTTGCCCGCTGACAAAGAAATGATCAGTCTATAATTTTAATGGTAGGTTTATTTGAACAGTGAGAGACTGAATAATTTCATATGCATTTCATAAAAATTATAAATTAATTTGCATTTTAATGAGTGAAAAGTATTTGACCCCTTCGCAAAACATGACTTAGTACTTGGTGGCAAAACCCTTGTTGGCAATCACAGAGGTCAGATGTTTCTTGTAGTTGGACACCAGGTTTGCACACATCTCAGGAGGGATTTTGTCCCACTCCTCTTTGCAGATCCTCTCCAAGTCATTAAGGTTTCGAGGCTGACGTTTGGCAGCTCGAATCTTCAGCTCCCTCCACAGATTTTCTATGGGATGAAGATCTGGAGACTGGCTAGGCCACTCCAGGACCTTAATGTGCTTCTTCTTGAGCCACTCCTTTGTTGCCTTGGCCATGTGTTTTGGGTCATTGTCATCCTGGAATACCCATCCACGACCCATTTTTAATGCTCTGGCTGGCTTCAATGCCCTGGCCCTGACGGTACATGACCCTGTCCATCATCCCTTTGATGCAGTGCAGTTGTCCTGTCCCCTTAGGATTGACGGTGGGGATGGTGTTCTTGGGGTCATAGGCAGCATTCCTCCTCCTCCAAACACGGCGAGTTGAGTTGATGCCAAAGAGCTGGATTTTGGTCTCATCTGACCACAACACTTTCACCCAGTTCTCCTCTGAATCATTGGCAAACTTCAGACGGGCTGTACATGTGCTTTCTTGAGCAGGGGGACCTTGCGGGCGCTGCAGGATTTCAGTCCTTCACGGCGTAGTGTGTTACCAATTGTTTTCTTGGTGACTATGGTCCCAGCTGCCTTGAGATCATTGACAAGGTCCTCCCGTGTAGTTCTGGGCTGATTCCTCACCGTTCTCAAGATCATTGAAACTCCACGAGGTGAGATCTTGCATGGAGCCCCAGACCGAGGGAGATTGACAGTTATTTTGTGTTTCTTCCATTTGTGAATAATCGCACCAACTGTTGTCACCTTCTCACCAAGCTGCTTGGCGATGGTCTTGTAGCCCATTCCAGCCGTGTGTAGGTCTACAATCTTGTCCCTGACATCCTTGGACAGCTCTTTGGTCTTGGCCATGGTGGAGAGTTTGGAATCTGATTGATTGATTGATTGCTTCTGTGGACAGGTGTCTTTTATACAGGTAACAAACTGAGATTAGGAGCAGTCCCTTTAAGAGAGTGCTCCTAATCTGAGCTCCTTACCTGTATAAAAGACACCTGGGAGCCAGAAATCTTGCCGATTGATAGGGGATCAAATACTTATTTCACTCATTAAAATGCAAATACAATTTTTTGAAATGTTTTTTTTTTAATTATTATTCTGTCTCTCACTGTTCAAATAAACCTACCATTAAAATTATAGACTGATAATTTCTTTGTCAGTGGGCAAACGTACAAAATCAGCAGGGGATCAAATAATTTTTTCCCACACTGTATTGATTACAAATTAGTATACTACACATACTGATTACAAATTATATGTTGAAATTTGTAGTCAGTAATGTAATCAAGATTACTTATTTTAGATAATGTATTCTGACTACTTTTGGATTACTTTTGACATTTCTGATAGATTTAAATAAAATGTATAACCAAAATCAGAGAACATGTGAATGTGTTGTTAAATTATTGAAATATTAACGAAAAAAAGCAAAAGCAAAAAAAGAACAAAATAATTAGGGAGAATCAATAAATTATTAATAATTTACTGCCATTGTGTGAATTATTTGAAATCATACAATCCATAGAAAAGTAACTGTAATCTGACTATTAACATTTTAATATGAAATCTAATTACAAGTACTTAATTTTTGGAATCCGATTCAAATATCCAGATTACATGTAATTAGCTACTACCCAACACTGTTTACTCTTCAAACAGTATCTGGTTAAAATAATACATTAATTACACCATGAAACACATTTGTAAACAATTTTTTTATTAGCTTTTATTTTCAATGTTTCTTTTACGAAGTTTCAAGCTGTATACGAAAATCACATTACTTTTTGTGTATAATTATATGAAAACTAAAAAAAAAAAAAGGTTTATAACAGACTGTGCAAGCTATGCTATTATTAATAATGCATAAAAATTACGTGGTACATGCATAATACTGAGCTAAAAACAACAGTTTAACTTAAACAGTTACCTAAAATGAGTCGTCCAACGCTTCAGAAGTGTATGCTGGATGATTGTCTTTTATGACTAGCTCCACAATGTTCTGGAATGTTACAGAAAGCACTAGAATATTTCAGAATTTTACAAGAACTTCTAGAATCTTCCCATCCGTGCAAAAGCAAAATATATTAAACACACACACACACACACAATTAGTACAAAAACTTGTACTATCTGTACTTAACCAATGTTTCATAACTAATGATAGAAGTTATAAAATTTACCTGACCTAAATATTTACCAAAATATTGATGCTAAACTAAAATAAACACTACAATAATAATTAGCACCAGAAAATTACCAAATAACCATACAAAATGTAAATTAAATTAAATTGTTACATTGTGTTACATTAATGCATTATTATTATCAATAATAAATTAATAACTTGAATATAATGAATATGCATGTGCATGAGATGCACGTATCCTTTATGGAAGAGGCAGTCCTATAATCATATTGTGACAAACCAAAAAGAGTTATAAGTATGCTTTTATTCAACATCAAACATATAGATAAATTGTGTGTGCTCTGTAAATTATTTATTTATTTTGTCACACAAGATCTGAGCAACTTGCTTGCACCAAACTCTATTGAAATCAATTGTGAGTCATATTTCTTGTTTACTGTGATGCTTGTGCACAGATTTGCTTTCTATGTAATGGGTGTCTTGGCAGTAGACAGGAATACTGCTCACTGGGTTTTGTAACAGAGCCGTTGTATTCAGATGATGCAAGTCTTGTACCTTCAGAACATCAGGCAGTCTGTTTCTTCTGTCTTTTACTTGGCCTGCCCCATTTTTGCAGATTTCACAGATTCAACAGATACTGCATTAAGCTATGGATGGTCATGGTTAATAATTGACATGGGGAAAGTATGATTGCTCAGTAGAACAGTTATTTTCAGGCCCATAAATTCCAAAATGCAATGCTGTGGAACCGTCCAACATGGAGGCCCTGCTACCTCGATCCTAATAACAGCTCTACTGATCACACGCTTTAAATGAACACAGACTGCTGCTCCTATACTCCTTTAATTGAAAATATTATGGAAAAAGAAAATTCCATGGGCCAATCCATCCATTGCATATATGATCCCGTTTTTGTTTGAAGATATACTATACTTTTATACTAAAACGCAATAGGTTTTTTGGAAACTTAAGTTAACTTTTAAAAATGTCTCATTTCATTGCATTAGATACAAAATATAAGTACAAGTTGCATCTGCAAACAAAATATACTACAGCTTCAACCAGAAAATTGAACAATGTATATATCGGTTCATAATTTGTTCATAATTCTAGAAACTTGCGTTCTGCAAGTGAACGTCACTTTATTGTTCATCCCAAAGAGGCGCAATATCACTTTCACAGACTTTTAAATTAAATGTTCCCTCCTGGTGGAATGACCTGCCCAACTCAATCCAAGCAGCTGAGTCCTTAGCCATCTTCAAGAATCGGCTAAAAACACATCTCTTCCATCTTTATTTGACCCTCTAACTCTAGCACTCTCTTTTCTAATTCTATTCTGTCCCTTTTAGACTTGCACTCTATTCATTTACTGCTTGTTTTCTTTAAAAAAAAAAAAATCTAACAATAGCTTTTCTAATCTTTTTGTGTTCTATCGGTTTTCTTTTTATTTATTATACAATTAACAAAAGCAAAAAAGCCCTCTAACACTAGCTTGCTCTATTGTTTTTCTATTCTATCTGTTTTCTTTTTATTTATTATATTGTATAATTAAAAAAAACTTGCTACATGTACTAGGTTAAGCTAACTGAGACTTGTTATAGCACTTGCGTATCATTGCTCTTTTGTTGATTTTGATTGCTTCCATTGTCCTCATTTGTAAGTCGCTTTGGATAAAAGCATCTGCTAAATGACTAAATGTAAATGTAATTTGAAACCAAAATTAAATTAAATTAAATTCAAGTTTATTCGTATAATGCTTTTCATGATACAAATCGTTGCAAAGCAGCTTTACAGAAAATTTTAAGTTTCTACATTATATTTACGAGTAGGTTATTAGTGGTGACTATGGAAGAAATGTACAGTAAGAATCATGCAGTTAGTTACAAATTACACGTAATCAAACAGATGGTGAACACTATAAACTGCAATGATTATATGTTACGATCAAACTTTGCGATTGCCATTAAACGTTGCGATTAAGCAAAATTTGGTAGTTTTATATGTTGTTCCAGGGTTAGCATCATCTGAGGTCTTCTGGGGGGTTGGCATCATCTTTTCTCAGGTGTTCGGTCATCTCAGATCTTCATAAGGGTTGGATCCAGACTGAAGCTTCTGTAATTCCTCAGGATGCAAGTCCCGTGGGTGGCAGAAACAGAGAAGCAAATAGAGATAGAAATAGAGAAGAAATTAGCGTAGCTGCTGTTCCAACCAAGCAAAGATAATGTGTTCTACCCAAGCAAAAGAATGAAAATGTGCATTTGATCAGATATAGCTGAAGTACAAAGTTATGAGATACATTATGTGAATGCTTGGCTAAAGAGAGTTGCCTTTAATCTAGATTTAAACAGAGAGAGTGAGTCTGAAGGTTATTGATCATATTTTTTTGACCTGGTAAGGACTCAAGCAGCTGCATTTTGGACCTGTAGCTTGTTTATTGAAAATACAGGACAACCACCTAGCAGTGCATTACAATAGTCCAGTCTAGAGGTCATGAATGCATGAACTAGCTTTTCTGCATCAGAAACAGGTAGCATGTTCCGTAACTTGACAATGTTTCTAAGATGAAAAAATGCTGGTTTTGTAACATGAGAAATATGATTTTTTAAAAGACAAGTTGTTGTCTAATATAACACCAAACTTTTTGACTGTAGAGGAAGTAACAGGACATCCGTCTAGATGCAAATTGTAATCCAAGAGATTCTGTGTACTGTTTTGTACACAGTTTTGTACTGGAAAACTTTTGTGAAATTTGATTATTGTTCAGTTTTAGTATGTACACTATAGGGGTCGGTAAGATGTTGCTGTAAAAAGATGTAAAATATTTTTAAAATAAATCTCTTATTCTCTATAAGGCTGCATTTATTTGATCAGAAATACAGTAAAAACTGTGAAATAGTATTACTATTTAAATCAACTGTTTTCTTTTAGAATATATTTTAAAATCTAATTTTTGAACCTTAAGAAATTATTCTAATATGATGTTTTGCTTCTTAAGAAACATTTCTTATTATCAATGTTAAAACATTTTTGCTCCTTCATATTTTTGTGGAAACAACAACATTCTTTGATGATTAAAAATGCAAAAGAACAGCATTTATTAGATTTTTTATAACAGTGTGAAAGTCTTTCCTGTCAATTTTTATTTTTTTGGAATAAAAGTATTGGGGGGGGGGAATCATCCCAAATTTCATTATACAGCTCTATCACTATCACTCTATCGCTCTAAAGTTTTTCTGTGGATGTGTCATCTTTTCTAGTGCATGAGAATCCCCACCAGACTTTAGAGTTCTGCCACCTCCAAAATTCAGTATGATCTAGCATTACAAGATGTACAATGGAGTGAGACGGATGACATAGTTATGATTGGATTTTTCTGATGTTGTAATAGTTATGAGGTATGATAGTGAATGATGCTCTTCAGATGCCAGTGCATTAAAACAACCCTTTACCATCTGACCCACACACAATGATTCCATTTGCACACATCTTAAAGGGATCCAGAAGTCCTCGCTTTTTTCCCCATTTCTCAGTCTGTTATGCACTGTGATACAGAACTAACTCAAATCTGGTGGTCCTGAGCTGCGGCCACTAATGAACTGTGGCTCTCTGCTTTGGGCTGTTCTCTATTAGTTTTTCAACTGTGAAAAACAAAAAGGGAGGAGAGGATGGCTCTATTCCAATGTCTAGTGAGCTGCCTCATAGACACCATAGACATCATTTTTCCCCAGTGTAATATGGTGGACGAATAGATATAAATATAGGTAATGAAAATTACAGTTTTTGTGTAATTTGAGTTAAATATGCTAATATGTTGATGCCATTGTTGCCAGATTGTAATTTTGACAGTTTTAACATTTTCAGTTTCAGTTCTCAT
Source organism: Schizothorax lantsangensis (assembly GCA_027422415.1). NCBI lineage: Eukaryota > Metazoa > Chordata > Actinopteri > Cypriniformes > Cyprinidae > Schizothorax > Schizothorax lantsangensis. Next base: position 32,103,565 of record CM049848.1, on the reverse strand, counting down.
TCAAGCTGATATGAGCTATACGTTTTTGTCTATTGCCTAAATAGAAAATAGCCTCTTAACTCTTAAAAAATGAAGGTATGTATAATTACATAAAAAAAAAAAAAAAACATGGAACGTTTTAATTGCACAAACAGTTCTTTATCGTGGCAAAAGTTTCTTTAGATTATTAAAATATTCTTCACACTGAAAAAAAAGGTTATTTTAACTGTTCCTTAAAGGGATAGTTCACTTTGAAATTAAAATTTGGTATCTATCAGCTTACCCCAAGGGCATCCAAGATGTAGGTGTCTTTTTTTCTTCAGTAGATCCAATTTTGATGTTTTTAGGTCAAACCGTTCTAGTCTGTCAGTCATATAATGGCAGGTATAGGTCACTGTCTCTATAAGAGGGAAAAAGAACATGCACAGAGAAATTCAAATGAAACAATTCCCCATCGTAACTACACATTGATGGCCTAAGACACGAAACAAGCGGTTTGTGTGAGAAAACGAACAGTATTTATATCGTTTTTTACCTCTTGTACACAACCATGTCCAAGTGATCTGAGTGCGCACACACATCCGGTGTGTGACGTGTGTGTGCGCGCGCTCTGGCTCACGCTTGACGGAGGGCGTGTCTGAAGCGTGGTGCTGATGCAACTTTGCGGTATTTTCTTGTTGGAAGACGCACACTGTCATCGCTCGTGTCGTTTCTGAACTGTCTACTCTAGGATAATGATGACGAGCGCTCCATGTATCCGTTTCATTCATCTGTAACTAGCCAAACACACATGCCGCAACTCCACCCTCCTCACCCTGCGTCACTTCCACCTAACCATGTAAAAAATAACAGATCCAGGAACAGTTTATTGAGACATGACACCGGCGAGGAAAAAAAAAAAGGAATCTACAAACTCATCTATATCTTGGATGGCCTGAGGGTGAGTCAATCCTAAGCAAAATTTCATTTTTGGGTCAACTATTTCTTTAAAACCCTATTAAAATTGATTGCCAAGTGCCATTTTCTTTCCAGTGTTGATGCATTTCCTTTTGAAAAAACAAAAACTTATGACTGGTTTTGTGGTCCTGGGTCACATATGTGAATGTATACTGATAATATAGCAAAAAATGTCAACCCAGGCTCATTGGAAATACGTGTCTCTACATACATTTCTGCAACACCGTAATTATGTACCTTGCAGCACATTTCGCGGCAGTTTCAAAGTGAAATGTCCAGAGAGTGGCGCTAAAACACACGTTTAATACGTGACCGTGACACGTTTTTATTACGTTGGTACAGGCACGTATTGCAGTGTTTTTATTATGCTGCTTGAGGTACGTTTTGCCGCCATTCATAATTCAAATATCCGGTGAGTGTCGTTAGTAAACTCATACATATGAAGCTGTATATGTGACATAACATACCATTCTGCAAGTAACTATGAGAAAATAATCAAAACTGTTCCTGTAAGTCATACTTCGTGTGAAAAGGAATAAAAGTTGTCAGAGTTTTACTGCCTCTAGTGTTGATTTCAACTTGAAACTGCAGTGAATCATACATATAGGTAAGTTTTTTCAGTTTTGCAGAAATGTATGTAGAGACACGTATTTCCAATGAGTCTAGGTTGAAAAATGTGGTATTAGTGGTCGACAAATATTTACTGGCCTATAGAAATATTGATATCTATAGAGCAGAAAATAATTTTAAATTTAAATTCCATAATTTTAAATTTTAAATCTCAATCTAAACTAAATATCAGCCGGGGTTATGGATCTAAAAAAGTTAATGGTTACCCATACTCGGAATTTGTGCTCTGCATTCAACCCATCCTAAGTGCACACACACTGCAGTGAACACACATACACACACGCCGTGAACACGCACCCGGAGCAGTGGGCAGCCATTTATGCTGCGGCGCCCGGGGAGCAGTTGGGGGTTCGGAGCCTTGCTCAAGGACACCTCAGTCGTGGTATTGAAGGTGGAAGAGAGCGCTGTACATTCACTCCCCCCACCTACAATTCCTGCTGGACCTGAGACTCGAACTCACAACCTTTGGGTTTTTACCTTTACGAGTCCGACGCTCTAACCATTAGGCCACGACTTCCCCTATCAGTACTCTAAACACTTTAAATAATGTTTGGCATCTGCCATGCAAAATACATTCAACTGCCCGGAGACTTTAACAACACTGAACACTCTGAATCATCTGTGGCATAGAGATTGTGATTTTCAGCAACTAAAAGGACTTGAGTAACACAGAGCATACATCAGTATGATACGTTATGACAGGAAACTCACTGCTACATTACACAGGTGTTATGTTTTTTCCATAAGTGAGCACAATGTTCCCAGTGAAATAATGCAATTGAACAATGCCATGAAACTTGAGATGCCTTTGCTTACTGGTCGCTGTGGTAACAGAGGAAGCAGTCTTTCGAACAGCCGATTCGTTTGGCAAATGTGACTTCCCTCAGGAATACTGTATGCAATTTACGTAGATGATTACGTAGATGGCACTCTTATTAGAGTAACTGTGTTAACCTGGAACAATTGAAAAATAAAGCCCTTTACTTCATGTTTTTACATCTGATGCTTACGTCATAATGTAAATTCTACCACACCATGATTTTAGATTACTTAAAGGTCAAATGTGTCACTTCTGCAAAACTAGAAGGACCAAACAAACAATCCAACCCATCAAAATTGCCATGTAAAGCAAACAATATTATTAAGCAGTTATGGGATCTCCAGTGTCAGCCACAAACCATTTAATCGGCTTCTGTCAAACATCATTCTATAAGCATGTAGAACTTCTGGTCCCTCGAGCTGGTTGGCAATGAAACTGACCATATGTTCAGAGTCAATATAATGCCTTCAACAATAATGTTGTAGCCTCTCAATTGTCACATGCTGATTTAGAAGTGCTCAGTTACTGAGTTTATACTATATAAACTCATATACTATATATAATATAACATTTTAAGGTAAAAAAAATAAAAATAAAATAAAAAGATCACAAGAAATTTACATTTACAACAAACCAAAAGGAAAAGCAAAGTCAAAAGCAATAATAATAATAATATTAATAATAATAATAATAATAATAATAATAATAAATAAATAAATAAATAAATAAATAATAATAATAATAATAAATACATAAACAAGCTGCTTTCTGTAAATTATTTTATAAAATTACCAACAAGTTTAATTTAGACAATGATAAAATTAACCAAGTACACTGGGAGAAATATATTGCAAAATATTTAATTATTTATCACAAATATTTGGCCAATTCAACTGTATGCTTACAGAGTTCGTTTTTGGGTGGGGTTTTTGGGCTGTTTCTCGTATCTCATGTGCCATAGTTCAACCAATCAATAATTAATAATTAATAATTAATAATTGGATGGATGGATGGATGGATGGATGAAAGAAACAGTATTGGCCATTGAAAAAACACTGCCAATGTCTTATTTGGCACAATTGTACAGGTATTTGATTAGCCAATTTGTCAATTTTGGAATCCTTTAGCAAACAGAGCCCATTGCATAATTTCATTAATCTGGGCTTTGTCGCCGCATATGTTATTGAAAAGAAGCTGCTCTCAGTGGTGAGTCATAGCTTACAAAGTGGAATTCTGGCTGCGTTCCAGTTCTTCTTGTGAAACTAGTGTACTGGGTTCTAGTGTGAGTGGTGAGCTCAGTGCCAGCTCTATTGTTCTGTAGAGAGGAAGGATGAGGGTAATGTTGTCCATAGCCCTGATTCCACACAAAAGAACTGGCTTCTTTCTCAGGCCCACAGACATGGGCTACTGGTAGGATATCTTTTATCTTTCAGGGTGAAATGAAGGTGGCTTTGCTTTAGACATCTTGTGCCTTGTCTTTAGATCTTAGGACATTTAAAACATCACTGCAGTCTTTGGGCCAAGTGTGTCTACAGTGAGAGAGTCAACAGGTAAAAGTGAAAACTTTGATCAGTCAGATGACATTCTGATTGGATAAGCTGAATTAGAAGCTGTTTCAAAGCACTGATATACAGTATATAAACCTGCGATCTCACATTCTGATAAGGCAACATGCTATGTTACTTAGCAACCATTATATAAATTATAATGCAAAAATTGTTTATTCAGAATATCAGTATTAATAGAGGTAAATATTCTTGTTTATCATAGTACTTGAAGACATGCCTGAGAACACCCTTATCCAAAAATATCTCATTGTTTCAGAAGATATCTATTGGAAAATCATAAATCTAGCATTATTTATTCAACCACAGAATATAAAATAGAAATATAAGAACAGTCCAAATATTATAACAAATTTAAGAATTGTAAGATATTAATTTACAATTGCAAGGTATAAACTGAGTTTATATCTCACAATTCTGAGTTTTTTTCCTCAGAATTCTGAGTTTACATTTCAGAATCGCATTATAAATATATAAGAATATACAGGTGCATCTCAATAAATTAGAATGTTGTGGAAAAGTTCATTTATTTCAGTAATTCAACTCAAATTGTGAAACTCATGTATTAAATAAATTCAATGCACACAGACTGAAGTAGTTTAAGTCTTTGGTTCTATTAATTGTGATGATTTAGGCTCACATTTAACAAAAACCCACCAATTCACTATCTCAACAAATTAGAATACTTCATAAGACCAATAAAATAAAAAAAAATCTGATGTTGTCTCTGGTTCAGAAGTGGCTTGGTAGCCCTTTTCCTGAAGACGTCTGAGCGTGGTGACTCTTGATGCACTGACTCCAGCTTCAGTCCACTCCTTGTGAAGCTCTCCCAAGTGTTTGAATCAGCTTTGCTTGACAGTATTCTCAAGCTTGCAGTCATCCCTGTTGCTTGTGCACCTTTTCCTACCCAAATTCTTCCTTCCAGTCAACTTTGCATTTAATATGCTTTGATACAGCACTCTGTAAACAGCCACACCTTTCAGTAATGACCCTCTGTGACTTACCCTCTTTGTGGAGGGCGTCAATGTTCGTCTTCTGGATCATTGCCAAGTCAGCAGTCTTCTCCATTATTGTGGTTTCAAAGAACAAGAGATACCCGGAATTTATACTGTAGGGATGGTCATTAATTGAAACTCAAATGTAAATATTCTAATATTTTGAGATACTGATTTTTGACTTTCATGAGCTGTAAGCTCTAATCATCAAAATTAAAACAAAAAAACTTTTGAAATGTTTTACTTTACATGCAATGAATCTAAAATATATGAAAGTTTCACTTTTTGAAATAACTTACAAGAAAAAATGAACTTTTTCACGACATTCTAATTTATTGAGATGCACCTGTATATAAGAATTGTGAAATTAAAAGTTATTACAATTACCTTTTTTTATTTAAAAGAGAGGACAGGGTAGGACAGGAGACGAGAAGAGACGGGAAGAGACAAGCACTTTTCCAGAGGTATAGGAAAAATAAAGCAAATCAAAACCTAATTTCTGAACATGTTTAAATATTTTTATTAGAAAATAAGTCAAGATACTGATCAAGTAGTAGTTGCAGTATAAGAAATGTGTGACCAGTGTATAATGAGAAAGCCTATTGTTTAAAAAAAAAAAAGTGGCTGCTGGGTAACATCCACTCCGCACAAACTCACACTCATTCAATGTCAGTGTGTCTATCAGAAAGACTGATGGCAGAGAGGGTGATGAAAGAAACAGCTCTGGGCCAAGAGTCTCTGTGGAGATCAGCATATACAGTACTTTGACAGATGGTATCCGCTCTACCAGCCTGATATGTAAATATCATAAAAACACAGAAGTGTTTTTGGCTACAGAATGGGCCATATGACAGTATATACATGTGTACACCATCATGGCCCTAATATATGATGTATATAAATATATATACATCTTTAGAAATTCACTTTCCAGCAAAAATACTGGTATTTTAATATGCACGGTCACTGTGATTAATCATAACTGAAGTTACCGCTCACCAGAGATATGATAGTGATAGATGGGTCAATAGCCCCTTCGAGAGATGAGGTATCATTCTGTGACAGCTTCACTGATGAGGAACTACGTTCACTGACACCAGGAGTTTTCCACCTGAGACTCAGTATAAACACACCAGTGGGAGTCTGGAAAGGTGATTGCCACTGCAGTTAATAATAGCTGCTCAGTGAAGAGAAGCCATCTTCACTGCACAGACCTCATAAAGGAAAGAGAGAAGGTGAAAGGTAGGATTATAGAAAATGATGACTGGATCAAGCCATATCCCTGTCTTTGTACCTCATTATCTTAAAATATGTGCTGAATCCAGTCAGAGACTAAATAAACACGAGGTGACAGACTACTTGTAGAAAAATGAATAGGAGAAAGTGTCAGATTCAATATGGAAGCTGTAAGAATAGAAGAGCTACAGTACATATACTACAGTATATTGAAAGAAGTCTATTATGCTCACAAAGGCTGCATTTATTTGATTAAATATACAGTTAAAAACAGTAATATTGTGAAAAGTTATTAGAGTTTAAAATGACTGTTTTCTATTTGAATATATTTTAAAATGTAATTGATTCCTGTGATGGTAAAGCTGCATTTTCAGTAGCCATTATATCAGCCTTTACTGTCACATAATCCTTTAGAAATCATTCTCAATGTGTTGGTTTGGTGCTCAAGAAACATTTCTTATTATTATCAATGCTGAAAACAGTTTGCTGATTAATATCCTGTGGAAACACTATCATTCAAAAGTTTGGGGTATGTAAGATTTAAAAATAATTTAATTATTAGAAGACCATAAAGAGCTTTATAATGTTACAAACTATTGTATTTCAAATAATTGCTGTTCTTTTAAACTTTTTATTCATAAAATAATCCATAAAATAAATCTATCACAGTTTCCACAAAAATAAGCAGCAAAACTTGTTTTTAAGCACCAAATTCAGAACGTTGGGTGTTTGGTGCCAAAGAGTCCAACCAAAACTACAAAAAATTGCATAAACATTGTCTGGGTCTTTCAACAGAGGAAAAATGATCTGCACTGGTTCAGAAATGTATACTTATATTTGTGTAAATCTGCTAGTAGAAATAGATGAGTGGAGGTGATCATCAGAGTGGCATTAGATATAATGAAGTGTATGCGCCTCCAGCGTTACAGCCTGCGTGTTCCTGCATTGCCACTATGTTTAAGACCAACTTGACTACTGCTTAGCAACAACGTTTTAAAAACAAACAGACTAAATGGAAATGATCCCAAAACCTGTTATCAAGCCCAAGTTTTCACACACTTAAAGCCCATTCTGCTTGCCCCCATCACTCGCCATGTCCTCCTGAGTGCTGAGAGCTTTCAGTCTCAGCTTTCCAAAACACCTTGTCCACAGACAGACAGACAGGACTCAGACCAGCCAATCAACACAACCGCAAGACATGAGGGTCCGGCAGACCAAGGGTACTTGAACCTCAGGGGGTATAGAAGAGCACTGGGAAAGATTTCAAATTTGATTGGTTAATGCTATAAAATAAATGCTTAATAAATGTGTGTGTGTTCTTCACTTGTTTAAACAATAATAGCAATGACAGGCTAACGCTAAATGGCAGTCAATATAATATGACATTTCCGCATTGATGTCAAAAAGAGGTGCAAATAACGTTGGGAAATACTGGAAAAATGTAGTCACTGAGATTTACTGGAATTTGTCTTCCTGCCCTACAATCAAATGGCATTAGGAAGGATTTGAGAAAGCAAATGAGTCAGGTTTGTTATGCAGAACCTTTTGAAACTCTGTTTTAAATAAATACATAACACAAAAAAAATACTTTTCGAAATACGCTCTGGCCAATCTCAGGCACTTACATTTAATTATGTATTTACATGATGGCAAGAAAATTAACAGAATGGAAAAAGTTAGTCATTGCTCAGTGAGTGATTGACATAGCTTACATGAGGATACAAACTGAAGTTCATTTCACATATATTTAAATGTTGATTTCAGTAATGTTATCAATCAAGTTTGAATGTTTTAAAGTCAAATAAACTAACTAATATACCAAAACATCACATAATTCATCAAATCCATTGCTAATACGTGCTGTTAGCATTCCCATTCATCTCAATTTCAGTTGTTCAGATAGGGCAGAGATATGTTATTTGATAAATAATAAAATAAAATAAAAAAAACAAATCTAGATATGTAATTACATTTCATATAATGTTTATATGTAATTACATTTCAATTAATCATTTAGTACAATGCACTTATTGTGTAGATACATAATTTTACATAGTACTTTTATTTTTATTTGTAATTCCTGCATGTAATTACATCTGTAATTATATTTATAATTACACCGTTGACCCATCCCTTAAACCTTAACCCACTCTTAAACCTACCCATCCCACCAAACCTGTCCCTAACCTACCCGTATCCACCTCAATAGCAGCAGAAGTGTTTTGCAATACAATATGACCACAATAAGTACATTGTACATGTATTTTGATGTAAGTACATAGTAGTTAAGGCCACTTAATATAAAGTAGGACCAGATCTATAAATGCTATATGACCACCATTCTAGAGCACCAGAAAACAGACAACATGACAGCACTGCTATGCTAATGATATCAAAATAACACACATTTCCTAAATTCTTTATTGCTTCACAAAAAAGAATTACTTGTATGTCAATATGTTGTATACATAAAAAGAGGGTAATTCAAAATAACTGGGACATGTTTCCAGTCATCTCAATGGTGATAAGTGTCCCAGTTTATCTGTATATATTTTGTCAGAATTTACGACTAATTTTAAATGGTTGGCAATGCAGAAAAATGCTTTTTAAAACCAAAAGGTAGCAGCAAAAAGTTACAGTATCTTCCAGCAGGGGCTAACAGGGCCTAGCTAACCTACAAAATGTTGGCCACTTGGTTTGTCCTAATTGTTAGTCCTTGACTGGTAAAATTTCTTAACACGGAATAGGAAAACTTGATGTGTCAGTGTGGGTGGTCAAGCGTTCAACTTTTATCTGTCTGATATTGCCAAAGCACAAAGCAAAATACTGTGCAAAAAAAAAAAAAAAAAAGTTATTTTTGGACTCGAAAGACATTTTGAGTTCTGAAACTCGTGACCCCTTTATTCAATGCAGACGTACCGAGTGCAACCTGCTCCTCAAATAACTGTGTTAAAAGGTTAAGGAGGCTGTATTAAAGAAATACTATTGGAAGGACACAACTCTGTCCTCCGGGCCCTTAAAGTTGATGTGCAAGAGCGTTGAAGCGCCACCAGGGATGCGAAAATCTCTCCGCTGGCCCTTGTAAATGCCTAGGGCAGGAGATGGGAAGTGAGAAATGTCAGAATAGTCTCAGAGAGAAAGTGCAGGTCCTTTCGCAAATGGCGTAACACAAATCACGGCGCTGCCGAGCAGAAGGGAAAGCACTTTTCTTCACCTCACCATCAGCCTTGGAATCCTGCTCTTTTCCAGATGGCCTAGCAGACAGCACGAAGCCTGCTTCCGCCAGCACCTCCAGCTGTCCGCCTCTGTTGTGGGGGGAACGGGAATCATGCAGTTGCTCACAGGAGACTAATCCGTAGCTTGACGGAACACTCCGTCCATTCCGCAGCAAACAGCTTAATTGTTTTATTATGAATGGAAGAGGGTCCCATGTCACTCTAGATCTCTCAATCGTCAGGGTGTTGATGTGGAGAATTGTCAGCTGGGACCATGCAGGGTTGGGGACTGCATGCTCCGTCCAAATGAGTTTGAGGTCCATGCAAAGGCTTCCAGGAGCCAAGGGTTCCACTCAGACACGGCATACGTTCTTTCCTCTATATATATGTATATAAGTCTTTCAACTTCTTTGGCTGTAATTGGAAAATGAAGAAAAAGAAAATAACAAGCTCCACATAACCAACCACATTAATATGCGATCCAGACAAAAGAATGCAAGCTCGATTTATTACCTCGCACAGTTTTAATTCATCGACTCACAAGAATTTGCACAAAACATGCAAATGAAAAGGATTTGGCTCGGTGTGAGCGCTCTCGTTTTGAACACATTGCGGTCGCAACTTAATTTCCTGAGGGGTGCAAAAAAAGACATTGTAATTTCTGAGCTGTCACGAGCACTCGAGAGTCTAAATGGGGCACTTCGCATATTACTGTATGTGCTCTTTTTAATTTGTTATAGATGCAAACTCACAGCGCCTCATGACAAGTTCAAGCATTTCATAAACACAATGGAGCCCAATTACAAAGAGGGGTGAGGTGCAGCTGGGGTCCGAGAGCGGTGACCCTTTGTGTTCGGTGGTCTGGAAGAAATCCCCTCAATGCTACCCAAAACAGTTGAGGTCTGCCGCTTTTTGTCTGTAAAATATTTCTTACATTTAGTATGATCTATGCTCATTACATTTATGCATGATTAATGCTGGAGAAATGCTAACTTTATTTCCAAACGCCCAAAGTGCCTATAGTGTACATGCAATGTTTATTAAGTACACTTTTCTTGACCCATCCACACCCTAGCCACAATGAAAGCATGCAAACTACATTTGCAATTATATTAAATATAATGAAATGTAAGCCCACATATGTATACATCTTCAATTGCTCTCAAATATTATTCTTGATCTTGTTTGCATCGCAGTCAGTCATATGACGCACAAAACCAATGCCTTTTGGTATCAATGTCTCCAAAGGGACCATTTTTTAAATTAAAGTTAAATTCCCTCTCACAAAGTAATTGTGCAACTTAGGAAGACAAGAATGAAGTATAGCTCAGGAGTGATATGGAATACTTGTATGGTGATTTTGGGTTTGCCATTTAAATTAATCTACCTTCATTGTATGGAAAAGTTACTACAGTATAAGGACATTTTGACTAAAATCTCCATTTATAAAGGCTTTTTTCATTTTGAAACTCTATCTGGTGTATCTGTAACAGATTTTGAAATGCTCATGACAGATGTCACAACCTTGTCTTGGCTTAACTTCACAGCAATTTGCTGCCACCTGGCATTTTTTGCCTCTGATTTGCAGCATTTTCCGACTTTTTGACATTCTCATCACTTTCTCTGCTTAGCTACATTAGAGAATAATGGACACTGCTGCTCATGCATCACTTTGCACTTTGTCAATAGACACGTAGGGTAAGATAACAGAAATTAGATAAATCTCCTCAGTTCTACAAGAAAGAGCATAACATAATTAAATGCAGGATTTCAGAGCTGAAGAACATCTGATGGGCTCTGACACATGGTGATAGTAGGATGGGTCACATGCCAACTGTTATAAAATAACCGCTGTCAAACTAGTTGCCTCCATGTCCAGTTACCAGGATCTCATCTGCATGTGTTTCCAATCAAACCTTCTAAAGGAGATCATAATTGTACATTTACCACATTTAAATGTTAAGACTTCAGACCATTCAGTATCTCAAATACAGCAATAAGTATGTGCCTGTCATGGTAATTACACTAAAGCATCTTTTTCTGGGGTTAAGAGTGCACCACCTCATTTCGGTCCCTGGAACGTGATTCTGAGTGATGGCAGTAGGCAGTAGGCTCAATCCTTCCATCCAGTAATTGGGCAAAAGTCCCAGCCAAAACAGCTGCTGTTGGATGCCTCATTTGGAGGTTAAATAATTGGCTCCAGGTGTTCAGCCTCTATGTGAAATCCAAATCTTTTAACAGTCCACATTATTCATGAGAGTTACACTTCAAAAACCACACTTATATCTTATCTCGGGGTCAGGGAAATAAAAAATTGAGGTGTCACTGTAAAGACAACAGTCTTATAGTGTCAAACAAAGTGTGAGTGAGAATAAGACAGGTACAATGTGTTTTCCAGTGCTAATTTGAAACTGTATTTATTCGTCATTTATTGCAGTTAAAGCTGTGCTTTTCTTTGAGTTATGTACTGTACAATAATTAGCTAACTAATATTAAAGCTATTTAAAGGAGCTTTTTAAATATTTTTTTAAATATACAACTATCCTAAGAAATGACAACTTCAGAACAGTATTTATCTGGCACAAAAAAACCCAACAAAAATCACTAAATCGTTATCATTTTTTTTTCAACTGTTTCAACAAATCGATACACATTTCCCAAATCTACATAAAAGTAAAAAAGAAAAAACGTGTTTGGTTATCGTCTCAGCTCTGCAAATCTGTGTACGCAATAGCATTTATGTTTTGTCACGCTACACTGCTACTTGTTGAATAGCGTAGCTTGTTACTGGAAAATGTACACTTTGCTACTGTCATGCTACTGAAAAACACAGCTTAAACTGTTTTGCTGGTCTCCCAGCTGGGGAAAGCTGCTGTTCAGCTAGTCAACCAGCTGGACTTGACAGATGAAAAGTCGCTAAAGCCCTTCTAAAACCCTACCATCTAACTAGCTTAGCGTCCCTACATTTAGTAAGTTGCATTATGCATGAATCACTAAAACAATCATGCCAAGTAAGTACTTGAACTCTTTGTGCCACGCAAGTGCATGCCAGTATAAGCGCTTGTTGCACTGGCGACGTGTGTAGAGGTTTTTGGGTGTCAAAGTGTGTTTTGCGGGTCTCTCTGCATGTGAAGACAGGTTAATAAAGAAAAATTATAATATAAAGGCATAAAGGGGGTTGGACAGGTTAATGAGAAAAGTTCAACAAAAGTCCAGCCTCAAAGATGGGATCATCAGCGAGCGCACAAAAGGACCGAGAATTCACAAAGAGCACGGAGAGGTAGGAAGTTCAACAGTTCAGTCCTCTTAGCTTGGCATGCCACCTTCATTTTGAACTCCCAGCTTCTTCACATGGGCCCCATTTACCTCGTTTTAATCAGCCTAAGTGTGGAATCATCTGTAGGGAATACTTAATGAGCTACTTCAAAAGAGCAGTCTTCCTCACATCTTACTTAGTGAATAACTCAAGCAGATCAGCGCAGAGAGGGCCATCCGTTCGGACAGTCGCTAACAGCACGGAACGTGAGACAATGTCGGTTATCAAAGCCGGGGGACGAGTGTGAAATCAATTCGCTCACCTGTGACCTCCTTCTCCTGAGGGCTATTGTCACTCTTGGGGCAAGCGAGAGTGGCTGCGCTGCAGGGTAAAACCCTTTTATGGCGCGAAATAATGAGATTGCAGTGAATCTTTCTGTGCTATGTCGCTCTCCCTTCTTCGCCATGTCGTTTCCCTGACAAGCTGATCGAATCACGCCTTTTTTTTCCCTCGCTCCCTCCTCCTCCTTCTCTCCCTGGAGATGTTTGCCCAAGATGTGTTTCATGCATATATTTGACTCACCACAGAGGGAGATAAATACATAATTTAGCTATGAAAATATAACTGAGGAATCTCACAAATACTTCCCCAGGCGCTGGAGGAGGCATTGCCACGTCGTGGGGCCGACTCACTCTGGTTTGTCGGTCAGGGTCTGGACCTCCTCCAAGGCAGCCATGGGTAATGTCCTACTTCATGCCCAGAGGTTGTTGCTGCGCCTCCCCGAGCTCTACATATCCCTTGGTTAAGGGTGGGTACGGCTGATCAATTTCAATTACAGTGAATATAAAAACGAGGGATCAGAGCGGCCTGCTTAAATCATTCGAGAAAGCACAAAAATGATCCTCCAACGGACGTTTCCTGCCAGGTCTCTGTGACCCGACTTGCCTCATGCTGTGAACCTTGGAGCTGTCTGCACTTATCAAGAGGACATGTGTGCGAGTAATAGCATAACTCTGCGTTATGACATTCCTCGAACTAGCCTAATGGTTTGGGATGGATTACAGAATTGAAGAGCCATAATATTAACAATCCCAGCTTGCTGGACTGATGGAGCAATAGGCAGAGAGACAAAAAGAAAACTATTTCAAGTGCTCTGGTATGAGGTTGGAAGGCCAGTTGGATTGTGTATCATATTGGTCATGCTAAAGACAGCAGCTGCAAAATTACAGTAGCGTGCTCTCACCACAACTGACTGCGCTACACAGAAACAATTAATCAGAGGTTAACCCGACAAACCTCACGGAGGATCTTTAATTTGTTGTACCTAAACTCCCCTGAAAAAAGACCAAGCACAGCAAAGCTTATTCTAAAAGTAAGTACGTTTACAGCCGTAACCGTGCCAAGGAATTTCTCGAGATATTCTGGAGTGTGTGTAGGTAAAAGTCTTTCTGCGTTTCCATCTTTAAATAGGAATGTGAAGATTTAGGTTGGTGCTGGAAAAAAAAAACACACCCATCTTGACCTTATATTTTGTTTACAGCCCTACTGAAAACAAGCACAGCTTGTACCAGCCTAAGCTGGTTTGCTGGTCTCCCAGCCTGTCCTGTTGACTGGTTTATGAGGTGTTTTGGCCACTTTCATCTGGTCAGGTTGGGAGACCAGTTTAAACCAGCTTGAAAACAGCTGGACTAGCCTAGACCGCTAAGACTGCTAAATTGCTTACAGGCTGCTACAACATTTGTCAGATTTGTCATATAAACTCAATTTATCTTGGTTGTTTGAAGTCCTTATTTAGCAACTTGTTATTAACCCGTGAGAAAATTTGCATGCAAAATTTTCCTGCCCTTCTTCCACTGTGATTGGACGGGTAAAAACTAACAGGTTAATCCATCTGAAAATGCCAGGTGCCCTTTTAAAAACGCCTAGTTGTGGCACTTGAGAGTGCTTTGGCTAGACCCATGGTGAACTAAATGTTCCTCCAAGCATTATTTTTCATATTAATATTGTTGTAGTCCAGAGATGTCATCTGGTACAGCAATATCCATTTCTCGATTGCTGTTTAGCCATTATACAAATGGAATGGAATGGTTGATGATATTTGTCCTGCCCTTTCTCTACGGTGATTGGATGGGATAAAAAGTGACATTGATAAGCATTTTACCCAAAGTTGAACATTTTTCAACTCTTGGTCACCAGAAAAAAAAAAAACAACAACAACAACTGGCATGCAATGCTTAGCCTGAAATAAACACTCAATGCTTCATCACGCCACTGGCGTTTTGCAAATATGTAGTGTTCCTATTGAAAACAATGGAAAAATACACTAACCTTAGGGAAAAAAAAACATTTTGGTGGGGTCTTTTGATATACAGTACATCTACAACATTTACAGAAGCTTGGTATATTTCAATATGAAAATGTTTACGATAGTACAAAAATGAAGGATTCGTATGCAAAAAAATAAAATAAAATAAAAAATAAACTTGTATGGACTTGGATACAAAATGTGCATCAAGTATATTCAAGTTTAAAGTATTTGATGCCTTCTCCTCAGTTCAGCAAACTGATTCACAGTTGCTACAAAAATTAACTAGATTAACTTGATGGTCAGTGTGCCCGCGGGACTTCCAGGTGCATCACATGCTAGTGGAGGAGTTTGCATTGAGATGAATAGGATTGCTAACTGATAGCTTTCTCCGGGTTTTGTTGATCTCCCTGATTGCATCAACCCAAAAAGCTGCCAAGAAAAAAATTAATTTCCTGTTCGACTTGATATGGCACCTTGCGTAAGGGTCCCTGAGCAGGTTGGTGACAGCACCTCCTAGTGCTCAAAAACCACAAACATAATATTTGTATTTCAGTAATTTTAACCAAAGTCATGTTACTGTTCTTTTTAGAGTCTGTGGTTCATGCAAAGCAAAACAATCACCAGTTTTTGGCGGGATGACCATAAATCCAACATACTGAGTTTTACTTCAACAAAACAAAAAAAATTACAAGCAGGTGTATACATTTACATTTACATTTAATCATTTAGCAGACGCTTTTATCCAAAGCGACGTACAAATGAGGAGAACAATAGAAGCAATCAGACCATCGAGAGAGCAACAGTATACAAGTGCCATGACAAGTCTCAGTTAGTCTAGCACAGTACACGTAGCTAGGATTTTTTTTTTTTTTTTAATTAAATAGAATAGGTAAGTGTTAGTATTAGTTAGTCAGGTGCTGGCGAAAAAGATGTGTCTTTAGATGTTTTTTGAAAATGGCTAAAGACTCAGCTGTTCGAATTGAGATACTAAAAAGTTTTTTTTTTTTTTTTTTTTTTTGGTAAACCTAGACATGACGAAACTAACTTCTCCGAAACCTCCAAACAGGCAAGCCTCCCTGGTGTCAAATGAAGGATTAAGAGGGAATTTTCTTTTTTCCTCCCCCGACACAATTCACAATCAGGTGCATTTTTTTCTTCTTCTTCATTTCAAGTATGACATCACCTCCTTTACCGGGGCTTTCTTTCACTTCTAGTGGGGGGGACACTGAACAGCAAATAGAGTGTCCGCTCAACATAAACTCAGGACTGGAACTAAAAAATATCAGCTCAAATGTTCCTTCTTAGTTGCAGCTTGGTGATTTGCCATTGCAACAACAGGTTGTAAATCTGTGGCATTACTGCATTTTTCCCCCCATCCTATTGAAACTGAAACCTTCAAGCGAGCCATAGTACATGGGCTCATACCTTGACTTGGCAACAGCACCAATGATCTAGAGCCATTTTCTTTTACTGCATGCATTTCAGCTTCCCACCTTTTTAGATTTGTTTTTTCTTTTGGCCATAATCACTGAGGCCATGATTACTGTGCAGCTCTTTTGTATGACTATATTTGAGATTTATGAAGCATAGTGTGGCATTATGTTTCAGCTCAGCTTTACGCAGTCTACAAGATGGGCCATAACCTGTCTTTTTTTTTTTTTATAACAATGGCCCAGAAATATATGCACTCCAGGTTTTGACTGTGTAGGTCTGTTGCGTCTGTTGTCAGCTGAAACTGATCACTGACTCTTAATTTGTAATTAAAATCTCATTCCCCTTCATATTTAATTGGAAATCAACAGCAGCAGGATACTAAACACATGCAGATAAAACGGTTATGCAGTGGTGCTGTAATGTAAATGTAAACTTAACCAATAATTAGTGCACAAAAGGCTTTCATCTTAAAGATACGGTCACGCTACACATAAAAGCTTACAAATTACCTCAGACTCCTGGGCAACAGGATATGATGACATGCTCCCGGGCTTCTGTTTTTAACTGAAAAATACAAATAACAACTAACAATAAACTCGAAAATGAACTAAAACTATTTCCACTACAATGGAAATGTCAAGATCTGACTTAAAAATGAAAAAAAAAAATGCATAAGTTTGGGAGAAGTCATTGTTTAGCTTAGTTTGAATGTATGCAATTTAATGGACTGAAGTTATAGCATAGTATATCGAACACTTTATCTCAAAATATCATGTAAATATGCTTCCTTACTATATGACTCCTTTAAAAATGCTAAATGGAATAATCAATCTTGGATGGATTGATCAGTTGAATTAGTGCAGCAAGCATTAAATGATGAAGCATTGGGTATTAATGCAGTTTAATGAATATACCATGTGACTAATTAACACTCGGTTTCGGCACAGGAAACTGTTGGCGGTGGTTGACAATGACACTTTCCTGATTATCGTCATCAGCGCAGTCAACTGGGGTACCATCTGCTCGACCGTGTTGAATTACATTACAGCTTCATAAAGGAATTACACTACCGCTGCATTTCCAGCTTTCCTTTGACTGAACGTTTAGCCTGACTCACAACGGTTATGTAATCATGAGACAATTACAGGTATAAACAAGACTTTTCCGTTTCACTGAAGATATGAGGTCATGTCAGAGTGTGAGAGAAATTAAATATAATCAGCTCATTATCTCGACAAATTAGGAGCTTTTAAAGGTGTAAAACCCATCTGCTGTGGTTTCTAGCCAAGTCTGACTTATTTCATAACTCCTTTTACAGCAAGGAGCTGTAGCTCCTTACAGCAATTTGAATTAAACCGGTCAAATTAGTTTTGCTTATAGGAAGTAAGAAAAACACCTTATCTTTGCTGTAAATCCATTCAGGGTACTTTCAGTATTGGAATTAAAAGGGTAACAAAAAAAATAAAAATCAGGAGGAAAGAAATAAAATCCAGTCCTCAACTAAAGGCTTAGAATAATCCTTCTGATGTTTTTATTCTTGCTTCTGTCAGGCCTCCAGTTCAGTGCAAGAGCTCTTTTTTCACTGCACAATAGAGCGCAACAGTCAACGATCACTTTATAAGCAGCCTTGGTTCCTTAAGTATTTTCTCCATTCAATGGCATTTGTATAAATTCTTTAGTAAACGAACTAGCCTAACTAACTCGAAGATAAATCACAATAATATAATCATTGGTTTTAATAAAAAAAAAAATATATATGAAACCTGAAAAGAGATACAATGTACAAGATAACATGCAAAAGTCTACTGTGCACTTGAACTTTTTTAATGAATGAATGAACTTCTGGTAATAATCCCATGAGCATTGCAAATCACAAAGCATTGCGAGCAACATTAAAACCATAAATGAAGATACAATATAAAACTATTGACTTTAAGTCAATGACTATAAAAATGTACAAATAATATAATATACAAGTTGAATAATGTTGGGGCTAATGGTACAGTCGGTGTATCTTGAAATAATGCTTAAAAAAATCCTGTATGGAGAAAATAACCAGGAATTTTACTTCCCTTACTGTTGTACCCTATTGTGTCTTTTGGGGAAATTCTTTAGTAAATAAACCAGCCAAACTAGCTCTAAGATGAATCAAAATATTATATCCGTTGGTTTGAATAACAATAAAAAATGTTATGTGTTAATACTGTGTTCTCAAATTCTTTTAGTGGATGACTGAACTGTGAATTGCAAATTACAAGGCATTGCATGTGACATTAAAACAATAAATGATGGCACAATACAAAACTATTAACTATAAGTATTTTCTTTATCTAGGAAATAACCAGGATTTTTTCTTTCCCTACTGTTGCATTCCATTGTGTCTTTTGGGGAACCCTAAACTTTCCTTCTTACAAATCTTTCTCTTAAAGCCAATTTAAATAAATTCTAACCCAACAAAATACGGTTATGTGTGTGCTTCTATGTGCTTCTGCATTAGAGAGGCTACAGAAACATGAATATACTGTACAAAGACATGCTGTGTAAGAATAATGCATATAGTGTGCTCTATGGATATAACTCTGTTCTCTTCAGGAATGGAGGGAAATGGAGAACTTTGATTGTATTCCAAGCCCTGCAGGTACAGCAGCTTTTTCTTTGCAAGTACAAAAAGAGGTTTGAAGTAATCCTAGACCTACCCTTTAGCCACCTACCCTTTAGATAAAAAAATAAAATAAATGCCATCACACCTCTGTAACTAATCCGGTTGCAAACTTCAAATGACCCTTTGCAAAGATCAAGCAATCTATGCATAACGCACACCCTGAACTGAATATGTGATGGGTCACGTTTGGTTGGCTGTGAATGACGAGCCCTTCCAAAACCTATGATAGGGGTTAAATAGGCCAAATGCAACACCACTCCTTGATGCATGAATGCTATAATCAGTTTCTAATTCCCTGTTTCCAGTGATAAATGGGACTACGTCTTGCATGCAAAGCATAATGTGATAAAGAAGACGACGAAGCAGCTGAACTCATGTACGGAAAGGGCACGAGTGAAAGGCCGTGGAAGATGGTTAGCAGATAAGGAAATGTGAAGGGAAAGATTGGCACCGGCGCTAGAGACATATTTACATAGATCAGGATAGAATTTGTCTCGGCCACGCTTACTGGATGAGATAGAAGCAGGCGGATTACGTCACAGCTGTCTGACTAACAGTGCGGTTACGGTTAGGTTCTTGCGTGAAATATGAGTCAGGGAATTTAAGAAGGAGATAATCTCCAAAGCTCAGTGTTTGTGTTATTAAAAGCCCTCGTGTAGGGCAGCCCGCTTATGGCCAGTGAACGGTGATGTATGTAATGTTTTCAGTGGTCAAACACTTTCTCCTGTGCCAGTTTAATATGCAGAGACAGCTTTAAGTAAACCATTTGTGAGCCGATTTCCTTGAAAAATGTAAACACTGTGGCTCCGGTGTTCTCAAACATCACATGTTTTGTTCAAGTGGCCCAACACAGCAAGTTTGACTCCACCTATGGCACAAGTTTGGGACGGGACTTTGTGTTTGTCTGAGCAATAGCTAACTGCAAAAAGGGATAGTCCAAAGGATAGAAACTTTAATTCTGTTGTTACTTTCTCACTCGCAAGTTGTCCAGGTTGTTCAAAGCCTCAATGACTTTCAATAGCGGTTTATCTACATTTATAAAGCACACTCTAAACAAATTAACTCATGACTTGCATTGATACGTCGCTGCTCATTTGCATTAAATTGAAAGTGAACAACTTCAGGTCACAATTGCAACTTCAGTAGGTTATATTTATGGTTTAGATCAGTTAACATTACTGCATGTTTTTTAAAAATAAATAAAAATAAAACCATAAAAAAACACAATTAAGACGTTTTTAACTTCAAACTGATGCTTCCAGCTAAAATTATGCGTCCTCTATATATAATATTGCATTCTCCATTGAAAAAGTCATTTCGTCTGAATCGGGAGAGAACTATGCACAGATCAAGCGCCGTTTACATGCGAGAACATATAAAACACCTTAATGATAGATTGGTTTATGACAAGCACAAAGCTTTTTGCTTCGCAAGATGTTAACTGATGTACTGGAGTGGATTACTTGTGGATTATTGTGATGTTTTTATCAGCTGTTTGGACTCATTCTGACGGCACCCATTCACTGTAGAGGATCCATGGTGAGCAAATGATGTATTGCTAAATTTTTCCAAATCTTTTCAGATGAAGGAACAAACTCTACATCTTGGATGGCCTAAGGGTGGATACATTTTCATTTTGAGGTGAACTGTTATTTTCATGAGTTTGCTATATTTTTTTATGAAACAAATGCAGCCTTGGTAAGCATAAGTGACTTCAAAAACATCACAATTATTGACCACTTTATGCAAATGAGCAGAAATGCATCATCTACCAGTAGGATTGCAAACACTGATCTGACACCTGATACAGGAAAAAAAAAAAAGGAATAAATACTAGCCAACAACAGCACAAAGACTCTGTAAGTTATGTCAGTGTTTTGTTCCTTAGCAATGCTGTTTGAAATTTTGAACAGAAGCTCAAAGTCAGCAGTGTCTCAGGCCAAACCCACACTTCCTACTGCAGAGGTCACTGTGACTTTGCACCTAAATTGAAACACGACCATCATCTATGATGTCCCGACTGGAGGAGGCAACCAGCTGCCAGTGACAACACGGCATTATTGTAAAAACTTTAGCATTACCACAATCTTGTTGCTTGGAGGCTGGTAATAAATACTCTAGCTAATGGCCCACGAGACATCCTCAGACTCTCACACAGTTTTAATTTACTTTCCAGCTCATTTAGAGTACAAACAATAATAATAATAATATTCAAACTAACTTCTCCAGTACTTTGTTGACATAATTGTTAGGCAATTCAGTGTGGAGTTAAACAACACATAATTGAAATAAGCTGTTCCTGAGCAAAAAGCCAAACAACGGAAAATATCTCAGGATTTAATTTAATCAGAATTTATTTGTCCGGTTTTGCAACATCAGCTGCATGTGTACAATTTGAATTCATTTGAACGCAAGTGCAGGGAACGTGCACAAACACAGAAAGCCTAATAACTATTATTACTAGTTTGTTTTTTAACAAACAGTAAAGTGATATGATTTTTTTTTTAGCAATGTTACTGTTATAAAGACATGAATGATACTTCAAATGATGCTAGTTTTCAAAAAGACTTGCTGAAACTAATCTGGTGTTCCTAAGTTTTTTAGCAGACAAAGCATTATTTATGGATAATTTTGGCCATGTTCACCCAAAACGGAGGTGCATAAGCTCAGATCAATGAGACCTATGACCAATTAGTTTAAAAAACAAATACAAAACCTGTGCTAATTGAAAAAAATAAAATAAAAAGTTGGTAAAAATAAAAAACAGACTGAATCTGATATTGGTATAAATTTGGCATAATGAGAGATTTACAAGCAATTTTTTGTAGGTCGTTCATTTTTGATCAGGAACACCACAAGTGTAACAAGTTGGAGGAAAAAGTTGTAAAATAAAAGTGTACAAATTATTGTTAAATCCTGTGTGAGCAAAGTCAGTAAGTTTTAGTCCAATGCAATAATATTAACTAGCATTTTAGAGGGAAAAAAAATCCTCTAACATGAGGATTTATATAAATGGATGGTGCCATATATGAATCAGAATATCATAAAAAAACTTAACGATAAGCTTTTGAATTAGGCCAGTAAAAACCATCAAGCAACACTGGGAATCACATAGAAACACACTAAAAACCACAAATAACACATTAACAACCACATAGCAACGCCCTGGCAACCAAACACAACATGGTTTTTATTTTTGTGCATCATGCTGAATATCAGTATGTTTATTTATTTTTATTTTATTTTTTTTATGTGAGCATCCCGAATGTAATACACAACAAGCTTCGTGATTACAAGAGCCTTTACTTTAAGTTGTGCACTATATAAACAATTCAACCACATTTTCTGTAGCAAAGTCCTGTTAACATTGATAATATATATTTATCATTGGCCAAGAACTTGAGCTTGGGTTCAATCCCAGTTATTCTGGGGAAAGCCATTCGCCACAGCAGTAAAGCATCCATCTGCCATTAGGATCCCAGCTCAGTAAATCAATACAGGATGCTGGTGGGTAAAAACCCTCGGCACTTAATTGCACGATACATTTTATTTTTATCTGAGTATATTGCACGGGGTATATTTAACTGCACATTGAGTTGATTTTAGATTAATTCATTTTGTGACGAGCAAACTGCGGCTATGAACTCTGTCCAAGAAAAGGAGGAGTAATTGCATGTATGCTGTAATTGAGAAAATGAATAACAACTTGAGGATTCCACAGCCTCTTGGAAGCAGTCGTGCTTATACAAGGTATACCGTGTAGTTCGCTTTAGTTTTTATGCTAATAAGCTCTGACAATTGTGCACGAAAATGAAACGTACAGATTATATTAACCTGTTAACCTGCACCCCCCATATTGGGAATCACAGCTGAAAATGACTAACTAACTTAAAATGGTAACAGCTCCTGACTTCAGTATGCCACACACACAATTGTGGTGTCTTTGGAAAGAAGACCCTTTGGCCTTTACTATCCATCATCCAGAGTTGATAATGCTCAAAAATATAAAAAGTTATAGACACTGAAGTGCCTTGATAAAAATTGTACCACACTGAATTTTTTTTTTATTTCATATAAAAATACATGAAATCAGTCCTGGAGCAATCCAGAAAAGTAATGGGTTGAAAGTCACATGTCTCATGAGTTTATATTTCAAATCTGAAGAAGATACCATGAAAAATGAGATTCCTGCAGACATTTTTCTAGCCCCCCCCCCCCGTTTGAGGAAAAATATTTACCAAATTATTGAAGAGTTCTACTACATACTATTTAGTCATTATACATACCACTGCAGTTTTTCAATTATAAAACAGTAGACAGAATCTTAGAAATCGTATAAGTGATTTATTTGAGCACTAGAAAAATATTTTTGAGTGATGAAAAAAAAAAAAAATAATAATTAAAAATAAATAACTTAATTACATACTGATTTCCTGACAAACAGATGCTCTCCTGCTCATACATTATTCACATGCTGAAGATCATTACATACAGATGCTAATCATACTGATGGCTGCCCAATATAGTCAATATTCACATTATAATGGCCTTTTATATAGACTGCATTCACACTGATATCTGTGAACAGTCAGTAATTACATGCTGATTATCAGCCATAGAGATGTTAATCATACAGATACAGGCACATTCTCCACAAAACACGCAAACATATATGAAAACTATTGAAGAAGAAAAAAAAGAAAGTTATTTGTGCTAAAAAGATCGCTAAGTTACGCCCCATCAGATGACAGGTGCGTCACAGCGTGCGTCACGCGCCATCGCGATGGAGCGCCAGAATTCAAATAATCAATCTTCCGTGTATCTTTGACTTTTTTTTTTTTGGATGATTTCATTCTGTTTGGGACATTGTCTGCTACAAAATCGTGCTGTTTTTTTACCACCAAGACGCTGTTTTTGAGCGTAATTTGTTCCATAACGGACACAAACAATAACTCTCTGAAGAGATGAGACGTAAACAAAGGATTAACGATCTAAATTACAACGTTGTTGTTTCTTTGGACTAAAAGTGCTCGATGGAATGTTGTTCAGTGGACCCTTATCTCTCAATGAAACCAGGATTTACAGCAGTGGATACGTTTGAGTGTCGTTATCAGGATGAATATGGTATGTACTGCGGGGTTTTTTATACATGTTTTGATGTGTACTGCTTACACAAATTTAGCAAATACATTCCGTATAAGCTTTCTATCGAAAAACAGCGATCTGTCGTCGATGCGAGAGGCTTAGACCTTCAAAATGATATATAGTTTGTCAAGATTCATTTTGTCCTGTTTTACTTTATCTGTTTGAAAACAATGACGTGTGCAAACAAAGGGCTTTCAGTGCGCCCGCGTCCTGGTGCATGTTAACAGGTTAAGCATGTGTGGCCACATTTACAAATGAAATCACTAGGAATTATTGGATTAAGAGGATTAAGGGATTATTGATGCTGTAAACATTGTGTTAAATGTTTTAAACCGAAACAACGGGCTTAAGCCACGGTCGGTCAGATGGTTGATGTGGTTCAAACTACAAAAGGAAAAGAACAAGGTTTATATACAGGCTACAAGAGAAAATATAGCAGACACTGGAATGAGAGCGGTATAGATGCAGGTGGAGAGGGTTTTTCAGAGCGAGACGTGTCTAAGCAGGTCTTATCTGGCTCTACACAATTTCATGGTTGTTTGAAACAAGTGGGCCATGTTCTGCTCAATCATTGGGATTCCTGTTCAAAAACATTTCCATGATGTTCCGAGCACTTTAGGAGAAAAACCAAACTTTAAGTAATAAAAAATCCCCACAAAATAAAATGTGTTAGACTGACCCAAACCTAAATATTTTCCTGTGCTTATTAAAATTTGCCATAACAGCACAGAATCCACAATATACAAACCTAATATTGAAGGAATTTCTGTTGCCCTCTGACCAAATTCTGACTTGTTTCTAACACTCAAAAAATTATTGTTTTTGCTTCTTGCTTAATTTACATAATTAAAATAAATTAATCCAACAGAGTGCTTGAATATGTTGTCACAACTTAAAACGTGGGTAAAAGGCACTTGATTTAACCTAGGGCTACATGAAAAAAAGTGTCAACTTACACTTTATTTCAATGTTAACATCTCATTTCTAACCACTTGTCCACACTTGAATCAAATTCAGCCAAAGGATAGTTTTTGTGCGTGTTTTCCATAAAAACATGCAAGTATTTTGGTACCGATCACTTTCCAAAAAATGTGAACATTTCTAACTATATTCCTTTGTGACTTTAATTAATCCTGACTTTTGGACAACACACTCCCAAGTGTCTTCTTTCAGAAGAGACCACAATTGTGCCTGCAGTACAAAGCGTTCGTGAGCTGCAACCATTTCAGTTTGGGTATGTCATTTCTTGGGTTGAAGTTCAAAAGCGGGTTCAGACAAACAGGTTGTGATGTTACTGGCTGTTAATGGATCACAGAATAGCGCTACCCTGGTACTGGACTGCCATCAGTGTTGGGGACTAACTAACTAACAGTAAAGACGCTCCAACCCGTATTTTATAATAAACATTTTCCAATAAGGATACTGTACACTAAAAAAAAAAAAGGTGTAGAATCATTTTCTCTCAGAAATTAGTAGTGAATTTCACGATTAATTACAAAGAAACAGCAAGTAATTTATTGAATAAGCACACATTTTTAAAGTAGAAAGACTGAAATAGTATTTTCTTGGAAAATGTGGGCCAATAATCTTTGTTGTATATACAAAAATATTTTTTTTACAGTGTATGATGCATGTCTTTTTCATTACATTGTATCTATCAACCTGACTGAGATTCTTATTATTATTTATTTTGTGTTGTTTCTCATAGGCAGCAATGACATTTTCTTACAATCTTATGCTTCTCAGATGTTTCTCCTGAGATAAAGGCCCCAGAACTCAAACGTTTCTCATCTAGGGTTTCAGAAGAGATCACAAACATCTCAAACTCTGCTCAAATTGCCTGCAATCACCTCAGTTTTCAACTTTTTTTTTTTTTTTTAAGACCATATGATCTAATCAATGCTATATGCATTAGTTTTAGTTGTCTATATTCTTACTATATCTCATATGTGTCCATTTCTATTTGACTTGAGGGATTCCAAGAGAAATATCTGAGACAAAGGGGATAATTGAACTTGGAGCTCCATTAAGTCACCTGAATATGAAATAAGAGCAATTTTTGAGCAATATATATATATTTTTTTACTCGGTAAACTATGTAAAATAATTAAATTATATCACCTGATAGTTATACATTTCAAAATGCAAAAATAAGCTTAAATTTAGTAATGTAAGCCAGTACTTGAAAATGTTTTTGATGTTTTGGGAGAATAAAAATGCCAAGTATAATTTTTTTGTGTGTTTTTGAGCAAGATGAGATAACGGTATATAAAGGGGCTTGATAGTGTTTAATGTTCAATTATATTGGAAATTAGAATTGTTTATGGAATCTTAGAATCTTATGATTCAATTATGTGATAAAAAAATACTTGAAACTGACCAAATTAAATCCTGTGAGACAACCATATAAAATCAATTTACCACTACTTAATTTGGTCAATTCAAAATAACTTAATTTGATGATGCTGAAGTTACATGAACATGTTTATGTTACTGAACTGATTCATTTGGAACTGACGTACATTATTAAATCATGTAAATCTAACACGCTATTTTTATATTTTTTTTCAGTGTAGCTTAACTATAAATTACGAGAGGCACTGTAAGTTACAGTTTCGAAATACCTGCTCCAAAACCAACTGGCTGCTGTGTATATGAATCTTGTCATATTTCATCTGAACTGCTGAGAGTTAATTTTACTGTTTCAGGCGAAGACGATCCTCGAAAACAGACCCTCGAGACACAAAGCCACTGCTGAGAATTATGCACTGGTTAAGAGGAGATTAAAACATCACAGCTGAGCTATCCAGATAAACATCACTCCAAACCTCACGGAGACATATTCTTGGTAAACACCCCAGAGATCCATCAACACTGAGCTCGCAAAACCAGCCCAGCCTGAGAAGCCACCGAATCACCAAAGGTTATTTACAGAGTGATGAAACTCAAAAAAATACTCTTTTCTCAACCCTTGTTGTCATGCATCTCAGTTTGAAACATTGTTGCGGTTTGCTAAATCTATCTCCAGTTTACACATACATGCTAACTGCTCTTCTGAGAACGAACCCTTTGACCTTAAGCTGGAGTCTCAAGGCCTTGAATGTTATGTGGGCAATCGTTTTATCAAAAGTACGATTAAAATCCCCTGTTATGCTGAGAAATATTTTTGGAAGTGGTCAAACGTCTGTCCTGAGAACTCAAGGTTATGCACTGTTCTCAAGACATTGCAACAAATTTGTTGGATCTGTCAACAGGGGTGGAGATTGCAAATAGGCTAGTCGTTTCCTTTCCAGTTAAAGGAAATGCTTAAACGGCACAATAAATCCGTGAGGATTTATTCTTGACAAAACCGGGATGATAGACGGTCGATCGATGAGCTAGTGATATTTTAGGATTGTTTCCTCTAACCCAGTTCTTGAGGATTTTCATCTCTGTCAATGTTTTATCAGCTAAGCTTTCCAAGACTGATGGATGGAATTAGATTTGTTGTGTTTGTCTTGAAACATTCTTGTGTATCCTAATTAAATATAAATAAACCTGACCTTGACTGCGCAGAGGGGGGAAAAAACAACTGCCGTAATGTCGTAAGTCAGCTACAGATTACTCAAAACATAAATTTGTTTCGAGCCACGAGTTTAGCTTTTACAGTACCTGCAGACGGATTAGCGAGTGAAATTCACGGCCACCCCAGGCCCAGCTCTATAAACTCAACTCATAAAACACACAGCAGACTAATAATGGAGGCATGAGTGGGGTTTTCCCTCTGCTCTGCACCATTTAAGTAATGTACAACATGTCAAGTACTGACTTAAATCACGTCATGTGGAAAGACAAAGAAAAAAATGAGCCAATGTACAGTGGGGTCCAAAAGTCCACACTGAAAATCTGCAACTATATATTTATTTCTATTTCAAGGTTATTAATTTAATTGTGATTCAAAAATATTAACAAAAATGTGCTTGCTATTTTACTTTTGGACCCAACCTGCACATAAAACCTTCCTGTTGATTTGAAAGATCATTACATTATGCATCATGTGTTTTCTTACATTGCATATGGTAAAATTATAAGACCTATAACTTATATGCATAGTGCTTCATTGTCCATAATGATGTGCTTATTGTTTATGGCTGAACATACCATGGTATGTGAAAGAGAACAATAGGTCCTCATAGAAACACTATACACTGAAAAAAGCTCTACCCTTCTTTAAAAGCATTCAAATAGACTGCCAGACAGCACATGAAACCAGGCCAAAAGAACACAAATGTATATATTATTATTATTCTTGAAATAATAAAATGATATGTATAGATGAAAAGCATTTCTTACCAACACATGCATATCTACATACAGTACATGTGCTTTTCAAAGAATACTGTTCGTGAGGCACATGGTTTCGAGAGGTCATCAGAGGTCAGGAGGTCATTTAAGTGTGGGAATAACGGTCAGTGAGTATTGATCTCATCCCTGCAGCTATGTGGTTTTGTCAATAAGCTGCGTCTGAAATACATCCTGTCCAACCCAGCCCTGTCATACTAACACAGCCCACTGTTACAAATCAGATCAGCTGCTCTTCATTAAAGCTGATGTGTGTCATTGTTTTGATTTTGAAACACTTACTGCTATACCAGACAACTACTAGTGAGTCATTTAAGTGTTTTGCTGAAACGTTTAACACGTTCAACATTGTTTTGCTTGTTTTTTCAGCACCCCAACATGTCATCTTCTGGCTCAACCAATGGCGTGAGTTTAGGGTGGGACTACAGGTTTGTCCAACCAATAGCAAACAAACACTAAACCTTTGTGAAATCCTTCAGGCTTTATGCTTGAACCCAAAATAAATATATACCAGAGCTGCCAATGACAAGTGAAGAAAAAAAATGGCTACTATATATATATATATATTTCAGTCAAACTTTAAGGTCCAATTCTCACCATTAACAAACCATTAACTACGACTTTTGCCTCAAACTCTTAATTTGCTGCTAATTAATAGTTAGTAAGGTAGTTGTTAAGTTTTGGTATTGGGTAGGATTAGGGATGTAGAATATGGTCATGCAGAATATGTGCTTAAGTACTAACAAACAGAACTGGTCCCTATACTAAAGTTTTACTTATATATTTCTTATAAGCCATGAAGATTTTGCTTTAATGAAAGCTATTTTACAATTTTGTCTTCTCTTTCTCTTTTTTCTCTATGTGTCAATCTAATTTTTAAGGTAACACTTTACAAAAAGGTCCAATTTGTTAACATTAGGTCATGCATTTGGTATTTTGAACAAGCAATGAACAACAATTTTTAATGTGTAAATATACTATTGTACATTGATAATTTGTGTTTATTTATACAACTTGAAAATGTTACAATTATCAAGATTAATAAATGCTGATTAATTAGCAATTGCATTAAATAATGTAACGTTAGAAACTTATTGTAAAGTGTTACCATTTTTCCTTTCACATAAGCCGTTCACATCACTTGCATCACTGAAGGTCAGACATAAAGTTGCATTTCCTAATAAAGTTACCAGCCATCGGATAAGTATCTAGCCAATTGTTCCCTCTCATTTGGCGCTTGGCGAGTTTTCATTTTGGACTATTCTGTCTGCACGTGTTACCATTCCACAATGGCCAATTTGTTAAAAGGAGTAAGTGACTGCATGTCAATTATCCAGCAAAACCAGGATCTTATCAACATTACATCATGAAAACGATATTGAGGAAAATGGCTGGTGAAAAAAATCCCCACCGACACGTCAAAGAGGGACAGGGTGCCGTTTAGGAGAAATCAAGGCGATCCATTAAAATTCCATTCGCGTGATGTATTCCACGTGTCAAGTGTACGTTATCTGCCAATTCAAGCATGACAGGAAAACTGGTGTGAAAAAATTACAGCATGTACACTGGGAGGAGATAGCATCATCTCTCTTACCATCAATGAACGGTTGACCAAAGAAAACAAACTGCAAGGTGTTGTGGAAACTGGTTCAAATCAGCTTGTCAAGTTTAAGAGTAATTGGAACCTGTTCCCGTTTAAACACGTTTACATGTTCATTTAAACTCAGTTTGTGTATACATTCAGGCTCTGGTCCTGCACACACATCCAATCATCTTCTTCAGACTGACAGGTGGAAAGTGTCACATGGCTTTGAGACACCCAAACAGTGAGGATTTCCACTTTCCGAGACAGACCAGCTTAATACTGGGAAAATATAGACACCTTCAAGCAAATCGCTACTTCTGGGATTGGCGCAAGTGCTTCAGACAAGTCTGAACATACAGACGCTGAGTTGGGTTGTTTTTAGCATGGTTGTCTTCACAAGGATTTTCCCTGCAAGGACATTCTTCATTCCGAATACACAGTCTGGTATTTGTTTTGACTCTTCTCTCAGAGATGCTGCTCATTCACTCCCAGTATCTGTAGCTCATGAAAATAGCTGAGGTTCAGTGGGAGTGAAAAACCTTGAGCAAAGGACCAGTTAGGTCTGACACATGTTATGTACTTTTAAGCATGTCGATCATCACTGCTCTTCCCTGCGTGATACGTGCATCATTGACAGATATTTCATCTAAAAGGACATTATTGCTTTCTGTAGAGCTAAATAGCTGAACTGAACTTATTTCATAATTGATAAACTTCATGGATCTGAACTGAATCATCGCTGAACTGACTGGAGCTGAATAATGACACTATTATTTTAAAGCTGCTTCACAGCAGAAATTGGATTTGTCTCATATTTCCTGTTTATTACTGTGAAGCTGCTTCAACAATCTGTATTGTATAAAGGGCCATATAAATATGCTTGACTTAGCGGTCCATTTAATAAATTGTATTGTTGGCTACCTTGTCATCTACCAGAAAAAAAAAAGAACAAAAAAACATTCCAAAATATCTCCAGTGGACCAAAACTTAAAAATGTCATTGGTTTTAAAAATCAGACATGACCTAAGACATTGAGTCAGTGCAAGCCATTGAAGGGATCATATGTGTATTCCTCACTGACTTGTTAAATTGTATATGGCATTCACCCCAACTAGGTCCATTGGGAGACCATGCAATCTTTGCAAGATTTATAGCTAGAGAATATTTTGCAAACCCTGATTATGTTAAAGGTGAATTGTGTCATTTCTGCACCATATACTCAGATATACTCATGGCATTTTTTTTTCTTTTTTCATTATTCGCTTAGAGGTGAAAAGTAGTTATATTAATGCAATCAGTGGTATACTGTTAGCAAACATCCCAATGCATGACAAAAATGACAGCAGTGAGAAAACAGCAGGAAAGCATCAGATCATAACGATATTGATATGTTTGCACAAGCTATGCATTCATTTGTCACCTTTCTTTTTATGCCACTTACATTGGGAGACCATGCAATCTTTGCAAGATTTATAGCTAGAGAATATTTTGCAAACCCTGATTATGTTAAAGGTGAATTGTGTCATTTCTGCACCATATACTCAGATATACTCATGGCATTTTTTTTTCTTTTTTCATTATTCGCTTAGAGGTGAAAAGTAGTTATATTAATGCAATCAGTGGTATACTGTTAGCAAACATCCCAATGCATGACAAAAATGACAGCAGTGAGAAAACAGCAGGAAAGCATCAGATCATAACGATATTGATATGTTTGCACAAGCTATGCATTCATTTGTCACCTTTCTTTTTATGCCACTTACAATAGATTGCTTTAAAGCAAGTTTTATAGACCCTTTTTCTGTTAGTAAACATAGTGACGTTTTTCTGTGGGTGGAGCTTAGGTGGAGGCAGAAAGATTCCCCTGACCTCATCACTAATGCTAGCTATGAAGTTCTGTTAGCTTGTTTTTTTTAACAATGACTGAAGAAAATCCGATTTAACCTGCATATGTAAGGTCACTCACTGTCCGGGACCGTGATTGTTATTTGAAAAGGTTAACTTTAATGGACGAAACCAGATCGGCCGCTACACACTTTTACTCAAAGCTCGGACGATCTGACAGGATTCCCTCCGGTTGAGTGACTCACATCTAACTTGTATAGTTAAGTTACTCACCTTGTCTATCTAGTCATGAAGATGTTATACATTTCAATTTCAGCAGGCAAGTATTTTTACAGCTACATTATTATTCCAGCCACAATTAATCATAACAATGTATATACCATTACAAATGATTAAGCATATAGATCGTCAGTTTGTTGTTTTATACACATGCACACAGACATTATTTCAAACACGACATAGTCGAGATGCATAAGAAATCTTTAGACGCACCCATAACAACAAAAGACAATTATTGAACCTTTTCTGATAAGAAGTATCATAAGCATTTTTGACAATCATTTCTGTCTAGTCCGCTCGTTTTATCGCGCTTAACCACAGCTGTCGTCGTTTTTTTGTCTGGCAGTGGCAGCAGGTAAGTGATAAAATTTCAAATTGGAGCCTGTTCTATGTCGATTCTGGCACCCAACATCATAAGAAGGTATGTCAAGCTCCTTATGTAGCCGAATCTGCGCTGGTTTGAATGGGCCGCCTCCAGTTTTCGCTTTGTTTTGCCTCCAGCTAGCACTCGTGACATAATCGTGACGTCGGCACAAAAAGGGTCTATAGTATTAAACAAGAAAAACAGTGTCAGTGTCACTTTCAATTAGAATTACAACTTTAATTTAATTTTTACTTGGAGACGTCTGACCTTGACCAACTGAACAGAAGGAATGAAGCGAAAAAGTTATTTACCAGCCTTTTCTGGAAAATTCACTTTGGCAAGCTCTTTCGAACTCCAGAACTAACTTTGTTATGGCCTGATTTTGTTTGAAATCATCTCACACCAATCCATTGTTCGATTTCGCTTGAACACCCCTATAACTTCACCTATAACATCAAACAGAACTGCAAAAATAATGACCATTTCAAACAGGTCCCTCAATGGTCAGACAAACAAGTAGGCCCTACCTCACACTAACTGTTACAAAACTGATGTGTTGCATCAGCAAACAATGCTATTTTTACACTTTTCAGGGATTATTAATTTTACAAATGGCTTAGTCACCATGATCTTCACACATTAAACTAGGTTCTTAGGTAATTAAAATTAAACCATTTTCTACCTTCGAAGGATGTGTGATGAAACATTCAGGTTGACATGTTTTTGCAGATGCTCAATAAGAAGAGGCACATTAATGCCACATGCGGGGAAAAACATATGCAGGATTAATTTGACCAATGTTTGACCTACAATACGTAACTCTGTTTGAAAATAGCAAACGCTCAGTTCAATCTAATTATAAATTGTCAAAACAAACAAAACCTGTATCATAACTATTTTTTCTTCTCCGGAAAGTTCCACGTTAATTCCCTCACAGGGACTTTCCAGTTGTTGTTCATTTCCTCTAACTAACTAGGAGGCTGTGTTTCAGTACAGCTCACCTTTTCACAAATTAAGAAACTGGTCTGACCTCTTGTCAATTTGAGGAAAATCTGATGCCCCACAGCAATTATCAAATTCTTCTTTCGTCACATTTGAGAATTCCCCTCCTGGTCAGTGGTTTTGCCTTTTCAAGTAAAGTTCATGCCAGGCAGCAGTGATTCAGATGACACCCGGGAAGGATGGGGACTTTTCCAGCTTCATTTGCCCTCACGAAAAGAGCAGCCACCCTGGGCTTATCAGACAAGAGCCCAACCTGAAGGACATGGCACAATAACAAGGAACTTGGCAGGAAGGCCATGCGAGTATTGAGAATCGCATTCCCTGCTCAATCTCTTTGCAATATCACGAACAAAAGCTATTGCATTCAAACTTGTCAATTGATATTAATTCATATGGTTGCTTGGAAACTAAAGAGAAAATAAATGCAATATATCTGCAAGTAGCATTGACAGAATCCAGCTGGTGTTGGAAGTGGAAGCTAAATTAAAGAAGTAGAGAAAATGAACTCACTGACTTCTATGCTCATAATTGAATAAAAAAAAAAAAAAATAATAATGTCTTACTATAGAACAATTTATCAGCATACTCTCTTTATACCAGATAGGACCAAGGACTCTGAACTTGCAACTCAAACAAATTTAGGCAGCATGTATCTCTGCTCACATTAAAACCACACTTTAGCCTGATACAGGCTATAATTCATTATAGTTTTAGCTCCTGATATTGTTTCAGACAGGTAAAAGTACCTTTTGTCCCAAACTTTACATTTTAGCAGATAAAAAAAACACTTGCTGATTTGTGCACATGAATTGTCACACTAATTACCGGCTTTCTAATTCTGATAATTTTCTTGTATCTTGATGGTAAATTGTGACTTTTCAGTTCACATCTCAGACAGGACCTCTACTGCAGACTCAATCTCCAAATTAATTATTAATCATAAATGGTACATGTAAACAGAACTGTGCAAATGTGGATTGATATTGAATCTCAAACCCAAATCAGTGTCAGATCCATGTGCTTAACCTTCTTCATGTAGTGTAACTAATGGCACCTTAGTAAAGTGTTACCAAAAATATTGTGGTGCAACCAATGAGCAAAATTATTGCAAATTTAACAGTTAGTTTTTAGGCAGCCATAGCTCCCATTCAATGCTGGGTAGTAACTAATTACATGTAATCTGGATTATGTAATCAGATTCCAAATAGGCACTTGAAATGAAATTACATTTACATTTTACCTTTTAAAATGCTCATAATCATTTTTATAGATTACATGATTACATATTATTCACACAATGGTAGTAGTCATAATTTGGTTTACCCTAATTCTCCTTTTTTCTTTCTTGAAATTTTCCTTTCTAAAATTCTACTGCTTTTATACATTTGAAAAGTCTTCCAGCATTTCATCAACTCACAACCCCGCTATAGTTCATTCATAAACACCAATTTGGGAAACCTTGGCATAATGTAATGTTTAATACACTTCATGATGTTGATGACAAAGAATGGAATATTTTAGGTCAAAAGTAATCTGAAAGTAATCAAAAATAAGTATACATTACCTAATATATAGATTCCAATAGATAACATTACAAACTATCATTTCTGTCATGAAATTTAGAATCAGTATTTCTAATTTACCCAGCCCTGCTCCCATCCATCTCAAAATGACACAAAATGCAATTAACAACAACCTTTTTGTGCAATTAAAGTTTGGTTAGTTTTCAGGGTTAAAAAAACAACAACTAGGAAATACTTTAGAATAGGGAACGCTGATTCTGATCTCTGTATTAGTTCAATGCAAAAGAGAATGTTGTTTGCTGGTTTTACAGCTGTGAAGAAGACAATAATTCAGAACTGGTTTACACCACACATGTGTAGAGAGGCATATTGGATCCGTAGCCTCCTGCAAATTGTTTCATGTGAGTGTACAACGGCGCGAGTCGGTGGGGCCAGGCCTTCAACCATTGAGGCTTGGCAGTGTTTTTTACTGAATGTACGTGATTATTTAAAGGATTGACTTTTGTGTTCTTGTTGTCCTTCCCTCTCTCCCTCCCTTTTGATTGAACTTTTAGATGTTGAGTATGTGTCTGCTGTTTTGTTTTGTTTTATTTTGGATATTATGTTGTGTT
Source organism: Schizothorax lantsangensis (assembly GCA_027422415.1). NCBI lineage: Eukaryota > Metazoa > Chordata > Actinopteri > Cypriniformes > Cyprinidae > Schizothorax > Schizothorax lantsangensis. The sequence goes on along the minus strand of CM049848.1, from coordinate 32,067,813 downwards.
GTTTGTAAAAAAATGAAAATAAAAAATTGTTGATAACAAAAAAAAAAAGAATAGGGAACGCTTATTCACTATTAACTACGACTTTTCCCTCAATACATTCCTAATTTGCTGCTTATTAATAGTTAGTAAGGTAGTTGTTAAGTTTAGGTATTGGGTAGAATAAGGTCATGTAGAATAAGGCATTAATATATGCTTAATTACTACTAATAAATGGCTAATATTCTAGTAATATGCATGCTAATAAGCAACTAGTTAAGAGACCCTAAAATAAAGTGTTACCAGAAACTGTAGTATATTATCCCTCACTTTGAAAGCTATTCGATACTAAAAGGCCAGAAGAAAAATATAAACCTTTTCTCCATTTCCAAGAACCAAATAATCATTTTTTAAAGCACAATAAACGCTGTTTTCCCTGAATTCCACAAGTCGACGCACATCAATTAATATTCAAGGCATCACCAGACTTGTTACACATGGCCACACCATTACACTGATACAATAGAGCAAAACATTCCTCACTCTGAAACAAAGTGTTGACAAGCGCCGTGTGGGAAGTCTGGCTGGATCACCCATGGCTTCCTTACATGTGTTTGCTCATTCCTGATGTCATTATCCTATTCTCCTGACCCCCTTAGAGAAAGAGACACCAGAGACGGTTGCATTCATTATTTTGTCTTAGACAATTGGGCTTGCATTTAGTCACTGTTTGTCCTTGGGTTTAGTCAGAGCTGAGGCTTTAGACCACACCAGGTCAACTGTAAATGAGCGATTCGAAAACTGCTGAAGCGTTCCCTTGATTTGCATCATCCACCTGTGCAAATACCAGTCTGAAATCACAATTGCCTAAACTATGTTTGTGACAAATCAGTGTCCTCTTGATATTTAACTCTTATGCATGAATGGAACTTTAGACCCATTTATTTAGTCCTTTATCCATAATGTTGATTTCACCAGTGAAAAAGTCATCTCATCTGAATCAGGAGAGAAATATGCACAGATCAAGCACCGTTTACAAGTGAAAACTGTCCAAACCAGTTCTAAATAAATGTGTTGGCGGATTTTGATGTACGAGGACAACTGGAGATAGACATTTGGAGGAAGCATTGTTATTAAGAAATATGGATTTGTATTTTGGCCAGAAGCAATGGTTTAAAGTTCAAACGCTCTGATGATGGATTTGTTTCTTACAAACACACAGATTTGTGCTTCACAAGATGTTAACTGATGGACTGGAGTGGTGTGGATTACTTGTGGATTATTGTGGTGTTTTTATCAGCTGTTTGGACTATCAATCTGACGGCACCCATTCACTGCAGAGGATCCACTGGTGAGCAAGTGATGTAATGCTAAATTTCTCCCAATCTGTTGCAATGAAGAAAAAAAATGATCTACATCTTGGATGGCCTGAGTGTGAGGACATTTTCAACTTTTTTTTTATTTTTGTGTGAACTTTTCCTCAACAATCAACAATATTGAAATAGAACTTGATTAGCAAAAACAAGTGGTAAAATTAAATAAATAAATGAAGTAAATTAAGATGTAAAGGTCTAAACAGGCCCTTGTTTCCATTCAGTTTATTTGATCTGTAGTGCCGTAAAATGCGCTCATTGATGCACAATACATTATTTTACACAACTCTTCGGTGATAACTGGAAGCTGTCCGGATGATGTAAAAGATTAATTCCTGCATGATGTGGTCTGATCTAAACCATTTTAGCAAATTATTTTGATGCTGTGTGGTTTGGCCCTGTGTGACTAAGAACTCTTCCATTACTGATCGTAGTTGGACCGCAACGCAGCTCCTCCTTGTAAACGTCTATTCTGCATACCTCTCTCCTCCAGGGACAAGCAGTGATGTCATGTGCTTGATCAGAGCAAAGCTGCTCTGTCTGCACTGGCAAATGCTGAGACATGAGGAAGCCCACCATGGTTGTCCCACTCATCTCTCCCATACTCTTGCTGATCACAATTGTACGTCATCAACTATTCCAGAGGTACAATCAATCAGCGAGGTAGAAACAAGACCTGCTAATATGTTCCAAGCACATCATGACTAGCTGGTTGACAGGGAGGTTACCTAATTACAAAACTGTGTTGTTATACCCTCAGGCACTGAACTAACTACTCTGGATAATCACAAAACCAAACCAAAAGTGTGAAGCAGGGGAATTTCTTGTCTGCAATCAGGGGAATTCGCTTCCAAATAAGGAGTTCCCGTCTGTGGAGGTAATACAACACACCCAACTGCAAATTCATGTCCTGACAAAAGCAAGTTTTATTTGTATATACGCACCTTGAAATAGTATTGAGGTGTTGTATAGAAACAGGAATTTCTATCCAAATAAGGAGATCCTGTATGTAGGTGGGTAATACATCACACCTGACCCCGATCTCATGTCCTAACCAAGGCAAGACTATGAAAATGAATACAAAACATGTACGAGAATGCAGGTAGGCTTAGTCTCAGGCTATGTTCAGAATGGCATACTATATATCGTTTTTATATAAGAATATCATTTTTTTAAGAATAATTAAATAATTAATATTCGTTATTCTATTTGAATAGAATATTCAAGTTACTCCCTTACTTACTCCCTACTTGGATGTGTTAGATGCAGAGCACAAATTCCGAGTATGGGTCACCATACTTGGCCACATGTCACTTCACTTCACTTCATATGTGAATTTCAAATTAATAAAGTATCAAAGTATCAATAAAAAAAAGTATCAATAAAATCATCAACATACAACAAATTTTGAACGGTCCACCTACTCTTGTAAACACTGGGTCGGCACTTCTGCCTATAGTATGTCACCCGTGTCCTTTCCTACGTGACTACGTAATGTGTGAAGTCGTGGATGTGCATCACAGAGCTAGTGAACGACGAGATTTTAATTCTGGAGTGAGCAAGATTTTAATTCTGGAGTGAACTAATCATTTAAAGTAATATTTGTCTATTTAACATCTAAGAATAATAATTTAATAATTTAATTTAATAATTTAAGTTAATAATAAACATTTCCATCACTTTGATGCTTTTTGGTGCATTCTTGCAAACTCATGCATACTCTTTTTTTTTTTTTTTTTTTTTAGTTAGCAAACTGTACGAATTTGATAGCTTATACCCTTCCTGAACATAAAGGAATGGCTAGTTTGTTTAGCCGGTAAGTTACAGTCTGGCTTTGATTAGCTAAAAGTGTTTGCTGACTGTATTCTAGCCTGAATCACTCAACATCCACCGAGGGCAAGGTCAGAAAAGGCAAACACTGACTCAGCAGGGTTGTCACGTTTGAAACATACAATTTGTCATTTCAAATTGCTAAACATTTACAACAAGAGTTGGCTTACTGTTTGGTGTCAGATTGCAAGCCAGCTGAGAAATACAGTGTAAATTAAAATAATTTGAGCAGGCTTGTACAAAGCTCATGATGCAGCCATTAGGAATATTTAATTGTTATTATTTTGAACTTTAGATGAATGAACCCACAAGACTAAAAGGTTAGCCTGTCCAAATCAGTCATAGATGTCATCGTTTTTGCCCCTTCTCCTTTTTAGAGGATGTTTTGAGGCTGTTTTTAATGTTAAAAGAAAGGTTGAAATGCTGGCCCTCAAACTGTGCTCCTCATATGTCGTCTTTGGGGAGGCGAAGGGTGGACCCTTGGTGTGATCATGATTAAATACAACACCATTCAAGCTTTATATCATCACGGTGAACACACTCCCTCTTCTTAAACAATAACAAAGAAGAGTCAGATTGGCTTACATCCGTAGAGAAAAACACAAGTGGTTTTTCCACAACCAGTTACGCCATCAAGACACTGATATTTCCATGACTGTTCCCCAGTTTCATCCATGAATCATTAGAGGTCAGGGGTGGGAAGGTTAGTCATGACCCTGGCATCAAATCTAATGCCAAAAACACTGTGCTTTTCCCGTATGCCCCCAAAACTCTTTGGTAAACCCATTATGAACCTCCCCAGACATTATGTCTCACTTGGGTCAAGCAGAGCTGGTTACCGAAGCCACTCTCTGGGATTATCAAAGTTTTAACATCTACTTTTAAATGGAGGTCTGCAGTCTGTAGTCATAAACATTAGCTTGTCAGACACCTTCAGCATTGACTGAATTTTCTCAAGATTGGAGGAGCTGATATAATATAGCTAGGTGTCTATTTGAGGTGCTTTGGTTTCAAGAAGAATGAAATGGAAGATAAATTATGCACCTCTCCACTATTGTCTCCAAACCTTCTTGGACACAAAAGGACTAATGTTCTCTGCATTCATAATGTGATTGTGGTATCATACCATTGACAATGATTTGTCAGCATAGCCATCTCTGGAAACCCAATCCTGAGGCATCTGAGTTCAGGAAGAAAGACAATAACAGAAATATCCCCTTGCCTGTCAGGGCAGCATTAGCCAAGGCCAACACATAAATGCTCTGTAGACGTAGCTGACTGACAAATAACACACAGATGCCAAAGCAAACAGAATCACTGCTCCTATCACTCTGGCATTTTGCCAACTTTGCTGAAAAGACCAGCTCAGACTAAATTTTCAGACTGGTTAATGCTAGTTAGTACTTCTTTGGTGCTGGTTTAGCTATTCTTTAAACAGCATGTGAAGCATGCTTGCTTGAACAAGTAAGTCTTGATGGTTTATTCAGGAGTTTTCTAACTTTTTGATGGCAAGGCCCACAAAAATGATTATGCAAGGGATACCCTTAATAATATATAACAGGTAATTATATATTTAAAATGCAAAATTATTATTAGTGTTATTTTGGATGAGAGAAATAGTTATTAAATACAAGGTAAAAGATAATAATAATAAAAAATAGGCTTTTATATTATCATTACTAAAGTCAAAAGGAATGATTAAGATATTATCTGGAAAATATTTAATGGTGAGAAAATAAATAAATCCTCTGGAATTCATGCTTTAGCCATTGGTTAATGCATTGATGGATGTGAAGGTTTGAGATGTATGCAAATGAAAATTGTCCAGCATTTAAATGTAATATGAGTGTGATTGGTTAATGAATGATGAAGTCAATATAATTAATGATTTAAAAAGTGGGTGGAGGGATAGAATTGTTTAATACATTGAAGAAGGCCCGTTTGTGTTTTGTTATTCTGGTGATCAATGTAAAATAAAACGCAAAAAATAAGACTATTTTTGTGAGTACGGATCATGGTTTTATATACCAAGTAATCTACTAGATTGATACACCAAAATAAAATACTAAGTGACTAGAGCATTGTGCAAACGACTTTGATAAAATAAATAAATAATTTATATATATTGGTATATCTACAACCTGAATTCCAGAAATGCTGGGACGTTTTTTGTTTTGAATAAAATGAAAACTAAAAGATTTTCAAATCGCATGAGCCAATATTTTATTCACAATAGAACATAGATAACAGATATTTTTTTACATTTTATGCACAAAATGAGCTCAACAGTTTGAAGATGTCTCAGCATCGAGGTTATGAATTTCTGGAATTTTGGTGTTGGAATTTGATCCCATTCTTGCCTGATATAGGTTTCCAGCTGCTGAAGAGTTTGTGGTCGTCTTTGACATATTTTTCATTTAATGATGTGGCAAATGTTCTCTATAGGTGAAAGATCTGGACTGCACCCAGACTCTTCTACTATGAAGCCATGCTGTTGTAACAGCTGCAGTATGTGGTTTTGCATTGTCCTGCTGAAATACACAAGGCCTTCCCTGAAATACACATCGTCTGGAGGGGAGCATATGTTGCTCTAAAACTTTTATATACCTTTCAGCATTCACAGTGCCTTCCAAAACATGCAAGCTGCCCATACCGTATGCACTTATGCACCCCCATACCATCAGAGATGCTGGCTTTTGAACTGTTTGAAAAACATTTCTACAATCTTTTTACGCACACTTTCACAGATTGGAGAGCCTCTGCCCATCTTTATTTCTGAGAGACTCTTCCTCTCCAAGATATCCCTTTTATAGCTAATCATGTTACAGAACTGATGTTAATAAACTTAATTTGTTGCTAGATGTTCTCCCAGCTGATTTTTTTTTTTAATTTCTGGCTTTTTCAGCCCTTTGTTGCCCCCGTGCCAACTTTTTTGAGACCTGTAGCAGGCATCAAATTTGAAAAACATTTGATATGTTCTCTATGTTCTATTGTGAATACAATATTGGCTCATGTGATTTGAAAGTCTTTTAGTTTTCATTTTATTCAAATAAAAAAAAAAAAGTCCCCACATTTCCGGAATTCGGGTTGTATATACAGGTGCATCTCAATAAATTAGAATGTCGTGGAAAAGTTCATTTATTTCAGTAATTCAACTCAAATTGTGAAACTTGTGTATTAAATACATTCAATGCACACAGACTGAAGTAGTTTAAGTCTTTGGTTCTTTTAATTGTGATGATTTAAGCTCACATTTAACAAAAACCCACCAATTCACTATCTCAACAAATTAGAATACTTCATAAGACCAATAAAAAAAAACATGTTTAGTGAATTGTTGGCCTTCTGGAAAGTATGTTAATTTACTGTATATGTACTCAATACTTGGTAGGAGCTCCTTTTGCTTTAATTACTGCCTCAATTCAGCGTGGCATGGAGGTGATCAGTTTGTGGCACTGCTGAGGTGGTATGGAAGCCCAGGTTTCTTTGACAGTGGCCTTCAGGTCATCTGCATTGTTGGGTCTGGTGTCTCTCATCTTCCTCTTGACAATACCCCATAGATTCTCTATGGGGTTCAGGTCAGGCGAGTTTGCTGGCCAATCAACATGGTAATTGAACCAGCTTTTGGTACCTTTGGCAGTGTGGGCAGGTGCCAAGTCTCTTGTGCCTCTCCACTCTTCCTCCAGACTCTGGGACCTTGATTTCCAAATGAAATGCAAAATTTACTTTCATCTGAAAAGAGGACTTAGGACCACTGAGCAACAGTCCAGTTATTTTTCTCCACAGCCCAGGTAAGATGCTTCTGACGTTGTCTCTGGTTCAGAAGTGGCTTGGTAGCCCTTTTCCTGAAGACGTCTGAGCGTGGTGACTCTTGATGCACTGACTCCAGCTTCAGTCCACTCCTTGTGAAGCTCTCCCAAGTGTTTGAATCAGCTTTGCTTGACTGTATTCTCAAGCTTGCGGTCATCCCCTGTTGCTTGTGCACCTTTTCCTACCAAAATTCTTCCTTCCAGTCAACTTTGCATTTAATATGCTTTGATACAGCACTCTGTAAACAGCCACACCTTTCAGTAATGGCCTTCTGTGACTTACCCTCTTTGTGGAGGGTGTCAATGTTCGTCTTCTGGATCATTGCCAAGTCAGCAGTCTTCCCCATTATTGTGGTTTCAAAGAACAAGAGATACCCAGAATTTATACTGTATGGATGGTCATTTATTGAAACTCAAATTTTGAGATACTGATTTTTGACTTTCATGAGCTGTAAACTCTAATCGTCAAAATTAAAACAACTTTTTTTTTTAAATGTTTTACTTTACATGTAATGAATCTAAAATATATGAAAGTTTCACTTTTTGAAATAAGTTACAAGAAAAAATGAACTTTTTCACAACATTCTAATTTATTGAGATTCACCTGTATATATAAATATATATATATATACATAGAGCGAGAGCGAGAGAGAGAGAGAGAGAGAGAGAGAGAGAGAGAGAGAGATTATTTATAGATATTATTTATATTTATATATATATATATATATTTTTTTTTTTTTTTACAAAAAACCCTTAGTTGAAAATAGTTAAGAAGACTCTAAACCACAGATATCTAAAACACAATATATCCTTTTGGTCTGCAGCATTTATTCCTCAGCAGAGTATGACAGTTACAAAGACAGATATGGTGCTCACAAAGATATCCATCACAAAGTGCCAAACACTCTGGAAACCATCAGAAAGATATTCCACCCACTCTATCCCTCTATGCAGCTGTAATGCACTGCTTATTTTATCAATAAAGTAGAGGGGGGGGATCAAATTTGATGGTTCCCAAATCAAATGACAAATCAAAAACCATCAGATGTTCTCAGATGGCCTTGAATGACGCATGAAGAAAGCTGACTGAAAGGTGCAAATTCTCGCTCGCCATTGGCGTGTCTGAACCCAACGGCCTTATCTGATACATGATTGCCATCACGATCGGCGTTCACATTTCACGTGCTGTAGGTCCGACACAGGGACGTCACCAACCTCAACAGAGGTGGAAAAAAGTACACTTGGCCAGTGTTGTAACTGCCGTGTCTGTTTATCTTCACAGCTTCCTTCGCTTTCTGCCAATGGAAGAGATTATATCCTGACGTGTTTTAACTTGCAGCTTGCCCAAAACCTGGAGAGTGCACCCACATACCCAGTAGTTATGTTAAAATGAAGGCCTTGGCTCAGGCCTACCCACCTCTACCGCTCTCTGACACACTATTTTCTCAGTTTCTCTACCTTTGCTAAAGTTTGTTTTGTTTAGTCCGTACATCTCACTCATCAGAGATATAGATCCTGTGCTTATTGAAATGAAGCCCTCTAAGCGAATATGGTAGATAAAGGACTTCCGCACCAGTGGATAGACAGATCAGTGGCACGTGTTTGGGAATGTGTGAGGATTCTTTCTCAAGCAGATGGCGAATGGGCGACTGAATGGGCCAAGGACAGAATACAAAAAAGGGGTAATCTAAGCTACTTTTATAATCCTCCTGTGATGATTCAATGAGATTGTTGGATCAACAAATAACCACAGAGAGTCTTAATTATGATCTCTCAATAAACCTTTCCTTCTCAAAACGTGCTTAAGCTTGTATGTTTTCTACATCATTGCTCTGGAACAAGAAAATTTGTCCACTCTTCAGAGGTAACACCAGAGTCACTGGCAGTCTTTGGTTTCCTCTGACTAGCATCATAACGGGTGATGGGGTACATTTCAGTGTTGTCATTTCCTTGGCCTAGCCGATTATCATTTCATCCTGTACAAATCAACATCAAGGGGATCTACATCCATAAAAACTCTGGAAGAAGAACTTAAGCTGTGCTTGAGGGTAACAAATAATGACAATGTCTCAATGATGAGCATACCGGATCCTAAAATCAAAACACAAGCACACTTGAAGGTCGATGGCAATGGCAAAATTTCCACTCAGATATAAATTTGTTTTATGAGATAAAAAAAGGATTTTATATATAATCAATGTTTAATTTAGTTCAGTCTGTGCTGTAAAAAGGTCGCATTAGCAATTAAAGAAAAACACTTAAGCAAAACATGGTCAGGTCAAAGTGTCTAAATAATTTTTGTCCAAAATTTTTATCTGTTTTACTGGTAGTACACTATATGAATAATGTTTGGGTATAATATATCACAGTTTACTTTATTTTGCTATCCGCACTTACATAAATTAACTATAGTGTCCTGCACTTAGTAGTAAAAAGATATCAAAAATAATATATGCTGTCTGAATAATTTTTGGTTTGACTGTGTATGCGTATATATATATATATATGCTTTTCAAACTGCTACTAAATTAATTTATTTCAACTAATTGGCCTGGCTTCCCATTTGAACAAATATTAACTGAAGTCCAACATGCAGCGCCTTTTTTAAATGCAATGTTTTTGATGCTCTCAGAGAGTTGAGTAGCACTCGAAATAATGTGTCTACAGCCTTTTGACAAATGATCATCTAACTTCATGCATAAGAGGAAGGTCTCAATGAGGCTCTATGGGCCTCATCCATATGCATATATTCACATAGATTCACAAGCGAATCACAATAATTGAACAAACAGCAGTGGTATTTTACACTTTTCAATACTAAAATATCAAAATAAACCAAGTGTGATATGTAATATCTATATAAATTATTTATATAAATAAACATGCATTTTTCTAAAATGAACATGCAGTCTTTAAAAAAATACTGCTACATTTGCCATAACATGGCTTGTTATCAACCAGTTGCCGAGCTTTTTAACTAGCAAGATATCATGCATCAATAAAACTACTGCAATCAGCTTCATCGGCTAATTTTTGCTGGTGAACACAAACAAGCACAGAAATACATGCTGGTTTAAGCTGTTTTCTTCTGCAGTGGGAACAGATCTTTCAAGTTATGATTGGCCAAAAAACTTTACTTACCAGGGGAATTGTATCATGACAGAAGCATTTATTATGATTTTATAGTGAAATGATTTGGATTGATTTGTTACAATTAGTTATTGCTTCATATTTAAATCAAAGCTATTGGCAAACAATGAACTCCCAAATGGCAAATATTCGCAAGTGCAAAGCTGATCACTGAAAAACATTATTTTTTCCCAGTATTCAAAGCTTGCGTTTGCATAAAATAAATGAAAATCACACATAAGATGTGACAGGGAAACATTGCGGTTGAGTTTAATGCTTTGCTGACTCATTTTACAGTCAGAATGATTCTCATCCTTCACACTTTAAAGGCGAAAATGAGGGACTCAGCGCTTTCCTCTGTGACTCATCTCACCGTGTCATGGCCTGTTTCCCATCAACTCCCTCGAGCTGAGACATCCATCCATAATGCCCACAAACTGCTGAGCATCACAATAGCACATTAAAACTATCCATGAGGCACATTGAATCTGACGAGTGAAGCTTGGCCGAGGATGTTCACGAGGCCAGGATGATTTTTCAAGACGCTGTGCCCGGCAAACATGTGCATCTGGAGCCAGAAGTCCACTTCTGAGAAAAAACTGACATCAATGAACACGGAAGCTGCATCTAATGACCTTCAAGTATTAAACGGTTCCCTTAGAAGAATCATCTGATGATAAACATTACTGAATCTTTAATCCTCTATTGCATCTCCAGTGACGTTGAAGCTTCTCCAGTCACGAAAAGCTGAAGCGGTGCAGCTCAACTTCTTTTAGTCATGAAGCCTGAGAATGTTTATTGCTGTCAGAAACCGAACCTGCTTTTCATCTCTTTTCAAAAAACAGAGCCAGGCTTCTATGAGCAACAGCACTTGATATTGTAACAGCCATTGTGTTTATTTTTCATGAGATGCATCTGTATTGAAAATGATGATGACTTGATCCACAACGCACGTTTACATGTCTGACATGTTAGTGCGCACTTTACACAAATAATTGCCGACTAGGTACATCAATTATAAGGTTTTTTCTATCCCAGCAGTATCTATGATCACAAAATATGTTTGTACACATGAATAGCAACATGAGATTTGATTCTTGATGACATGTAAAAAGAAAAGTGTTTACATTTAATTTGGTTTAGAAATGTTAATTAAATTGTTAATATTTTACACATTATTTTTTTATGGATTTATTATCCATAAAAAATGTTTTATTTTTTTAATAAAAAATATTTTTATGTTTTATTAAAACGATTAAGATTGTGTTAATGTATTTGATTACACATCCTTTTAAATAAAAATAAATATTCAATTAAGTTAAATCAGAGTCAATTTTTTTTTTTTTTTTTTACCTGATTAGAGAAAATAGTCAGATTTGAACCTTTACATTCTTTTTTTTTTCTTGTTGATCTGAATATTTCAGGTTTACACCACAACTTTCAACCCATATTTTTTTTTGGTTTGAGCTCAGTTGTGTCGACTGAGGTGTTCACATTAAGGCTTTGCAGTTCGACTGAGCCATTAATTATATTGATTATTTTGGTTAATGTAAATGTTGCTACTATTTCAATACAAAAAAAACGTTAACGAAATGTAGCACAGAGACGCATAACAAAGAGTGCATTTGATTATTACCTCATTTTCACCCAGTTGTAAAGATGCTTACTAGTCACGCTACGCCAAAAGTTGCTCATTACTGGACTAGCTCTATTTTGAAAGCTAAACTACTGTCACGCTACTGAAGAAAAATGTAGTTCAAATGATTACCATCTCCGAATTTCAGTCTGTCGCTCCCCAAACGCTGCTGCTCACAATAAACAATCAATGCATTCAGCTCTGTTAATGAATTCCAACAGCCTCTTAAAATCTCCAAAGCTCAAAAGCAATTGGCAGCCTTCAGAAGCAGATGTCCAGCAGGTGACCAGCTGCACGGGCCCTAATGTTTATTATAAGACTGAGCAAGTGTCTCGCAAGGTGAGGGGTCAGGAGTGGCAAACGGCATTAGGGGCCCCCTGTCATGACCTTTTAAATAACTGCAAGGTTATGTGACTCTAGGGCTGATGGTCACATGTTGGGGTCAGGCGTGAAGCTCGACTAATGCTCTCTGACGTTCAGGGTGCTGACATGAGGGCACACTGACACCCGTCTAATACAAAAAGACACATGACTGTTGCACGGTTTGAGTTAATAAGAGAAACTGTGGCAAGAGCTTTGGAATGGCAAGTAATGCTGATAATATGACAGAGGCTTTATTAAAGCCAGATCTTTGAGAAATGTCGTTTTCTGTTCTCTGGTCCAAAATGTATTTGTCAATTCGAAGTGGCCCGGGAGAGACGAAGCTATTGCAACAAGACCTTTCTCTGAGAGCCCGTCCAAGAGTTTAATCAACCATGAAGAATATAGGTCAATAGAACTAAGGTGTTTAGTGTCCATAGCAAATTAGTTAAGGTTCTGAGCTGCTGACAAAAGCTTTCATATCAATCATAGTAGGGATGAAGCAAAACCTGCTCTTACTGACAACACAATCCTGCTCTTTGATCAAGGCATTTGAGGCTTAAGTTGACCATCCCTGCAATTAGTATACTGTAAAAGTAGACAAGCTATTATTTTTGTGTAACATCAGTAACACCACAAGCTACACTGGTGCAAAAACAACCGCTTTTGAATGACTAAATATTGATAAGGTGGCAGCATTAAATATGAACAGATAAAACTTACACTTAGAAGAATATACAAGGTTAGGCACAAAGCCCAAAATGTGGATTGCCTTAAAAAATATCTGACTCATCACTCCTTAAATACAGTAAATAAATAAATAAACTCACTGTTGCAAGTTAAAATCTCACAATTCTAATTTCTAACCATTCTGAGTTTATATCTCACAATTTTGACTTTCTATCTCGCAATTAGAACTGCAAGGGAAAAAAAGTCAGAATTGTGAGATATAAATTCAAAAATGCAATAGAAAGATAGAGATGAAATGCTGCAATTACCTTTATTTCATATCCCGTGATGGATTTTTCCAACTTTCAGAGGATTAAATGCAGAAAAAAAAAAGAAAAAAAGCTTTTGTTGTTTTGACAAGTACAAGTTGGTATCCAAGATGGCGGCGCGTTCAGACGCAGCGCCTGCTCCAGGTCCCAAAGACGTTGCTTTTATGTCTTTTAATGTCATCTGTTCGTCTCCAAATAGTGTAAATTTACCGCTAACTCATAAGGAAATCACTCCAAAACACATATCGCCGAAGCCTTTTGGATATTGGCAATGCGTACAAACACCAACTCTCGCCGGCGGCTACTGAGAAGCTACGAGGCCTTTGTTTACTGCTGGAGCCAGACCTCGAGATGCGGCCTCGCCTACTGACGCTACCCGCACAAGGCAGTGTCACAAGCGGTGTGAGAGAGGACGGAAGCGCGGTAAGCGCGGAGGTATACGAGCGAGGCTTAGAGCTAATCCCACAAGACCGGCTCTTCCAACACTCATGCTCTCAAACGTTCGCTCTCTGGAAAACAAGCTGGACTTAATTCAACTCAGTCGGTCTACACAGCATGAGGCAATGGATTATTGTGTGTTTGTTTTCACTGAAACATGGCTAAACGACAACATCCCGGACTCCGCCATTCAGTTGAACAGGCTAACATGCTACCGATCGGACAGAGACACAACACTTTCTGGTAAGAGCCGCGGTGGTGGCTTGTGTGTTTATATCAACAAAGAATGGTGTAACAATACTGCGGTATTATCAAAACACTGCTCATCACTGGTGGAGTTTATGTTTGTGAAGTGCCGACCGTTCTATCTGCCGCGGGAGTTCACGGCCATTGTTATTGTCGCGGTTTACATTCCACCATGTGCAAACGCTAAGGACGCGCTTCGTGAACTGTATAGCGCCATCAGTGAACAACAAACAAATAACACCGACGCTTTTTCATCATAGCCGGTGACTTCAACCATGTAAATTTAAAGACAGTTTTGCCAAAGTTCTACCAACATGTAAACTTTGCAACAAGGGGAAATAATCAAGTTTGCTGATGACACAACAGTGGTAGGTCTCATCAGCAACAGCGATGAAACGCACTACAGAGAGGAAGCACAGCTGGCTGAATGGTGTGGCGCTAACAATCTGTCCCTCAATGTGGAGAAGACAAAGGAGGTTGTGATGGACTTCAGGAGGAGGAACTCCACTGACCACCCCCCACTGACCATCGACAGCTCGACTGTGGAGAGAGTCATCAGCACTAAATTCCTGGGGGTGCACATCACGGAGGATTTCACCTGGACCACCAACACCATGTCACTCTCCAAGAAGGCACAACAGCGCCTACACTTTCTCCACCGGCTGAAAAGAGCAAGTCTCCCACCACCCATCCTCACCACATTCTACAGGGGCACCATTGAGAGTGTGCTGACCAGCTGCATCACTGTCTGGTACAGGAACTGCAGTGCTGCTGACCGCAAGACCCTCCAGCGGACAGTGAACACGGCTGCAAAGATCATCTGTGCCCCTCTCCCATCCATCCTGGACATTTTCCTTGCACGATGCTCCAGCAAAACCAACAGCATCATGAAGGACCCCACCCACCCCTCCCACAGTCTCTTCCAGCTCCTACCATCAGGAAGACGGTACGGAGCATCAGAGCCCGCTCCGCCAGACAGCTCAACAGCTTTTTCCCCCAGGCTGTGAGAGCCCTGAACTCAGATCACCCCGCCCCCCTCTGAAACCCCATGCAAACCCCTACCTCCTGAAACATGGACCACCCCCCCCTCTCCAAACACCCCCCAACCTTACCACACCAAAGAAAAAACTGTGAACTTTTTCATGCAATTCAAGTGTGCTACACACAGGTGAGTGGGCCTGTACAAACCACCTGTAGTAACACACTCTCCTCTATGCACTAGACACTTTTCCTAACACTGCTATGTGTACACAATCCCACAAAAAACTCAGCAATATACGGTATGTATGTTTACATGCTCATGCACTACTACAAATCATCTTGTACTGTTCCCCAGCCAGCTGCTTGACTCACAATGTTTCTCTTTGCACATGTACAGTATTTATGTGAAGCATTCGCATAGTTTGTATAGTTTGTATTTTTTATCTTTATCTTTAGTTGTAGAGGGTAAACATTTATATATAGTATACTTAGTCAAAATCTGTCAGTAGGTTAGTTGTGTATAGGTTTATAGTTTTTACTTCATTGTTGTATGTCAGTATTTATGCAGCACCGTGGACCCGTGAGGCACGACATTTCGTTCAACTGTATGTCCCCACATGTAGAGGAATGACAATAAAGCTCAGCTTGAACTTGAACTTGAAGTTATTTAACAAAGTTTAATTAAATTATGTAATAACAGGCTTTTATTTATTTAAAGTTAGTGGTTAAGTTAGTATAGGCCTAAAGTTCTTTTTACAATATAAGCTGTAAATAATTGTATTGCTTAAAACCCATGCAACCATACATCAACACACTAAATCCACTCAAAACACCTCAGCAACTGCATAACAACCACTCTCAACTCCCTAGTATTGAGATTTGATTGAGGAAACTACACTTACTGTGTATATTTTCTTTCAAAATTCCTTCTTTGCCCTTACCACACATTTCTGCTAAGTCTACTTCAAAGCTTAATGTACAGACACCGTTCAAACTTTTCTTTGTTTGAAGGTAATAAATTAATTCTTCACAAATTTTAGCCAATAGCGGTGGCATCGTCACAATATTTGCACACAGAAACAAGTGGTCAAAGTTTGGCTGGTTAGAACAGCCTGTTTAGCTCTATTCACTTGCTGCCTTGCAAGCACCAGTGTTTCCTCTAGGAAATGCAGATCTAGTTAAGCGATTGCTCTGCTTATGGAGAAAATTAATGGCTACTTGTGCGCATTGCTGTGAGAAAGTAAGTGAAAAGGACAGAAAGGGAATATGAAGATAAATTGCTCTTGATTTTGGCTCGGCCTTGCTGATATCATCGCTGCATGCATACAATTACATGCAACGGACACATTTATTCTGAAGCTCTCTTTTAAAAAATGTAGTAATACTTGGAGAGAACACGAGCGCCTACAGTGATTTCACTGTGGACGACATCCATTATCTTACCATATCTGAGGCAAGATGATGTGGAACCACTAATTGGAATCTCCATGGCAACTCATCACAAGCTTAGCTAATGTCAGATCTGCAACATAAATCTTTCACAACAGCTCAGCTCTGAGAGAGAACAGATGCGCTGTAAACAATCCAAGACAATCCAAGCATACTGAAGCAGTCCTGACTCAGTAACATCAACACATGAGCTGTGACCACATGGACCATGTATATTTTCTGGGATGTTTTGATTGCACCCAGTTGCAAATTGATCCTTTGTAGGCGATAGTGTTTAGGATTTGTAAAGTTTCTTGTGCAATGTAGGATTTACAAGGCCCAGGCGACGCTCGCACGGCCAAGGCTAAATGATAAAGAGTTCTGCAAAGACATGTTAGACAAGCTTGTTTAGATTTTTATCCCAAATGAGACATTTATATAAAACAATTGACCCTTCGCTGGGCCGCGCCTCAAAAACGTTACTGACCGGTCCAACCTTAGCAACTGTTGCCATCTGCTATACTAGCAGACAAACTTTTTTCAATGCTTAGTCTACTGCATAGTTGCAGGGTTGGCTTCAGAAGATGGAATGTGAGTTGGCCACAACCCACAGGAAGTGGAATTGGAATTTGATTGGAATTGGAATGACAGGAAGAGGAATACTTTTAAAACAGGTAATGGTAAACTGGAAAATTAAATGTTCTATCCATCCATCTATCTATCTATCTATCTATCTATCAAGCTTTTTTTTTCTTTTTTCAAAACGTTCAAACAAGGCAGACATTTAATACTTTACAAATTTAGCTTTCGTAATTTTTTGACCACTTAAACTAAATCTTCAAATAATTATTTATATTAGCTTATCTGAGTTAGCAACAATGATGATTGCTTAGCGAAGGTTTAATTAATCAAAATTAGCTTTTTTAATGAACATATCTTTTTTGTGCATTCCCAAAGTCTCATAATTTGTGTCCCAAGACAGAGAAACTGATATGAATATACTGTTGGGATGATTTAAATCATTTAAGTGTCATTACATTCAGCTAATAGTCAATGACTTAAGCCAGAGAATTACATTCTATCATGCTTTTCCTTCCAACGTACAACTGACAGACAGATGTTGCTTCCCACTCACAAGAATGCTGATCATATGTCAGGTTTTCCAGCACAGCGTGCCAATACAGTCTCATTTCTTTCAAGGTGAACGTTACTTCAAACTCAGTTTTTAGTAGGACTGCATAAACAGAAGATGGGAGGAATTATCCTTCACATGCCATAAATCATGCACAATATGCTACTGATGAACTCTCCAAGCACTGTCAATTTCAGGAGCAGACCAAAGAGCAGGCATATAACCTCAAACAATTTGATCTCAGTATTCCAGATGTTTTGGCACCTACTGTAGAAGTAATGACAGAAAAACAGAGCAAATAGAATTTGACATTTTATTTGTTATCAATACCTCCTAAATGTAAAGCACAGCAAAAGCACTCATACTAATCGAATGGGCCAAAGATGTAAATTGTTGCTCAGTGAAACTGCAGAGCTGGCATTGACTGTGAGGGAAGTAAGCCAGAAAGAATCTGCAGAACTTCTTGCTTTTTGAGGAGAAAATCAATTTTAACATGGTAAAATGAGTTCAACAGAACTGAGAGTGAATTCAATTAGAATGCATATTTAAATTAGCCAAAATATTAAATAAAATTGTTAAATATTATTTTGCATGCACATGCATAAATATACACAAGCTCATGCATTACAGTTCCTTATATGCACCAAAAATATTAGATTTTTTTTCCCTACAAATGTCAGTTTCTGAAAAAATCTCAGAAATTAGTGTAGACCAGGGGTCACCAAGTTCGGTCCTGGAGGGCCGGTGTCCCTGCAGAGTTTAGCTCCAACCCTAATCAAACACACCTAAAGCAGCTAATCAAGGTCTTGTTAGGTATACTTGAAACTTCCAGGCAGGTGTGTTGAGACAAGTTGGAGCTAAACTCTGCAGGACACCGGGATCAAGTTTGATGACCCCTGGTGTAGACTGTGTAATTGTGTGTAATTTCTGCCTGCCTAAAAGTACTTACTATTTTACAGATTTGAGACCAAAAACTAACTGGAATATACATTTCTTCTAATGGATATCTAGTTTACAAAATTATGAGTAAAGACTTGATGACATTAACATTTGCAAATCAAAACTTTCCAGGTTGTCTAATGCACCCTTCCTGTGCAATATGCATCAGCTGAGAATAAAATTACGCTGAAATTTTAGTAATCATATAAATGACAACCAATGGCATTGATCACAATAAAGACGTCACTTGAAGATGATGAGAGAGAGGAAAGTGCATTCAGAGTTCATTTCTCTGCAGCCCATTGGAACCTGATTTGTCAGAAATATATAAATCATGTCTGCTATTGCCATAGTAACAAAAACTTGTCGCCATGGACACGGTTAAATTAATACAAAAACATGCCAAAATACATTGGCACAAAGACCTCAGTGACAAACATCAGTGACTATGGCTACAGTCAATGATTACAAAAGCTCCCTTCCTACTGTAGGTGGTACCCCTATAGGAGCTTTCCAAAGCTTACACATTCTCCTGGTGGGAAGAGGGCAAAAGCAACCAACAGACATCAACAGGGAAGCCAGATACAATCTGTCCCTTCGAAATCTCTGAAAGCCCATTCAGGGCCAAGCTAAATGCCTGTTTTCTGAATGGGGCTGTTAGCTAAGCTTTTAACTATCTCAAGCAGAGATAGCTCCACAGCACATGTTCATTTTGGCTGTGAATTTTCCAGGCATTCAAGGTCTTTATCTGCTCACATGAAAGCCTGAATAGCAGAAACTGTTTAAACTAGCTGCAAATGCACTTAAACTACTGATAATATCAAAACAAAAGTAAAAGTTTGTTGTGAGGGTGAAACATCTTTTGAAAGTTGCTCTGGATGCCTTAAATCAGTCTGAAGAAGCCATTGGTATGCAGGCCTTAACCAGTCTCGTACCCTGGCCAGGCTGGTTTGCAGGTTGGGAGACTAACTGTCCAACTGAAACCAACTGAACTCAGACCTTCTAGTCCATCTTAAAACAGCTAACAACAGAACATCTGGTATCAGCTAACCATAAAATCCAACCCCTAACCCAAACCCTTCCATGATTGGAATAGAAAGAAACATGTAATAACGTTGTTGCAAATTATTGAGTTGTCATGACAAATTTTCTCTCAATGTACTTTAAAATCATCATTTACTGCAAAAAAAGAGGTCATTTTCCAGGGAATGTATCTAAAAATCCTCAAAACGAGAATTTATTGCCATATTCAATGATTAAGTGCAGGGAGGGAGGGGTGATAAAAACTGGGTGTTACATATCAGGTTATTGGAGGGGCAAAGACAAACTTTTTTTTAATTGTTTGAAATGAAGCACACCAATGAACCACACACCGTAAGACCAGGAACATGAATTAGAGAGAGCGAAAAAGGTAATATTTGATTTCATGTTAACTTATACACTCTGAAAACTAAACGATGTGAGGTTTAATTGCTCAGAACTGGTATAGTCGGGTTGACATATCGCTCAAGTTGCAAAAACAACAAACAGCTTTGACGGTAGCGCCGAGACATCTTCCCTGTGAGCTGATTTGGGAGCCAAAAAGTTTCATTCACCATGCTGAATTTGCACATAAATTACCTTGAAGTGCTTCATGCTCTCCTTGACTGTGTTTCTCTGGTTCCACCCTGGCTGGCAACTCCAGCAGCATACTAAAATCGGAAAATAAAAATGGTAATGAGAGAAACCGTATCCTCTTCCAAATAAAATCTCATGCTAAGTGAACTTTCTCCACGGCTGAGATAGAACCATTGTGAAATGACTGCATTTAAGTGGCCTTAATGTTAGCTTGCTTATCAGTGCTTTCGCAGCACGGTTTGCCTTTATAATTACACTCGAGTGTCGCGTTAAGACAAGCTAGGCGAAGAAACGGGTCACTGCCAGGTTTATGGTTGACAAAGTTTGGTCAAGAATTTGCCTTAACCCTTTGCAGAGACGGGAGTCTCTCGTATGCGGGTTCGAAAATGAGGGCCCTTGATAAACATCCTTCTTACCACAGGAAAATTTGCAACATAATTATATACTCTGCAAAGCCTCCATGTCCTCTCTAAAACTATTTGAGAGTCTCTGCAGAACCATAGACACAGTTGGGATCCACGACCAAATCACAATTCTTACCCACCGACCGGTCGTAAACTAGAAATCAAGAACCAGACCAGATTCCCCTACAAATGGCTGCTGTGTTCAACACAAGTCCTCTTGGCTGGGCCATTGAAAGAGAAAGCAGAACATACCACTGGCGTGGCCTCATTGCGGTCAGCGCGCAGCCACCTTTCTGAATGGGCGAACGCAAGACTCCAACAATACGTCCATTGTAGCGTGTGCATGGCGCATATCTTTGGTGGAGTACTGTCAGAGAAGACAGATTGCTGGAAGAAGAAAAAGCAATTGCACTTAAATAGTGACGACATTATGAAGGACAGCAGAGCATGTCAAACATGCGTCAGTTTGTGTGGGCCAGGCAGCAGTCTGGCAGGCCTGGATGAACGAAACAAGCAAGAATGCAGGGCATAGTCACATGGTTTGTTCCTCCTAGGGGAAAATAAAGACTCAAGATGAGCAGAATGTGACACAAGAGCCCTGTTTTAGGTCACATGAAAATCGTATTATGATAAAATGTACCAATATTCAATTAACAGTTCATTGGCCCATATAACTGATGAACCAGTATTAAAATTATTGCCCATATATGGCTAATAATTCTATATTATTTTAGAATGCAAAAAATAAATCAATTAATTTATTTACTGCAAATATTACATTTAAGATATTTAATTATTTGTGATTCTATAGATTCACTTTTTTAGATTAAAGCGAAAGAAATCTAAATGTAAAAAGAGAAAATGAGCATGCACAATCAAATATACAATACTGACCAATAAATTAAATTAGAAAACAGAATCCAATTTGATGTGTTTTGCCACCAATAAGAATGTCAATAATGATATCAAAGCTGAATTTTCAGACTCATTACTCCAAAAAATCTTACTGACCTCAAACTTTTGAATCCACCCTCAATACCACGACTGAGGTGAGACCCTTGAGCAAGGCACCGAACCCCCAACTGCTTCCCGGGCGCCGCAGCATAAATGGCTGCCCACTGCTCCGGGTGTGTGTTCACGGTGTGTGTGTTCATTGCTGTGTGTGTGCACTTTGGATGGGTCAAATGCAGAGCACAAATTCCGAGTATGGGTCACCATACTTGGCCACATGTCACGTCGTAGTTCTTTCAGTCTGTTAAGCACATTTAACCAAGTCTAAAACCTGTTCTATAGAATTTCACAGATTTTTCCCAGAAAAGTTTGCAAATTCTGTGGGCCTAGTCACTACTATCCATCTTGTAACGGCCCCTCAGGCATTTTATAAGTAGGATAATCTTCAGTCAGGAATGTTTTAGTCAACCCTGTTCTTTTTTAAGGTCAGGAAACGTGGGTTAGCTGAGAACAAATTCTGCATGCGTTGTCTGGAGGAATATTCTGTGCCAGCAAAAACCACGGCTTTGACCTCTAAGTATGTGCACAATCCCTGGGCCAAACATCCCTACAGACTTCAGAAATGCAAACGAACACAGGGTATTATTGATTTTGCATTAAATTAATGAGATCTTTCACATGCCACTTTTAACTTGCATGTACTCTAATATTTTGGGAAATGATGGTTGAGAGGAAAGGATTTTGTTGATCAAAATCAAGAGTAAGATCAGAGTTCAGTGTTTTCAGAGAAGGACACTCATGCATCGGGAAAAAATAATAAATCAAATCGTTTTTGGAGCCTGAAAACTACGACATCGGCATGTAAACTACGAAAATGTGAATTTGTGAAATCAGTGACGTCAGGCACATGCGTAGTCTATAGAAATGTGTATATGCGCAGGTGCGTAGTGTATCTTTACAAAGTGACATCTACTGGCCTGGCTGCATAATACAGCGTTTGTATAACAAAACATCTTGTCAAACATATTTAGAACCAGATTCTTTAGATGATATTAAAAGACTCACAGCGCAACCCCCCAAAACGAATTAATTGTCATTTTAAATCTTTACCGCTCTTTGCCACTGTCTTTCAAACCACTGGATTTTAGCCACTTGTTAGCAAGTGTATTTAATCATTTAAGTATTTAATCATTTAATACACACACACAAAATTGTATGATCACTTTTTCTTTTATAAATTTAAATAAATACTGGTCAGAATAAGTAGTTTGTTTCATTTTACATAAATGTATCTGTTACACTGAATGACAATGGAACAATGTTTCACTCATATTATAATATTTTATTTTCACAAAAGCTATTTGAAACATTAAACTAGACACTTTACTTTCATTTAATATACTTCAATATGCTATTCATATTATACAGTATATTTAATATCTTTCTTTAAATAATCTTTGATTAGGCTATACTGGTTGGCTGAACATGTGGGAGAGCTTTAGAAATGAATTAACTGTGTGAGTGTAAGGCATCCAGAAGCCTCATTGTCTCTCTGATGCTGCTTCTATTCAACAGGCAAGCCATGTAATCCTGGGAATTAGGCCGAGATGAACTACAAAAAGATGGATAACTGGGGCCAGTACTACTGGCCAATTCTGACACATCTGGACACAAACTGCCTCGTGTCAACAAACACACATTTTTGTAGAACTAAACATAAAGAAAAGCTTAGAGCATCTCAACCTGTATCGATTCGACCAATATGGACTCTAATGGTAACCAAAAGTATTAGTTTGGGGCTGTACTATCTGTTTGACCAACCAAGGGATAATGGGGGCACTGTGCAGAAAACTGTTTTGAAAACATTTATTATTTTTGCGTTTCAGTTTAATGATGCTAGTGGCACAGATGTTACGAAATTTAAATGGCTAGATATACCTGAAGGTTTAAGGCTACTGTTTTCCAGACAAAATGTCTAATAACAAAATGCACAGCGTACAATCAAAAAACTCTGAACTGGCAGACATGAGAGCACTTCTTCAAGGAATGTGTGTTGTTTTTATAATCTAAAATGAAAACTATATTATAT
Organism: Schizothorax lantsangensis; assembly: GCA_027422415.1. Taxonomy (NCBI): domain Eukaryota; kingdom Metazoa; phylum Chordata; class Actinopteri; order Cypriniformes; family Cyprinidae; genus Schizothorax; species Schizothorax lantsangensis. The sequence goes on along the minus strand of CM049848.1, from coordinate 32,044,477 downwards.
TATGCAGATTTATATTATATTATATCATATATTATAAATATTAGACAGAAGGTTTAAAATAAAAGGTTTTTAAAAATTATAGATTTTAAATATTAAAATATAAATGTCAGACATAAACTTGTGAAAATGAAAAGGAAATAAAACTAGTTTATGTTGAAGTATTAAAATTGACTACAATGAAAATGGAAATAAAAATTAACTTAATTAAAAAAAATGAATAAAAAGACAAAAAAACATTTTAAAAAATGCTACAACTAAAATTTAAATAAAAACAAATTCAAAATATTGATAAATAATGCCAAAGCAACACCGGAGGAGCTCGCCAAACACACACACACACACACAACACTATTGTACAACCTCACAGCCACATATTAACATACATGTTAACACTTGAAATCATTAGTTTGTGTAAACAGTGCAACGCCCACAAGGCTGACTGAATAAAAGACAGATGGAGACATTACATGACGAGAGACATTCATTTACCAATTAAAGCGTTTTTCAAACATGATGGAGAGCGAGAAATTCTTACACTGATGTTCACAGACCACATCCTACTCATAATATTTGTACATAGACACCTTTCTTCCTCTGACAGCATTTTTCCATTCATTTTTCACCAAGTGGGCGACTGCTTTCGCAAACTGAGAAACATTTTCAAGCATTGTAAATATTCAAAGAACCGGACAACACAATTAAAATGCGACTGAGATAGCATAACATGCTACTTTTGCTATCACTGACAGAACATTGGAAATGTTCTTGACATGCGGACAAACAGCAAAACATATATTATGAACCCAATAAGCAAAAATAGTATAAATTTTATGGATTTCCATTGGCAGAAATATACTTGACCAAGTACACAAACACTTAACCTTCAGTACTCTAGGGGGCGATAACGTTCATCTGTGTCATTCAAGCCCATGTGTTTTTATTCAGGTAGCTAGAAATAAACACGTCCACATGAACTAACTTGTGCAACAAGATACTTATCAAGTACTGTACAAACACTTCAACTTTATTAGATATAACTTGATTATTTACACAATGGCAAGAAGTAAAGCATCAAAATTAGCCATTTCTTATTGAGGGATTAAGAGTTTGCATAACTAGAAGTGCATTTTGAAACATTGTCATAAACTTAACCATAGAACTTAACAAACGGGATCGAATGTTTTAGAGTCTAACAAACCAATTAAGAACACAAAACATCCCAGCAAACCATCACTCATACTCACAGATGTTTGTGCTGGAGCTTTCCCTCCAAAATGTTGTCACTTCCTGGAGGATGATGTCATTAGGGAAGTGGCTGTTGTTAGTTAAAAGAATTTTAGATGCCCAGCTTTTTTGAAACTGTTTTATTTGGTTTCCTCGCTTATGAGATATCTGTTCATAAGGAATATTATTTAATTAATCTGTTACTTCTATCAACTAAATTAAGTATACATAAATATAAATAAGGGGGAAATAAACATTTTAATTTTAAAGACAGAAGTTCAAAAATACCTAAAAAATAATCAAAAATAGTTTGAAAATAAAAAAGTGTTAATATTTGTAAACCTTTTAATGTTTTTATTCAACTGTATTTGTTATATTTATTTATTTGTGATTTTTAAATCATTAAATAAATACGAAAACAGTTTTAAACATTTTGATTAGAGAAAGAAAAACACTTTCTTCATAAATATCAATAAAATAAATAAGATAAATATAAATATGAAATTAAATCATGTAGTGAAATTATATAATTAGTTGTGACATTGTGATATCATAAAAATATAATTTACATCCAATATCTTTATCATATTATTTTTAAAAAATCATATTTAATATTATATAAATAACAATTTATAAAACACTTTTAACATATTAAAACATGGTGCACAAGGAACATTAACTGCCTAACATTAATTAATATCAATAAACAATTTTTAAAAATGTAAAAAAAAAAAAAAAAAAAAATTCTCCACATGGTACTCTGGTTAGCAGTGTTCACACCAGTAATTTGCGACCGTTTATCTCCTCATTAGCGAGCGGATAACAGTTCCAGCTCGTTTCCAGTAACTTGCTCTCTGCATCCATTAAGTTTGTTTTATATCCAGGGATAAATATGCTGTGAGTGAACTGGGGCAATTTGATAGCTTATACGACTGGAAAACAGTCCCAGTTTAGGTCCAGAATGGTAGATCATAGATGACTCATGAAGAAATTCAGCAACAAATATGAAAACAGGCATAATTCAATGAACAGTAAAACAAGCTTTCTGGACACCAGTGACAGGAAGACAGGCGCTGTGGAGCTGTTAGTGTAAAGATGACATCAATCAGACAAGTCAGGCTTACTTTAATGAAATCGAAACATCACAAAGACATTAAACAGTAAGGTTTTCAAAAACATGCATACAGAGGCAACAAGGCCCTAAAATTCATGTATCAAAACAGCATGTACATTCTTGACGGCTGATGTCTGTCTCTTTGCCTCCTGAGTGTGAGATGTGTAAGGCAGCACTGTGTAAATCTCTGGTAATGAAACGTTCAGCGTCTGCGGGCCAGCGTTCATTCCAAGGTGAGCTCTAACCATTGCTAACAGCTCCTTCTAGTGGTCAAAATCTCAGAGGTGAGCTAAACCCTGCAGCAAGACCCACACAGACACTCAGGCTTGTACAGCTGGGTAAAACAAGAGACAGCATGTATGAAAAGCACAGAACAATCAAAAGAAATGAAATATCTTGTGCAGTTCTTTAAACTTGCTATCACACATCTGACAAAGCAATTTCAAAGCAAAACAGAGCAACCCATTGATGAACTTTACATATGGGACATGTGCAAATGCCATTTTGGAGCACTCTATAAGGCAAATCAGGGACATGTAAACAGCAGAGGGACACTTGGACACCGAGCGAACGGTATGATTAAACAATAGTGTCTGTTAAATCTCATCTAAATTGTGGTTTCAGCAGTTCAAAGTTCAGAACAGATGGGTGTAGATTGCCTATTCTTAAACTACCACCAAGACCACTGTAATTAAAGCTCAAACGAGACTTGGCAACTCGAGGAAAGCCTCTCTGCATGAGAGAAAAGAGATTTTAAGCATTTACTACAGTATTCACCACACACCTCAGCTGGATTTAATTGTGCTGCAGTGATACAGACTTCACGGGTGCCATCAGTAGCCTAGCTATTGCTGCATATGTCGCTGAGACATTTTTATATAGGATTTTTGTTACAATGGTTGAACTGTAACACCACAGTTTAACCATTTAGAAAGAAGTTACACCACTAGATGATTGACACCCTTATGAGAAGATAGAAATACATGATCACATCTGGCTTTGTGATCATGTTAATGAAGAATACATGACAGAAGTGGTATTATCTGAATCAGTGGCTTCTCCTGTTTAATTTGATATGTAGCATTCAGTTGTGACACTTTCAAAACTATTCATAACTATTGTTTTATAGTAGTTTTCAGTTCTTTTTTGCTGAAAATATGTCCCACATGTTCGCAATTTTGAATTAAAATGCTTGAAAGCATAATCATTATTTTGAACAAGTCAATTAGATTATCCGTGCTTTCTATTAGTGCTACCGTTTTATCAGCAGCACACTAATTTGAACGGTTTATGGATAAGTAGTAGATTTCAAAACTACTTTAATTTGCAGAAGACAAACATGGGAATATTATGTCAAAGTTTGAGACACGCAGAGCAAAACAAGACAGAGTTACAGACGTTAAAACAAAACACTCCCCATTCTCCCCTACTCATACATGTTCTCTGCGCGCACTAATATACGGGTGGTGCCCGTAGCAGAGCGATTCTAATCGTGCTCTTTTGTGTGTCTTCTCTATGTATATGTGAGCAAGCGTCTTTATCATGTCACATCCACGTTGCCTTTTGACGCGTTTCGTCTTAAATCCGCTGGAAAGCCGCTGAGCTTCGTGCACGAATCTGACGCCATACTACCGGCCACAAAGTGCACGGAAGATCTCAGAGGAGCATATCTTCGATTTTGCATGGATTTGTGTTTTGCTCTGCGCTCTTGGCATCACTGCGTAAAAGACTGATCCTATTGCCGAGGGGGGGAAAAAAAGGCGCTGGCGCTGCGCCACGATCTGGCAAGTGCGCCTCCCTTCACCGCTGTTTGGCTTATTCATAGTTAGGGGTTTGGGTTTGGCTGTTTTTAAAAAGGCAAGCACTGCTGTGAAGTTGATCAGTCTGCTCAGAAAACTTCCAGAGGGGAAAGTGTTTTGGAATCGGAAAGTCCAGAATTTCAGTGCGCAACCAATTGCGCACAAACTGGACTACTGGAGAATACCCAAGTGAATCTTTTTTTTTAATGTATATATTTATATAAAAATCCACCGGATTCTTCTTCGTCTATTTTTCATCAAAGACTGTTTTTATTTTCTCATTTTCAAGACACCCCAACCTGTGCTTTCACTTTGCATGCGGAGTTTTCACTCGAATCTGAGCCAAACGTTCATGCGCTCTCATATCTAGTTCTTGCTCTATTTTTTCATTTAAATCGGACCTCATTCACTTTGAAACGAAGCATGGCTCTTCTTATGCTGAGTACATTTCTCACGGCGTTATCCATCAGCGGAGGCTCTTACGTGCCGTGCGAGCCGTGCGATCAGAAGGCGCTCTCCATGTGTCCTCCGGTCCCGGTGGGCTGTCAGCTGGTGAAGGAGCCCGGCTGCGGCTGCTGCTTGACTTGCGCTCTGGCGGAGGGGCAGGCGTGCGGGGTGTACACTGGTACATGCACGCACGGACTGCGCTGCCTGCCGCGCAACGGCGAGGAGAAGCCGCTTCACGCCCTGCTGCACGGCAGGGGAGTGTGCACGAACGAGAAGGGATACAAACCACCGCACCCACCCATTGGTAAGTTGACTGGAAAGCAGTGCGCCTTTGTTGCACGGAAGCATTGTTAGGTTGAGATATGTATCTGGTGGGAAGTTTGTGGCTTGCGCTGATCCAGTTTTATGGCGTGCGCATGTTTCTGCATGAGCTTTTCTGTGTTGTGGCCGGGCTGCGCTGCTCAGTGCTGTATTCCATTATATTCCAGCGCTGTAGATTACTAGGATTAGTGAAGCCTGTTTATGTTTCCTCCAAAGCCAATTATTAACAAAACGGTTTCCATCTTCACGCTGCAAAGGCACTTATACAAAATTTACCGTGGTGGTACCGCGTTTTCTGGAAATGTACCATGGTATTTTTGGACGCACCTAAAGTATGATGTAAATGCCATTCCAGTACCACTGTATCATCATCAGATATGTTCAAATTTGAGCATTATAAAAAGAGTAGGCTATAGTTGTATTATAGTCAAAAATCAATTGCGTTTTTTTTTTTGGCATGGTATCATTGGTCCTACCATTGCATTTTGGACATATACCATGGTACTACCATGTTTTATACCATTTACCATAGTAGTATCATAGTATTGTTTTGAAAGTTCCCATTTAATGCCATCACTGTGCCAAGTCACTGACACTGTACTTTTTTAAGTGATATATCAATGTACCATGGTACTGCCATCTGATACCATCACTGTACCATTTTTGAACTGGAGCTGCATATAAAGTATCATATAATGCATTTACATAGAAATGATGTTGCAGTGAAATGTATGAAAATTGTGAATAAAAATATTAACCTACAAATATATGCTCTATAAAGGCAAAGTTTCAGTGCATGTCATTGGCATAGAAGCAAAGCAGCATCAGATTCAGCAGAACCGCATAATTTAGTATGCTCCTCAGAACTGAGTAAAGACACCTCGAGATGCATAACTCCATACACACTTGCTTTGTGTTTAGTTATGGTTTGATTTGGCAATGGCATTTGTTTGGTGCTCTATTGACGTTTGGGACTCCTCCATTGTTATGATCACATCTCTCATCATTGTACGGTGTACCCACGCCTTATGATATTCTTGATTGAGATTCTAGGTTGCTCTGAATTGAGGTCTAAGTCTGTGGGTGGTGTTGAGGGTCGGATTACCGTTCAAAGATTAAATCCAAGGGGAGGAGGGTAGCCACGGTGTCTCTACAAGCCAACCTGTGTGCAAAAATCACACGTTTGCGAAGTGTAATCGTGCACGGCATGCATAATTATTGACATTTACCAGATGCTTTTATTCAGTGCACTCAATTCATATTTTCCTCAGCATTGTTAGTGCAGTGCTCTACCAGTTGAGCCACATGAACAATAATAGCATGCTGGGTTTCAGAACTATATCTTTTAGACTACAGCAATGCTTTATCCAACAAGACAGCACAGATTCTTAAAACAGATGAGGTTGAATTTAGTCGTGGGCTTTCACCGCGACCATTTGTACACAAATACAACCCCCTCACACACAGGTGCACATCAGAAACCTGTTTGTCTCTATCTGAAGTCCTCTGATGAGTGCGGTTGCTGGTTTACCCCGTCTGTGATTGCAGTGGGCACACAGTCGAGCCCTTGTGATTCAGCAGAATGTCTGTGGAGCCGATCTATCAAGAGCTGCTCGTCAAGCATGGGGATGAATTTAGAGGGACGCTTCTAGCCTCCCGTGGTATTCGGTTTCAGCCTGGTTTTACTAGCTGGGCAGGACAGACAGTGAGGGAGAGAGAGAGAGAGAGAGGGAAAGAGGGAGAGAGGTCAAGCGTCTTGCCCGCATTAGGATTCAGAGCCTTTTGGCCCTGTGTCTTCCCGATCCATTTTTATTCCCCCAGCACGCCTTAGTTTCACAGTTGTGCAGACATAAAATTGAAATACAAGTTTAAAATGGAATCATGTCTCACTCACGTGCATAGTGTCATACCTTCATGGTCTTGAATGCTGGCGCTCACGGTTTAAAGATTCAGTGTTCAGAGCCAAGTACAATAGGCGACGCCAGATTGTCATTTAGCTCCAGGATTGGCAAATACTGCAAATTTGCCAACGATCACAAGGGAGACTTTCTGTTCGGACATGCCATGTGGAACTTGGATGCAGCTGCCAACAGATATGACTACAGGCATCTTGCCCAAAAGAACTGAATGCTGCGTTCGCAACGATTGCAGGTCTTGAATCTAAGAGCGTGCAAGTAAAACATCATAAAGAAATGGGCTGAAAGCAATTAGCTGTTGTATTCGGTTACTTCGTTATCGCTGATTTATGCACTTTGTTTACCCACTAGAGATGTAGCCATAACTAAACAACGATTACAAGGGAATGGACTGCAGTCGTTCTCTATTGATTGTCTGTCATCTCATTTTTATATTGTGCCACAGGCCAAACTCACAGAAACATATACTTGCTTGCAACATCAGACTGACACTGAAAGATATACGGCTCGCTTCACTGAATAGCACCTGAAAAAGATCTCTTGCACTTTTTGAAAGTGATGCCCAGCTTTTTGAAATCTACATTACAGAATACTTTCTCCTCTTTTTTAACCATAATCCCAATAGTGCTTGTATATCAAGTGCCCAGTCATCCTTTCAGAGGTATGCAAGTAGGGAACCTATTTGGCATGCTTAAATGACTTCTTCCAGTAAAGTTTAACAGCAATCTGTCCAGCGTGTATTTGTCATTGGCACCTGGAAAGCTAGCGAGTGACTAACAGCTGTGAAGAAAATCAGCTCACACAGTAGTCTCGTCTCTGTCAGAAACGTGATTCCTGGGCAGCGACATCCTCACGCTGGGCCCTGCCTAAATTGGAACACATGTCAGGCTGACCAAAACAGCGAATGGACAAAAACAATCTATTTAATCTATGGGTTTACTGCTCATGTTTAGAAAATGTAAGCAGACAGCAGGGCTGTAACCATGTGGTTGAGCAGAAGACGCCGACCTGTTGAAACCTCCTGTCATGTGCTTCGGGGCGGTGGAGGGGGAGCCACAGTGTCACGTTTCTTCAGGGAATGAGAACAAAAGGTGCCTAATTTCTTGCCTGCAGCGCAGTTTCAGATGTGGTTCCAAAGCGCTGCCTCAAATTTTGTTCCCTGCAGGATTCTCGGGAGGATAGCTAAGATACAGCACAAGACAAAATCGTTAGTTCTGTTACACTTGTTACATTTAGTTGTTGAGGATCATGGGAAAGGCAGTGTGGTGACCGAATTTGGCCTGCTTAGGGTAGCTGATTCATTCGAAAACGACTGGTAAAGCTCATTCTCTGAGCCACACACACGTTGTGTGCATAACAAGTCTACTTCCTATTGCACTAAAAGCGGGCGAAATGACCAAAATCGTATTTTATGAGCAACTTTATATCACGCTAACACAGTAATTGCAATATACTGTAGTTATTTTTGCTGTAAATTTAATTAAATAAATGGTTTACATGTTACAATCATGCCGTAACACATAATTTTGGATAACCTAGTGAATTAAGTGCAAATAAAAGTTACTTTTGATTTTCTCTTCTTTTTTGTTAGACGCAAATAAAATGATTATCGTGTCACATCAAATAACACTCAAAATATGTACTATTACTTATTAGACATACAAAACAAGTAGTTATGACTCTAAATTCTGAGCCGCAACTGAAGCCTAAAAAGGTTTGCATATGAAATCATCATGCCGTAATATCTATTTTGGCTAATATCTGTTTTAAGTTAAGTGCAAATAAAAAAAATATATTTCTGATCTCATGACGCAAACAAAAGGAATATTCATAATAAATCATAAAAATCACATTAAAATAACACTCAAAATCTTACTTGACATATAAAAACAGCAGTTATGACACTAAATTCTTGCAACGTAAACTAATTTCTTCACATTACACTACTTTATATAAAAAAGTCCTCACATTGTTTAGGGACACATCTTGCTTCGTATTTTCACATTACTGCTTGTTTTTCTTCTTCTCATGTGTAAATAATGTAAAGCAGTCCTGCCAAATATATCTACCATGGTTTAACTCGTACAGTATAACAAAATCTCTGGTTGACACAGTTTTACCATCGTATCGCCAAGGCGTAACTCCTATAGTTTAAAAACTGTTTAATATCTTCAATATATCCCATCCTTCATTTCGGAAATTCCTAATAATGTTTCAAATTAGGCTTTTATTCACTTTCCCTTCATAAATATTTACATACCACCTACAAATGATTATATACAATCTTAACAGTAATTATAAAGATTGATGTGGTTTGGATGGCTAAAGTTTGCTTGGGAAAAAAAAGATTTTGCCTAGTTTAGAAGTTTAGAAGAGGAAAGATTGTAGCTAGATACTCTTGGAAAGACGCCTTGAGCTTACAGACAGTATCGCTCTCTTGCCATTGTCTGAGCTAATTGAAATCAGCAACTGGGAGTGATCCATTGATGTCCTGAAGAGCACCTCCTGAGTTCATGTTTCGTAGTGTTGATGACATGAGGCACGGTCAGGCGATGAAGAGGTGCGCACATGTGCTTTCAGCCTGAAGGGCATCGACAGGTGTCATCACTTTGCATTGTCCTGAATTACAGGGGACTTGTTTGAAGAGTAAGTTGTATGATGGCTTTCTTGGTCGTAACCGATAGTGTATTGCAACATGGAAACTTTTATCCCAAATCAGCCAGGTCTTGCTCTTAATGTTGCTTTGTAGTTTGCAATTACCCCGGTTTTAACTAGCATTAGTGCTCGGTTGCATTCGTGGTGTTTTCTTTAGATTGTGGCATGCTTCTCTGCTACAGAGGCCCAAACATGTTGTGGACACGGTCCAGGCTTTAAATATTTAGCAGTGGATCCTTGCCAGGGATGCCATGGTCGGTCTGTGACAATGAATGCAAGACAAAGCAGAAAGGCCTGCTTCAAGAACGACTTTAGGCGAGCTAGTCTGAATATTTAACAGTAGCAAGACCTAATTCCAACTGTGCATGCTAATAAGACACTAAAACACGTGGTTTTAGGGCCTTAAGAAGCATTTCTCGACTTGTTTGGCAGCACGTTCTTAAAAAAAAGAATCAGACAAGGTGACAACGCAACTCAAAAGGAGATCTGCTTTCATCATTAGCCCCAAGCTGTAAGAAACCGTGGATATTCATGAAGTATAATTGCCCAGCGCATGTGTAAATTATTAAACAGAGCCCTATCAGATGCATCTCCTTTGGCCAAGCTCGGGTCCCTTTATCTTAATGAAAAGTTTTGCAAGACCAAGAGGAGAGACACCAATACCTCTTCTGCATTCTTTCCAAAGCTCATTTGAATAGACAGGCTACACGTGATACGTCTGGTTTGGCCGGGCTCCAGGTTCTTGGCTGTGTGTCAGATGTTAAACACAGACCCGCTAAACCTTTACAAGCTGGGGACCACGAGCATGGAAAAAGTGATTTTGGTCCTCACTCTGAAAAGCCTACAACAGAAAAGACGAATTTATTGGTTTGTAAACTCTAGGCATTGTTGATTTCACAAACAAAAAAGGAGGAAAAATCACAAAAACAGCCATAAGGAATTGTGCCAACCAGTCATCCTGTGCCCTCACATTTGAAGTGTGCATTTCCAAGCCATGTAAATCTCCCTCTAGGCAAACATCCCTATGACATTTCCATGAGGCGATCTCAGATTAGGTGGCTTCAGGAGCCCAAACCTGCTGGGAAATCTGTACAGAAATTTCAGTCTGCCAAGTCATGAGTTGCGGGATTGATTTCAAAGAGACAGCACCATGCTCTGATTGTAACTTCAGAAGCCAGGAAACCAATTCCTGTAATGACCAGGCACCCGCCCCATGCGTCTCCAGGTCAGACAGACTCTTTCACCACCGGGCCGCTCCAGAACACCCTGCCCCAGTCCGCAGCAATGTGAAGCACTGGAGCTAAGGGGGACTGTGAGGGCAGTTATCTCAATCATTTCTGCTGGCTGCCTCAGCTGTCTGATAATGCCCTCTTGGCTGTATGCACAAAAATACTTGTCAACCCAACAGCATCGATGTTCAGGCCTGACTCTGTATGTCCATTTCCATTCTGTTTGATTCTTGAATGAAGCCACTCTAAGATGCAATAGCAACAATAATATACACTATCTATCTATTTAATATGAATTTAATATCAGTCTAAACACATTATACTGTGCCGATCCCTTACCCAGGTATTTATAAATTAAATACTTTCCAAATGCATGAACAATTTGCCAAGTAATATTGCTTATTTGCATAATAAATAGCATAAACTGTGTTATGGCTGCCAAGCAGTGCTATTTTAGTGTTATAAATTCCTTTTCATTTAAACTTTGAAGTTAAAAGTTCATTTTTATTAGATTTCTTTTTTTTTCTAGTTTTTAGACATTTTTAATTTAGTTTTAGTTATGTTAGAACAAGTTAGTTAAGTGAAAACAAGAAAAGTTTCCTTGGCAACTAGCTTAAAATAAGTTAACTTTTTTCTGTTGAATTTTATTTTATTTCAAATAACAAAAGTGTTTATGGTTTTAGTTTTAGTTAACTATAATAATTATGTTGCCATGCAACCTGGTGCATTAATATAGAAAGTGCAAAAACAGGTGTGCATTTGTCAGCATTTCACAATTATGTCCCAATTAATAATAGGGATATACAGTAAATGGATTTAATGCATAACACATTTCATGCCAGCATTAGATCTGAAAGGAAACAATATTATATTTAAACTTTATTTTTATATGTAATAAACCACAATCCTAAATAAATAAACAAAAGCAAAAATATTAAACTCCTATTAAAATGCCATTTTGTATTGCAAATTTGATGAATAATAATTTATCAGATGATTTTTGTTGGTTTGGATGGCTAAATGTCAATGCAATTATATATCCTGACTTTGTATGCTTAGTGTTAATGACCTGTTAATCTCCTCTGGATGTACTATGTTTGGCTTCTCTCTGCATGGTTCAAGTGTTCAGTTTTATGAAGCTCGGCTTTGTCCAACAGTATTTGACTTCAGTGGAAAGACAGTTTATAAGTAGAGGCATGTATCCTGTGGAGCTTTACTGTCAAACTATATGTGCTTGAATTACTTGTTCTGTAATATCTCCACATTTTCCCTGACACATGTCGACAGTTACTACCCACCTAGCTTTAGATTCCAGCAGAAGAACATTGTGGTTGTCATGGTGTTATGGTTATTGAGACTTCAAAGTTCTTCAAGTATGTCTCTGAGCTGTTAAGGATCCTTTGAAAAGCCATTTCTGTTCTCACTCCCAAATCCTGTAGTCATGTACATTCTCTACAATGTAATCAACAGAATTATTCAGCAGTATAAAACAGAAGTCCATTCAATGTTTAGGTTGTACACCTAAATGCATTTTTGGAGAAATCTCACCAAATAGAGATTTTTAACCCAATTGGATGTTTAGTCAGGCATAGCCAAGTGTTTCAACCTGGGATAGGTTGGGTTGGGGGTGGTCATCAGCTGTTGATCCTGCCACCACCCTCTGTAAACAAATGCATAGGAAACATTTGGTGGAAAAACAGTTGCTTTCATGTTTACGCTCTGGAAACTCATTAGCACTGATGCGTAAACATCTTAAAGCCTTTGGGGAGTTTTTTATAAGAGATTTCCCAGTTTTTTATAAGTCAAATTTAATTTTTAATTGTTGAAGTCAGATGTAGGACATTGAGATCATTACTGGTGTTTGCTAAGGCAAATTACTATTGCGTTATTGTGCTAATGCATTCAGTTTTGCCTGGCGTGCAACTGCAAACAACCTAAAATACACCGTTTCACAATGGTCAACCAGTCTAACAATCGCCTTCATTACGCATCACTTTGTTTGTTGTTAGGATGACAAAAATATTTAAAAGTTACATTTTTAAGCTGGTCTGCCTCAGCCAATCAAATTCATACATCGTTGGTATTGTATGAATGATACCTCAAATTGTGTGGCTTATTGAGGTGTGCTAATGCATTCGGTTTTGGCCTGGTGGAGGGAAAAAAATCATATTTTAACTTTAAAAAACCTGATAAATCTAGAGACATGAATATAATAGAGAAAAATAGAGATTCAAAACACCTTATCAACACCCTGGCAACCACTTTAACATCATGCTGATGATTTTGCACTGGCACTCACATTTCCATGCAGTAAAAATCTAGTTAATGCTTATTATTTGATTCTCTTTGTCTTAGATCGCGAATCAATAGAGCATGATGATACAGTGAAGCCAGACACGACTGAAGACCAGATTCCTAAAATTCCCCTTTACCCCAAACCAGACGTAATCAACAGCAAGAAGCATGCTGCCGTGCGCAAGGACAAGAAGAAACAACAGGAGAAGCATCGGTCACTGGGGTCGATGGACTACTCCCCACTTCCCATCGACAAGCATGAGCCTGAATTTGTAAGTTGTGTGACGCAGCAGCTGCAGTAAAATGAGAGCTAGGCATTAAATGCTGAGGTGATGATGCAACTCACCATGTGTTCGTCTGACACAGGGTCCCTGCAGAAGGAAGCTGGATGGAATCATTCAAAGTATGAAAGACACCTCCCGCGTCATGGCTCTTTCCCTCTACCTGCCTAACTGTGACAGGAAGGGCTTCTTCAAGCGCAAACAGGTAAGACTCTTGTTACTTTTATGGTATAATATTAACATTGACATCTAATATGATGAACTTTTTTATCGTTGATTAACACTGTCAATTGATGTTAACTCATGAAAATAGTTCCAGACAGAAGCGTTGCACAACACAATGGTTTTCCTTTGGTGAATGAATCTGCATTTATGATTGCTGAGTGATTCAGTAAAAATCGGTTCAGTCAGTGATTCGAATGACTCACTTAAAAAGACCACCGCTGTCGCCACCTATATCAATATATATATATATATTGAGGACAAGAACTAACTGAAAATATTAATAACCATGTCCAGAGAACTATACTAATCCAGAGAAGTCCAGAGAATACTTTACTAATCAAAGGTACATGTTACGACATAACATTTATGTCATTATCTCTTATATCAAATTTGATTATTTTATTTTAATTTTTTTATTTGGGGCTCCATGAACCCAATCCAAGTGATTATTGAACAAATTTGAAAAATATGTGACCATAAATCAGTTGAATTCTATATTTACGCACTGATTTCAAAACCAGTCATCTAACATCGATTAATGAGATTGATTAGTGAGATTCACTAGCCTGCTGCCAAACATGAATTCAAGTGCAACACTTCAGTTTCAATGGTGAAAGAGCGTGAGGTAAAACATTTTACAAGTAAAAATCAATCGTTTTGTAGCTAAACATTTAATTTTCAACAACTGTTTTATGACAGAAATGTTAAATGGCTAACAATATCCACTGATGCAAACTACTCATGCAAACTAATGTCGCTTTTTTAATTTTGAAAATACAGTCTCATCATTTACACGATTCATGTAATTTATAACTAAATGTGACGAGATGAAACATGAACAGAGACATTTTCTGCATATTAGACATATCAAATTCTAGGTCTTTTCTTTTTTGCTGTTCTTTAATGCCTTAAATCCCCTTAAAATCCTTTAATTCTTTGATTAATCAATAAATAAAAAAGACCATTAATAACCCTATTGTTCAATACTTGGTTATAGCCTTGTTTTTTCTTCTTCGTATTATTACATTTTTAGCTGTAATAATGTTTTATTAACTAGTCTACTCAAACAATTAGCTGACTAATTGAGTTTGAAGATAATACTAATCCTTAGTATTTACACTGTTCAAAACTAAACTAAATCAACACAGTCCTCTACATAGGAATTGCTAATCTTTTTTTCAAATTACGTCACACAAAAAGTATTGGTTACACTATTTTAAGGTGTCATTGTTACAGTGTTATTATAATACATTTAAGTACTGAGTAATATTAATTAACTACATGTACTTACTATATGGTTAGGGTTAGGATTAGGGTTCGGCTTAGGGTTACTTGCATGTAATTATGCATAATTAATTGTTATTATAATAGTAAGTACATGTAACGTGTGTAACAAGGACACCTTAAAATTAAGTGTTACTGAAAAATTTTATGACAGGATACCATCCGGTCCTAGTTGAGGCATTTCTTTTGAGTTGAGCTTGCAGTTTTATGACCCTTTGTCCGTTATCCACCCTGCAGTGCAAGCCCTCCCGTGGCCGGAAACGAGGCATCTGCTGGTGCGTGGACAAATACGGCGTGCAGCTGCCCGGCACTGACTACAGCGGCGGTAACATCCAGTGCAAGGATTTGGAGAACAGCAACAACAACGAGTGAGAATCGACCCACCCTGATCACCAGACCTAGGGCCCACCTCCTTGTCCTGTCCCACCAGTCTACCCGCCAGTCACTTTGAGATTTTGATGCAAAACGACAAAGAAACACAACAGCTATTACAAATACGAACAATCAGAATAAAAAGAAAATGTTAAAGTGAGATAATCCACAGGAATCGTTTTGACTGAGCGCTCATCTCTATCTCACTGGACTCAGCCAATCAGAGGAGCCCCCTGCTAGAGCTGAGTCCCGGCAACAACAATAAAAAAATTACTAAAGAATATATACATACAATTATATATTTTTATAGAAGCTGGGGTATGACCACCATACTGTTTTGTTTAAAGTTAACATAAAACAAAAAAACGACAAAAAAAAGAATATATGGCATGTTGAATATTAACAGGGCTATCTTGGTCTTTCACATCTTTTGCTGTCAAGGTATCAAAGGAGATAGCAGGAACTTTTACTATTTGAAAAAACGTGTTGTTTTCCAAAAGAAAAGAAAGGAAGGAAAACACATGGTAGAGATCTGCTGATACAGCCATCTCTATCTGGCTTTTTTTGGTCCTGTCAGAGCACTTATTCATTGGGGAACCTGCTTGGAAATGTGTAACTTCACCAAGTTCAGTGTATGCGTGTGTGTACGAGTGTGCGCTTGCGTGCGCACGCGTGTGAGCAATGAAATACGGCGATAGCTTTCAAAAAAAGAATGTTTTTTTTTTCTTTGTGGCATATCCCTCCCAGAACATAGTGAAAACCAAGATCCCATTAGACAAATCTGTTTCAGTGGCTCTAGACTTTGTAGCTTACCTAACATGCCAACCGTGCCTATGTAAACAGACGCTGCCACGCAGAGTTACACGGGGTCCCGAACTTTAAAAAAAAGTCCACACAGAATCAATCAGTGCCCACGCCTAGAAAAGAAAAGGCCACTCTGGAATAGTTTCGTATCAGATATTGTGGCATCTGGGCCAAGTTAAAATCGAGACAGATGCTGTAACCCTTAAACGCTCCCAGCATTTGCGTTTGAACTTTGACGGACGTTCACCGTGCAGAGCGGTAGTTTCTTTCTGTCTGTAATATTTTGTTTTTCTTTTCTGAACAAATTTTGTTATGTGCTGTTTCCTTTGACTTCATGGAAGTAATGACAGTCCACTTATGAGCCATGTTCCTCGACCATGTGGTTTCACTGAAATAGGTGCAACCTTGGTATATTACCTTTAACTCTAGATTATTGAATGTGTTTTCTTTTATTTTTTTGTTATCCTTAACAAACAACCACAACCATCAGGTGCTCAGCAGAGGAGTGTTAGCATTATCAATTTGCATATTTCCATCTGACCTGTCACAATGACAACTTGCTCATTTGAATGCAGGTCGGACCACTTTCTAAGCTCCGCCCACTTTGACTGTTCACCAATAGGTAATCTTTTGGTCAGCACGATGACACGTTTCATTTGTATTCCTGTATTTCATCTGTGTTATTAACCGAGGTGGAAACAGAAGGTGCGTTTCACTGCAGCGTCGTTCAGTGTGAGTTTCTATGTGCGAGTCTCAGTGCCTTCCTACATGCAAATACATTTGAATGGTGACGTGAATGTTACACAATAACCAAGAGGAACGAAACGACCTTTTTATAATGACGAAGGACCTCAGTTGTGTTCAAATACAGCATCAGATTAGATATGAAATTCGTTACACTACATTGTATGTCAAGCAGCTATCAGAAATCGCTCCCTGCGCCGAGGCTAAGATAGGGAGAGACCGTAGTCCAGTTGGCGCTAGCTCATTTACTGTTATTTCTCTTATGAATAAGCTGACGATTGATTTGACAGAGACTGCAAATGTGTGTAATTGCTGACGAGAGTATTTTCAATCAAGCTATACATCACACAGGAATACTCACCGGTCGGCTCTTGAAGAGTGAGTGAAGCCATTTCCCTGCCACAATGGGTCCGTCCGGATCTTATTTCAGGGCCCGAATGATCATAGTTTCACTGCTGGGAGGGGGCTGAAAAAATAGTCGCTAACACCGTTACCCTGTAGGGCTGCATCTCTCCAGATCACGCAAGTACCCATCATAACCGGGCCCGGACGGAATACATGCATCCGCGTTTTCCGTATTTTAGGCGTGGAACTTTGAGAAGCAGGAATTTGCGAATGCCAGGCATTCCGATTTGGCGGAATTCCACGGAATAACCACGGGTCCGCAGAATGTAACCGTTGCATGTCAAAAAAGAATTGCGAATGACAATTGGCTTTCGAATGAAAGGTGGCATGAAAAAGAAAGAGTGAGTTCAGGGTGTGTGAGTTAACCAGACTTTTGCAGGTGTCTCGAGTACGTCGTGGAGGCCTAGTCGCCTCTGTAATTGCACAATTAGCCTCGTAGGTGTCAGTCACCACAGGGCAAAATCAGTAATCAGCGTTATCCAGGTCCTGATCCATGCCGAAAGCCCCCTCCCCCAAAAGCAGCTTGCACTTAATTCCTTACCTTGCCACGCATTTAGTGCCGTCTCAAAGTGAATCTCAGTTCAGGTATATGAGCAGGAGCAGGCCTCGGACAGATACCCTGCCTGAGTACCTTTGACAGGGGCTTCACAGCCCAAGCCTGAGACCCACATCATCATTCAGTGGGTTTACCAGTAACACAACTCTACCAATCACAGTCTATTCTCAATCTACTCTTAATAGACTTTGCGTCTCAGTGATATCCGGGAAGAAGGAGAGCGGGTGAGAGCCTCAAGCGGTGATCTTGTGCTGGGCCTCCTTTCACAACACACAATACATACTGCAAAAATTGATTTCTTAATCAGTATTTGTGTCTCGTTTTCCAGTAAATTCATCCGAACAACTTTAAGACTAGCTGAATTTACTTAAAAAGCAAAGTTGTTTTCAGATCATATCTTGAACAACATTTAGGGACATGTTTACCCATAGGGTAAACATAAACCAACTTGGGCCAAAATTAAAATTCATGTACTCATCTTTATGTTTCAAACCGGTTTGACTTGCTTTCTTCTGTGGAACACCAAAGGAGAAGGTTCGTAAATTGTCCAAGCTGCTCACTTCTATAGGGTCGGTCAAGCTCCAAAATATACACAGTAAAAGTCTGAAATTCTGAAATGCATTCAAAGCTGTAGGAGAACTTTGTGTGACAAATGTAATTCTACTTAAGTTATTCGTTCAAAACTTGCCTTGAAAATCTTGCTTGACAGTCGTGGTCACCATTCACTTTCATTGTATGGAAAAGTGCAGCTTGGATATCCTGCTCTGAATTTGTGTTCCATGGAAGAAAGAACATCAGTGTGTAAACAATGCTAGAATTTTCCTATAATTCAAATTCTTTGAAAACGAGTGTTGTCAAGTGATTTTGTTTTAAAAATGTTTAGAAATTTGTACTGAAAAACCAGACAAAAATACTAATTTTTGCAGTGCTTCACACTTCACAGTAGAATGTTTAGATGGACAGTCTCGGAATCTGATAAGCAGGCATGCAACAAGTCAAAAAATTGTTTATCTGAAAACCATGAATGTTATAAGACGATGCACTATGGCTGAAAACCGTTTTACCTTGTTTCCCCAGGTCGTAGAATCCATCTGGGTGTCATTGTGAGAATGGGAAAGAAGTGTCATTAATGTGATTTTGATCCGTTCTGATTTGTAATTAGAGGTAACAGACTATCGATTGCCAGGACGCAGCACGTTGCTTTTGTGCTTATCTGCTTTCATCAGATTCCGAATCTCGTACTTGGGTAGACAGCAGCGTTCATAACTCACACTACAGTAGAAACGACAGGTTTTCTTTCTTTCTCTGAATGCATAACAGTTTTTTTCTTTTTCTTTTTTTGTGGATGAGAAAAGACTTGATGATTGACCACCTAAATGTGGCTTAAACTGGCATGTGAAAAATACCCATTAGTGGCTGGAGGACTCTAAAAATGTTCAGCATTTGGAACTCTTATTAAAAAACAATAAAATGAAAAAAAAAAAAAAAAAAAACTCAAATTATTAAGAAAGTGAATATCACTGTGTAATATTTATTCAACTTGTAATTTATGTACTCTTTTAACCTTTGTCTTTTTTTTTTGTTATGACAAAGCATTTATTTAAATAAAGTTATGTATTCATTTAAGCTTGTGCAATAAATTTATTTGTACATGACATGAATTTGATCTTGTTTATGAGAACAATTTAAATAAAGATTTATCACTAGCCAAGGCAGTAACCACAAGACAGTTTCCCAGATGTCACACCATTATCACACACTGCATGCAATATAAAGACAACAGATACTGTGGGATTTCAATGACCCAATAGACACTATCTTGAAATGATCATAACACTTACAAAGTATATTCACTGCTTATTAATCCATCAGGTTGTCAGGAATGTTCCGGGTGCTTTCGACAACAACACATTTCAGCAATAACGACCTGATTTTGTAATAAAAAGCAACATTAAAGCACTTTCGATGGACATACACACTTGAAAGCCACATTAATTAAAATGTGTTAGCATGAGACTAGTGATAGAATCACTTGTTCTTATTTGTAAAGCTATTATCAATATTCTGTCATCAATGTAAATATATTAAGCGTTAAATTTTGCATGATACACTTTCCACATTTTATAATAATATTAAGTCATTAAAACTACAAAATAGAATGGAAGTATAGTAATTATGTATTAACCAAAATTTCATTCTTCATTCTTTCATTCATTCTACATGCTGTTCATATGATTTAATGCATAATCAGATCATCATTCACCTTCAAATGTAGTCATATCTCAAAAAGGACAATTTTGACATTTTTACAGCTAATACAATAAACATGCTTTTACTGCATAATGCATGCACATGCTTTAACAAAAACACAATGTTAATATTTGTTGCTTTTAAACCCTTGCTGGCCCACTTTACTTCCATGTTAAGTGCTTTACTGTAATCATTAAGAAAGGTGTATGTATATGTGAATGTATGTAATCATAAACATGATACACACACACACACACACACACTATAGTCATATGGTCAGTCCACTGGGAATCTATGACATGCACACATTGATCGTCTGCTAATTCAACTGTCTTCATTGATGAATCAGGATTTGGGTTATTAACAGAGGAGCCCAGAGGAACTCGGCGTTACAGGATACAGGTTTATTTTGGGTGAAGACTTACTGCATTTAAACTCTGCCCAGAGGCAAGGCACCTGGCTTTCCACAGAAGTCAGAGAGATTGCTCAGGAACAAGGAAGTCATTTACCAAGAGCCCCAACATCAAGGGGGGATCTCTGACCGGCAGAAAGGACCAACATCTCCATTCACAGTACGGATAGATAATGTGGAGCCACGTTTTATCACAAAGCCCCAGGGCAAGTTAACACAACATTTCATGACTGCTTGGACTCGAGCATCAAGCCAAAAAGGCAAAAAGTGCCACTAATAAGAGCCTATATTGCAAAAGATTGTTGATAAATAGATTAAGAGTGCATTTCTTGGGAGTTCAGAGCTAAACCTCTACTAGTAGTGCTGCTTCTAATCTGCCAATTCAATATGTGCATTTTATTTTAAAATGTGATGTGAAATAGGTCTTGGATATGGTTGGAGTCTGGCGAGACTTTAGTCGCCTCAAGGTAATCACTAATGCAGACATACAGGTGAAGATCTTCCTGGGATAACTCAGGTTTACGGACTCCAGATGTGACGGATCAGGGCTTTGTCCGCAGTCAAGCAGCATTCATTTGTAAGAGTCAGATCAAGTAAGGGGAAACGAAGCAGACCCTGAGAGGAACACGTGTCGGCGATTTGATTTGTAGGGCAGTGAACATGACAATTACTATAGCCTTCAAAGCAACTGACAACTGCATTTTAGACTTCAAAGAACTCACGTCTCTTTTATCACGCAATTAGCTGAACAACTATAGATGGCTCCATCTTATCACAACATGTGGCTCTCCACACCACTCTTTCACCTCAGAACACAATGATTAGAGTTTAGCATTTCATCCTCGGCCGGTCCCTGCGTGAGGTTGGCCGCTCCTGTAATATTCTTGAGATTCGTTTACATTCTGCTTTCTGTTTTAAGGAAGGAATGCCAAAGCAGATGTAAGCACAGATCAACTTCTGTACATCATGGGAAGCTTAAGGTGAATCTCTTACTTAATCTCTTCTATAGATTGAATAAAATCAGAATCATGTGCACTGCCATTGTACAATAAAATGGCCCAATGTTTATACAGACAATATTAAGAAAACAAAAGCTGATGATCTTGATTCTACCCATAGTCATCTTCTATTTGTTTGATAGCACAAGTTCTTCTCAGCTTTTCTTTCCTGAAAATGGCAAAAGTTGGTAAATTTTCTTGAAGCTCAAAAGACAAGCTTCCCACACCTTTTGACCAATGCATTTCTATGACTTTTCCATTTGCTTGCGAATATTTAATATTTAATTTAATATTTAAATTAAATATTGAATCAAATTAAATTTCATTAAATATTTTATAAAAAAAAATACATTGCATTACAAATTCAATTCAATACATTTTTTAATTAATATATATTATAAATATTAATTATACATTTCCATGGCTCTTCCATACCTGGAAATTACAATTTTAAAATTCAAAAATAACAAAACTTTCAGTAAGGGCTTATGATTCATGTGTATGGAAAACATTATCAAGACAACACAAAACCCAACAAAGAAATCATTCAAAAAATGCATAAAGAAACCCAACAAATGAATCATGGGTCTGAAAGGTAATACATTTAATCATGCTGGATTTTATTACAAGATTTTAAAACCAATGTCTATTTTTGCATGCATTTATGGCTTTTTCCATTGCAGTTGTACAGAAAACTCAGTTAATGCACCATTCACATGACAGTGGACACAAGGAGCATGCTTTGAGTAATGTATGTTATTTAATACCACCGCATCTCGTGACACACAGGATATGCAATGAATTACAGAAAAAAAGGCATGTGAGATGCTGGCATGGCACAAGGCATTTGGATTTGCTCAAGAAATTCCCCCTGTCATTTGTGTGAGACTCTCCAAAAGCAGAGACCGGCTCTGACAGTTTTACACTGCACCAGATGGCAAGCAATCCTTCCCACCGTCACACTGGCTCCAGGCATGGCACAGCATCGAAACATTCACACAAAAACACACAAACACACACATGCATACGTGAACACTTCCATCCCATTGGAACCGCTCTGGCAAATCAATATGCCCGAAAACCACAGGGATTGGTTTCGCACTGTTTTCAAACTAGGCCAAACTCGAGCTACCGTAAAATCTACTGTGCCACCGGAGGGCAGGCAGCGATCTATTTTGGAAACAAACCGAAACGGAAAACTCGTAGCCCGTGTCTCAGCAAATCTATCCGTGAGGCACCAAAATCACACAAAGCTGCACGATTCTGGAGAGCCAGTCTGTTGCGGTAGTTAGCACAGCGCTAACTAGATAAAGTAAATACATATAAGCTACTACTAAGGGCGAGCGAGATGTGGTAATACTGTGAAAGATACTGACGGTTAATGTGGTAATATATCAAAGGCTAAGCTACAAAAGCAAACGCTGGGCTGAACACTGTCTAACACGTTAAGATCAATGTTAAAGCTTAATCGACTTCTATTTCTGGATTGAGCTGTTCAATTCAATGCTAACAGAGAAAGAGAGGACGGGAAAGAGAGAGACAGATGGGGAAGATATATTAAGAGGTAGAGATATGGGCAGTGAATTAAAACATAACTTAATCAAGGGATGTTACAGCTGCTGCCCTTTAACAACCCTTGATTGTTGTTCACACTGCCAATTTTCAGCAATATGACAATAAGGTCACATACAGTGGCATCCAAAAGGCTACACTGAAAATACAGGAATCAGAATTTTAAAAGGATTCTTGTCCCATTTGTGATCAAATTTTCAGAAGCTTTGGCCATTCACACAGGCCACCAATGACGTCAGCAAGTAGTAGGAACGCCCAGTGCAATCCAACAATACATTGATCTGGGGGCCTTCGGCGATAAAACCCGCTGTGTGTCCGTGTGAACAGGGCATTACAGATCACACCTGCTGACAGAGAAAGTTAACCCATTCAATCTCACTGGTCACATCTATTTAGACTCTAGAATGCTTCTATTTTTGCATTGTTTTGGGTCAGTAACTTTTTTTTAAGAAACTTATACTTTTATTCAGTAAGGATGCAGTAAATTTATCAAAAGTGACATTAAAGGCATTTATAATGTTACAAAAGATTTTTATTTTAGCTAAATTCTTATCTTTCTATTCATGTAACTTTTTATTCATCAAAGAATCTTGAAGAAAAAAAAGACCGTTTTCACAAAAATATATGAATCTTGCCAGGACCAAACTTGACAAATATACTTACTAATTGATGACCCAGACATTACAGAATCAGATTTGTTTTTTCCTGTATAAAAATGTTCAGAATCCTAAACCTTTATTTTATTTCTAGGTTTAATGTAGATTTTGAATCCCACTGTATGTTAGTTTATTGTTTGTCATTTTCTATTAGATCTTTATGACCAGCTGAGACAATTTTAACCTCGTAGTAACGTCAAAATTTTTTATTTATTTATTTAATAAAATTCTGTTGCATTGGGCTGTTAAAGGAATAAAACACGTTTTCACTCAGCTGGGGGAAAAATGGTACAAGAATTGGTTAAACAAGCTCACTAAACCCATGCACCACTTCACATGCCTCCACAGGACTCTTCAACTAACCCCATTCAAGCGTTAGACTGGGCAAAATCACCCTTGCCAACCCCCAACACATCCCTCCGCAGATGAGAGTGAAGCAAGGTGAGGCACAGCCCACTGGCACTGCAGGCAAACCTGTGTTTATTTATAGGCACTTAACCCACTTCATATCACATTTGTCAATGTCAGCCCTGTGTCCTAATCTAGCCCTCTGTCAGCACATCATTAGTAAATGCTGATCCCCACTCTACAAACACACACATACACCACCTGCATTCTACCACATGGTAGAGAAGTAGAACGAGAACAGAGGTCTATTAGCTGCCAGGAACAGGGATAGCCAGATCTTGAGTACTTGGAAGCAACAGCAATTATTGACTGTAAAAACACACTTGAACTTCAAAACATATGATGCTGATTGAAGGTCAGTAATATGTGCCAAAAAGGCCCCTCGTTTTTAATTTAGCGATTGTTTGACATTTTGGGCCTTTCGTACCTTGCACTCCAATTGGTTAGATGGGGTGGCAATTTGCAGCGACACCGTATAGCAACTCACGTATGTGGCGACTTTCAGCCTGAAGCAACTGAATGGAAACAAAAGCGGTGGTTTAGAGACACATTTTGAAAATGTTTTGGTCTTAAAAAGCAACACTCATGCAGAAAAGATGCCAGTTTGATGCATATCGACAAATACTTGAGTACTTATGGTTGATTTATCTGTTGGGTACTCAAGCAGTCAAAATAGCCAAAAAGCACATCTCCAGCCCCTCTTGTACAGATCCGAATCAGCCCAAAAAAAAAAAAAAAAAGACCCCTCTGCTTTCTATTTTTGGTTTCAAAAATTTGGGATTCACTTTTAAATCAACGTCAAGCTGCTGCTTTTGTGCGTTTGCAGTTGCTGTTTGTTTCTGGCAACCAATGGTGCAAAAAAACATGCCACCATTTTGATTGGGTCTCCAAAGACAAAAGGGAGAATTAAAGGGACACATCTTCACACCGAACAGCTGCAAATGCTGTATAAGCGACTCTCTGCAACCAGATTCAGTCACAAGATTAAAAGGCACCGGCCGAGCCTATAAATAGGCAGAAAAAAAACAATCACTCAGAGTTAAATTTGGAGTACAGTTATCTGGATTTGAGAAGGGGGAGGTTTAACTACCTGCCCTTGACTTGCTTGTCTTTGCTGGCATGTGACTTTCCACACTCCTATCGACAATACAGATCATATTATTGCGAAAATATACATACACATACATGTACAGAATTACACACATGCACATCGCTCTTGCGCTCCCTTTAACTCTCCTCGTTTTCGACCCGGGGCGTCTCCCTTAAGGGCGAGGGTGCGTCTATTTCTGCTGGCTGGTGGGCGGTTCCAGCTCGGGACCACCGTAGTACTGGCTGCAGTTGGGGTCTCCCCTCACTTTGGGGGACGTGGGTATCTGGACACCAGTGTAGGGGTTGACGCACCAACACTCGCCCCTCTGTCCGTGGCTGGACATGTTGCACTGGAACACAAGAGAGAGAAGATGATGAGAGACGGGCGGGGAAACGGTGGGTGTTGGGGTCTTAATGAAGCTCTTAGGCGAGTACGGGGTGGAGGCGCTACCCCAAAACAGCCCTCCCGCCTCATTTGGCCCAGCACGTCTCATTGACCCCTACTGAGCACTCCCAAAATGAGGTCATAATTGAACTGGACATAGCTGACGCTGAGACCCAAAATAGGCAAAAAACAGATTCTCAATTTTGTCCTCCAATGGCAAAGAACAAAAACTGACAGTTACAATAATTGCAAAAAGAACAGGATGATTGCAATACAATTAAGTGTGGTGAGGTACACTGTTTTGAGCCCTGGGAACAGGGTTTTCATGTCAAAACAACATACCCGTTTACTTCTCCGGGACACGTTTGTCCTGGTTTAAGCTGCAACATGTCATGCCAGGACATAGAAATATTATATCATAATTGTGAACATAATTGTTAACTCATGAAGGTTTCAGTTAGCAAGCTCTGTCAGCAAATTGTCAAAGTCTAGACAATAGACAAAATGGCTTTAGAAGTGAATAACCCTAATTTTACAAAACATTTTATTTAGTATATACTTATATATACAGTATATATATATATATATATAGATATAGATATATAGATATATACACATACAGCATATGTAAAACTCCACATATAGAGTAAGATAATTCTAAAATTAATGCAGACACGAATAATTTGATAATTTATTCATGAGAGTTTATATTGAGATCTCAGACATCTACTTGCAGACATTGGTATCTTTACAAATCTAAGCACACTTTGAGCCATTGTTAAAGGAACACTCAATAGGCTCATTTTAAAACTCCTCTAGAGTTAAACAGTTGAGTTTTACCATTTATGAATCCATTCAGCCGATATCCGGGTCTGGCGGTAGCACTTTTAGCGTAGCTTAGCATAGATCATTGAATCGGATTAGACCATTAGCATTTGGTCATCAAAAATGACCAACGAGTTTCGCTAATTTTCCTATTTAAAACTTGACTCTTCTGTAGTTACATCGTGTACTAAGACAGACGGAAAATGAAAAGTTGCAATTTTCTAGTCCGATATGGCTAGGAACTATACTCTCATTCCGGCGTAATAATCAAGGAACTTTGCTGCCGTACCATGGGTGCAGCAGGCGCAGTGATATGACGCAGCGCCTGAAAGTAGTCCCCAGCTATATCATAACTAGTTACCTAGCTGGGGACTACTTTCAGGCGCTGCGTAACAGAAGAGTCAAGTTTTAAATAGGAAAATTATCAAAATACTTTGGTCATTTTTGAGCGAGATGCTAATGGTCTAATCCGATTCAATGATCTATGCTAAGCTAAGCTAAAATTGCTACCGCCAGACCCGGAGATCGGCTGAATGGATTCAAAAACGGTAAAACTCAACTGTTTAACTCTAGGGGAGTTGTAAAATGAGCCTATTTCCAAAAAAAGTGGAGTGTTCCTTTAAGACTTCTTATGAAACTCCTGAGCAGACGTGTGACATCAGAACCTGAGTTCCAAAAAGACTGTAAAAAATGTTTCCCATTTCATCTCATCAGCATGTAAAAGATGAGTAAGGCAGGCATTGAGATATAAAATATTGTACCTTTCCTCTGATGTCTCTAAAAACCAAGGCAAGTCACCCAACAGACAGGTCAGTCGGTCAGCAAAATTTTCATTAGCTTGTAACTCTCAGCTCAGATACGGTTGCCTTGGCTTTGATAAAACAGCATTCTGTAGAGAATGTGGGAATGTTTTATACACAGTTTCTCTTTGGCTCCATCTTTGACTCTTTATTGAACCTTCCACATTGAATTGGATAATAAAACAGCGGGATGCTGCAGATTGAAAGGTTGTGCAATGTCTCATATTCCTATTTCCCTATAGTGAAATTAACACCCGCTGCCATCCAAATGTGAGTACTTTTTGTGCTAATCTCCCGGCCAATGCTGAAAGTGACCTGCAAAATATCTCATATTGAAAATGGACAAGACGACTTCAAAAGAAAAACTATTTGAGCTACCAAAGCTGCTAATTCTCGACCATGATGATTTCTTTGAAAGTTTGAGTCAAATATTGGTCTTTTCACCTGCTTAAGGTTGTACTGTCCTGTCTTGTCACAATTGGGGAACTTCAGGTCATAAAGATTTTCCAAAGGTCCCTTGTTGTCATGGAACGTCATTCGGGAGATATTCTCCAAAACGCTGTCCAGCTCCTGTTGACACTGGCTCTGTAAGACCAAACACACACACACACACACACACACACAAGCACACGTTGGTTTTTATGGTTTATGGGGACTCTCCATAGTTGTAATGGTTTGTATACTGTACAAGCTATATTTTCTATCGCCTTACACCAACCCCACCACACCCACTCCACATAGGAAACTGTGCATTTTTAGATTTTCAAAAAAACAAAATTTAGTATGCTTTTTATGTCTTTTGAATTACAGGGACACAAGAAGTGTCCTTATAAATCACCTTCACATTGTAATACCTCTGTCATCCCCATGTCATTATACAAATTTGTGTCCTCATAAACCACAAAAACAAGCAGACACACACACACACACACAAACAAACATGTATTTGAGTATTTATTTAACTCTTAAAACATATTAAATCACATTTTTGCATGCTCACTAGTTTATTTTGTCAATCTCCTTTATCTAAATACACACAATTATGTAATATTTTCACAATTTTTACATTAAATGCACAAGATTACAGACAGAAATTATGTAAAAAGAAAATTGTGTATGATGTGCTAAGGCTGTTTTAGACATCAGAAATCTTTCAATTTAAAAATGCTGTTGACAAGTTAGATTTACATTGCTAAACAAGTACAGTAACATCTGAAAAAAACTTTATCAGAGGAAAATTTGGGTTGTGAAATGCAATTTATACATATATATATATATATATATAAATAAAACCTGCATTTGAAAAGTAGCAAAAATAAGTAATGAAGGCATAGCAAAATGTGATAAAAGATAGAGTTAATGTGACCTTCATATAATAAAAAGTTAGTTTTAATAAAACTCCTCAAAGAAACACTCATATAAGGAGAGCTAGTTAAACAGCAGGCCGGCGGCCTCATGAAACATTTGTGTGGCTGATATAAATCTCGTACTCGAGCTAATTTGCTGGCTTAGTTCTGCCTCCCCACCTCTCCGCAAGGACAGGCATCGGCATCAAAGACCATTCCTGTCTCCCGTTCCTTCTGTTTTTCCCTATATCTCTCATGATGGCTGCTCCCTGCTTGGCCCAGGATAAGAGGGCACTGGGGGAAGAGGGCCTGCCAGGGATCTTATCCGTATCGTGTGGATGAAAAGTGCTCCATCACAAAGCAGTGAACAGTCCCCTGCTGTCATCGGACATGCCGTCACCCTGACATTCTCCTTGAATGTCTGCTTTTCATGGGATATGTGATGGTTACGCTACTGATTTATGGCCCCCACAGAAAACTTGTTTATTCAGGTTTGGCTTTTTTTACCCTACCATTATCACTGGTTTTATTTTTATTGCCTTGGCTTCTTATTTTTATTGCATCTACCTTTTTATGGTACTTTCCAACAACCATTTGCTTTATCAACATATCATTTAGCCGTAGTTAATATTGCTTTCAGGTCGGCCAAACCAGACCCAGTGTGCTTCATAGGACAGCTATTGTTGTCTCCGCTGCTGTTTGTTTATGGTCGCATCGATTGTCTTTTTCTTGAACTATTTCTTGCCTAATAGCAGCTATAGAATACGTTCAATGAGGAGGAAAATATGAGTCAATGTAGGATTGTTTTTCAAATCAATGCGCTTAAAGCGTCCTTTAAATGGTGAGGATATGCTAATATGACAACGTAAAGCAAACAGGCTAGATCTTATAAAGATGTCATGCAAAACAAGCCCTACATCTGAGCTACTAAGAAAACTAAGTTGTACTTAAAAAAAAAAAAAAAAAAAAAAAAATGAAAAATGACTTGCCAACTGAAGTAAATTAGCAAGACAATTTGTCTATTGGCTCAAAACATTAGAGATGCTGATTGGGGTGTTGCAGTGGTCACTTGGCTAAGGATTTAAGAGTCCAGGTAAAGCATGGTACAAGTCCAAGAAAAGTTAATTAACTCTCTGTGGATTTGCGTGATGGCCAAATTCGACAAGCACTGGCTCATTCCTTGTTTCAGCAGAGACGGCAGCCGTTTGTTCTGCCTTGGCAATCCCAATGCGACTGTATGCTATCACCGGGCAGTGTTTTAGACACCAGAAATTGCTGGCTAATTAGGTAACTAAGGAAATGATCATATGTTTTTGACTGAAAACATAGTGGAAATGGCACCAAAAACAGGTTTAATACGAAAAACACCCGAAAATCAGCTTACAGCAGTTTTTACACAGCTCCAATCACGAAAATAACATACTGAAGCAATAAATTATACACTGACAAACAACCTCAGACCACAGAATTATAGCAACATCAAATATAGAGGGTTGTACAAAGGACATACCGTAAATCTGAACCCCAGAGGACTGTGTTAGGAAAATTTATGTTTAGCTGATACAGAATATCTATGTCATAGCGAGTGTGTGTGTGTGTGTGTTGCGTGAGCCTGTGGCGTTGTGTATGTGGTGTCGTGTGTTAGTTTGATAACCAGAAGAGGGCACTGCCGTACTGAACACAATGACATTCAAGGTGAATACAGGTTTTTATATTTTTAGGTCTAATATTTGCTGTGTTGCCCTGTGATTCTTCACAGCGGGACACTCACTTGTCTGGGGTGAGGTGTTTTGGGATCGTCCTGGGGGCTGTACATCCTGGTCCTCTTGTTGTTGAGATGCTGCTTCACAGCTATTTCCTTGATGTGCTGATAGTTGTTTTCTTTGCCAGGCTTTTTCACTGGAGGGGACCGCGTGCCATTTAATTCTCCTAATGAAGGAAGGGTAGGTTAAAGGATTTGGGCAAATGTTTATCATTGGCTCTCTTTCAATTCATGAGAGCTGAAACGGGCATACAGGATGTTAAGGGGGAATTTAATGAATTAAAATGGCAAGTTCAGCATAACCAAACAGAGGAATTCCAATACTAGTTTTACAACAAAACATAACAAATAAATAAATAAAAATATATATTTTCTATAAACTACTACAGATTCTTCCACCATGGCCCATGAACTTAAAGTCAATTATTTGTATAAATAAATGAATAAATAGTACATACACACGCAAATAAATATATTGCACTTACAGTTGTTGTATACATTTCTTTGAATTTTGAATTCTGCCAACTAAATTCAGTTTAATTCAAAATAAAATTCAGAAACTGAATAGCTTCTTAAAAGCTATTGTCAATTAAATTGTGAATGCTGCACAACCCTGTTAGGTTAGATGTTGCATATCAAATTTACATATTATTTATAGAAATTTGGATTATTGCTCTCGTGTCAAAGACCGCAAGCTATCTTTTTTGTCAATGAAAGCAAACCCAGGATCAGTGTTCTGGCAGCGCATCAAAGCAAGGCAGAGAGAAAGTTAAAGGCTGGGATTAATGACAGCTCTTGATTCAGATAGTCATAGAGGCCTGTGAAGAGATATGTGCCTTTTAAGTTAAAACGTGCCTGGCAAATCACAAGTGAACTACTAACAACAAAAAGAGACTTTTATCCTTATTTAAAGGAATAATGTTACATTCATCGTATGAACAAAAAAAAAATCTTATTTTGTGTTGCACAGAAGAAAGAAAGTCTTACAGGTTTGAAACAGTGTGAGTGAGTGCCTAAACTATTTTGAATTAAAGAATTTTAATTCAACCGAGCCATGCCGGTGCACGACCCATGTTAAAAAAATAACTCAGCAAATAACTGCAATTGCAGGTTTCAAACAGAGATGGACTGCAGCTTTAATTTATCAGGGGTGCAAACTCGTCAGGAGTGAAAAAGGTGACAAACTAAACTCCACCCCCCCCACCATATATATATATATATATATATATATATATATATATGCACTGGGGTGGGAATTGCAGGGTACCTCACAATACGATATAATCACGATACAGTGATTCTGCGATAATCGATATATTGCTAGACAATCATTTAATGATACATCACGATATATGTCTAACTACGAAAACAAAATGCCTGTGAAAAGGTTAAGTGCAAGTTTTCTTTATTCAAGTCCAAACTGTTAGAAAACAGCAAAAAAAGTACTGTAAATAAATTAACATGTTAAGTAAATTAATCATTTTATTGATTAATTTATATATTTTTTGTGTGTAGTTTATTTAGAATATATTTAGCTATCACTCAAAATAACTTGAGATTCACTTGCGAGGGCAGCTAAACAGTTTATTAGGAACAATCAAAGCTGTCTTTCAAAGCTGACTTTTTAGCATCATTACTCCAGTCACATGATCCTTCAGAAATCATTCTAATATTCTGATTTGCTGCTCAAAAAACATTTATTATTATTCTGTTGAAAAGAGCTGAGAAGGTTATTTTTTTTGATGAATGGAAAGTTCAGAAGAACAGCATAGTTTGTAACATGATAAATGTCTTTATCATTACTTGTGTGCTAAATAAAAGTTTGAATTTCTATATGCTGACTACAAGCTTTTGAATGGTATAGTGTATATTGTTACACTTGGAGTAAGACTGAAGTAATGAAGAAGAGAATTCTTTACAAAAACATTACAAAACCTGGCATTTTCTTAGTGTATATTGTTTATGTGCTCTGAAGGAAAAAACAAACAAACAAACAAACACACATTTTGAAATTCTGGGTTATTTCTCTCAGCAGATCTTCTTCCAGAAACAGAAAGTAGCTGGGATGAACTTGTTTGTTTACGCGGAGGCGATGTGGGCGTTTACATTCGCGTGCGCCTCACGTGGATGTTTGAATCTGAAAGGCGCGAACGGCGCGTGCGCGTGACCGTATTAGATATAATGAGTTGAGACGGGAAAACTGGACATCGCGTCGGTTTCATACGGATTACTCTAACATAGAATATTTGTTTTGGACATGACTTACTTCATTTAAAATTAGACATTTTAAGCTTTCTATACATATATGTCTCATGTATTTGAGGCGAGTATTCACGGAGATTCAGGTTGTTTTATTTACGTGTCTGAAAGGTGACAGAGACAGAGCCCCGGCAGAGAACGCACCCTGTTTATTTTATTAATTTTAGAAAAGCACATTATTTCGTTGTTATTATGACTATACAGAAATAAAAGTAGACCCTTTGCAGATTCAAATGATACCTTATTCTTATCTGTACGATCAAAACTGACAAGAGTATTTATAGTTCTTTTTGTGGTCATAAAGAAAATACGACAAATGACTCGCAGATCCGAGCCCCCCCCCCCCCTCTCAAATTTTTTTTTTCTTACAGATCTACACGATTCACGTGAATGACCTATTTCAAGGTGAAAACGGCGAATTTCGCCGAAAGGTGACAAGTTTGCACCCCTGATTTATAGTAATTACTAATAATTTTGAAATATATTTACAACAACAACAACATTTCATAGCATTATGCTCAAAAAAAGGACCAAATAACAAAGACTCTTCAAAAGTCCTCTGACAATAAGACAGCATATTCTTCTGACCCCTTGAATTCAGGGGCAGCATAAAAGCACAGAGACCGCTGAACAAACCTCTATGTATTTGATTCTAAATGTACTGTAACAGCAAATATGTACTTTTGGACTTAGTATGGGGCAAATTAGTTGCGTGTCCCTTATGGTAACGTCACTTGCACAGAGCGGGTCACTTGGACTCTTGCTGGCCCTTTGAAACTCTTGCCTGCATTCAGATCTGCTCTGTGTCTGGCCCATCGACATTAAAAAGCAGAACCCTCAGGTCACGAGCCCAGAGCCGCTCGAATGAAGTCAGCGTAGGGTGAGTATGGGAGCCTAGAGATCTGAAGGGGGGGGTGATCGCTCTGAGCATTGTCCAGCACCAAATACTGTGGTCTAAAGTTTCAAGCCCAATTGTCAGGAACAGACCTAAGAATAGTGTCTGAAATAGCGGGCGACTTTGCCAGAGTTTGCCTCATTGAAGAAATTATTGGCGGGCGTGCTTCAGCAGACACCTGCCATTACGTATCCTCGGAAGCATCCCTGTTCCACACTCTCATCCCTGGGCCTACACCAGCAACACTTCCCACTCACAGTTCCTCTCTCTTTCCAAAGGCTTAGTGTGTGGGCTGTGCGGTTGGGGAGTGGACAGGAACTCTTTTCAGGGCCTGGGCCGGTTTTTCTCTCGCTTCTCCCAAGGAAGCATGACACGCTGTTGAAAAGTCAAGTGCCACTTGTGAAGTTACATACTGAGTCTGTTCCAAAACCTCAACATCACAGACATACTTCTGGCACAATACCTGTTCAAATGAGAATATTTGCATTAAGACAGCATTACATCTATCATACATAAAAATTTAAAATACAATCCTATAATGAATTGCAACAAGCTCAGCGGGGAGAAATGGTTTATATTTAAATTTCTGGACCGATATTGATTACCAACGTTTTCAACTATTTAAACTAGAACTAATGTATTCAAAAAACACCCACTTGACTCAAAACCTAGAAAGTGAATTTTGTAATGCATATAGGCAATCTGACCAACTCTTACCTACCACGTAATATTCTGACAAATGAGTTTCATTTGATTTTCTACAAAATGAACATAATCATGATAGGAATGAGCGAAAACATCAGAGATTGAATCTTTACATATGCCATTGGAAAAGTATATAAAAAACATATACAGTACAACATATGTCTCACTCACAAAATAGCAAGAATCTCTATATGATGTACATGTAGATGCTATTCACATATGATGCATTAAAAAACAGCAAAACAGAACAATTTTTTTTATGCATTTTTATGATTATTTTAAAAAAATAAGATTGTTTTAAAATTTAATTTTAATACACTTTCTGTATATGATGTACTGTACATGTAAGATTGTGTTAGGATGCATTCAAAAACAAGTACAACAAGGTATCCTGACTGATTTTTAGAACTATTTTTAAAATTAACAGCATATATGGTGTGACGTGCATAAAACAAATAAATAAAATTAAATAATAAGAATGAATAAATTACATTATTTTTTTAAATTACAGCACTTTTAATCACAGTAACTACCAGTGTTGGGGGTAACGCATTACAAGTAACGCGAGTTACGTAATATTATTACTTTTTTCAAGTAACTAGTAAAGTAACGCATTACTTTTTAATTTACAAGAAAATATCTGAGTTACTTTTTTCCCATTTATTGACTGACAGTGCACTATGTGAACATGTTACTGTAGTTCTAGACTAAATGTGAATGTGCATTAATTCATCTCACTCGCAAAAGATTTAGTATTCATCAAAATGAATTAAAACAGTGAAATGCAAACTCAGAATATGACGCAAACCTGCAATAATTAAATATGTTAAATAACACAAATGTATCTAATCCCATTTTATTAACCAATGTCTTTGCTGCTGACCTTTGATGATCCAGTTCAACCATACTAATAAGCAAAAATGACTTTAGATAAACTAACAATTGTGCTTCATTGTTTTTTTATTGCTGAAGTGTGTTGAACCTTATTCTCCTGCATTCTATTTTACAGACGTGAATTTACTTTTCTTTCAGGCTGAGGTTTATTCATTACACTT
Organism: Schizothorax lantsangensis; assembly: GCA_027422415.1. Classification (NCBI taxonomy): domain Eukaryota; kingdom Metazoa; phylum Chordata; class Actinopteri; order Cypriniformes; family Cyprinidae; genus Schizothorax; species Schizothorax lantsangensis. Next base: position 32,009,389 of record CM049848.1, on the reverse strand, counting down.
TTTGGTGTGAAAGGGCTTTTACATTTGCTATAATTAGAACTTCTTGTATTAAAAACAATCAAGCCCTGCTCATATTTAAAAAGTAACGCAAAAGTAATGTAAAGCATTACTTTCCATAAAAAGTAGCTAAGTAACGTAATTAGTTACTTTTTTAGGAAGTAACGCAATTTGTAATGCATTACTTTTAAAAGTAACTTTCCCCAACACTGGTAACTACTATCTGAAAACTGAAAAACAAAAAATCTCAAGGTCAGTTCTGCTCTGGTTGCATGCTACCACCCATAATCAAACACTTTAAATCTTCTCCATCACTGCTGATTTGGTTTAATCTATGCATACTTCTCTAATGAGCTGAAACTGCAGGCTCTCTCCAGGATTTATCAAAATGCAGAGGTCTGACGGCAGGATTATAACCGGTCGTATTGGTTTACAGTACACAATCTACTGATATATACAAACATGCACTCAGTGACACGCAACATGAAGCTCTTGTAACCAGTAAGCTCTGGTCAATTTGTGGATGAACTGAGGCCCACTGCAAGCTGGGAAAACAACCCAAAGACACTGACATTGATTGAAACCTGTCCACAGTTTACCCATCTGGTTAAACATTTACAGAAAATGCTTTTTCAACCCACACGGCTAGGAAGAGGGAGCCGAGCGGCCATGCTGTTTTTCCAAACAGGCTGCAGAGAGCAGAATGTGTCAGTATGAAAAAGTAATGCAAGAAAAACAAAAGCAGCTGTGATGCCCGAAAAGCCGGCTTGTATCTGGCACTCTTTCTTCCTAACATAACCATGTGGCCTTTTGTGAATGTTGTAACTATAAGAACCCACTGTACCACGGTGGCATGAAATAACAGTGTAGAATGTAATTTAATTTCCTTTCTTTTGTGGAACTACACGACTCACAGGAAAGCTATGCCAATGTCCGGCAAAACAGGACCAGGTGTGGGAAGGTTTTGCAAAAGCTAACTGTTGGTTTTGGTGGGTGCAGAATGGCTTCCCTTGGGCATGTACAAGAGGTTTCTGGAGCTCAAATTTGATATGGCTTTCACTTGGCCTGGCACATCATATGATACACTTGCAATATAGTTTAGAAACTGAAATTGAAGTAAAGATATGCCAAAGCTGATCCTCAAAATGACCACTGGCTGCATAAACAACTCTCTCTGATTCTCGAATGATTATGGAAATTAAGCTTTTAAGATGAAAATATATATATAAAAAAAAAAAAAAAAAAAAAAAAAAAAAAAACACTGTTGTTATTGGTAACTAAAATTAAAACTATTAAAGGTGCCATAGAATGCATTGATACAATATTTTAAATTGTTCTCTGATATCTACATAGAAGGTATGTGGCTTAGGTAAGAGCAAAAATTCTCCAGAAACGGTTTTACATGTTCATTTACAACCCTAGGATTTCTCCCTAGAATTAAATGATTATTATTATATAAGTTATTACCTTATTTGGAAGGGTCATGAATAATAATGTTGAGCTCTGCTCTGATTGGCTGTTTCACAGTGCGGCTCAATGTTGAGCTCTGCTCTGATTGGCTGTTTCACAGTGCCGATCATTTCAGTAGCTCACACAGCAGGAAGGAAACACAGGGAAAATATATATTTCAATACTTTCTTGTGCAGTTATATCGTTGGGTAATTATACTGTAAATAAAATGCGGGCATCAGGGAGTCGCTATTAATATGCTGGGCATTGAAACTGCTTTCAAATGCACGATCGCTTTTCAGTTTCACTTTCACTTTCGAGATTCGCAATCGCACGTACTCTGTTTATACCGGGTGTGCCTCACACGTTCTGAAAAGTGAAGCTGCGGGCTCTTTGATTGCCCCCTGGTGGATGGCTGCAGTACAGGTCATAAACCCCGCCCTCTCCATGTAAACGAATGGGACTGGAGTCAAAAAAAAAAAATAATTACACTTCCAGTACAATTTTGCAAAATATGGTTTTGGTCATTTAAGGTAGTTGTTATCACGCTGATATATGTTCAATTGTTCTTTTTTGTGATAAGTTTCATTTTAGCTAGTAATTTGATGCTATAAAAACGGGGCGTGTCGTTATGGTTGATCGGGTCTGCCGGAGTTTGATTCCGCGGCTCCACCTCACGACACTACTGTGCAGACTCTGGCTCCAAACGAATCTCTACTGCGCAGACGCTGGCTCTAAACGAATCTCTACTGTGCAGACTCTGGCTTCAAATGACGTCATTTACTTAAGATGGCAACGGCCATACTGAGATCTTTTGGCTTCACTTTTCTATAGTAGAAGGAAGTGGAGACGCGTCGTCCATCTTTTTTTTTACAGTCTATGGTTTATACTATGGAGCGGCAGTACTTACCACACATTTTACAAGATCAGATGCTTGTCAGTGGTGCTCAGGATCTGTAAATCATTCGCCATCATCCTCATCTCTCCTTACTCTGTTTATGTGGTAAGTGAAATCTTATGTACTGCAATGTAACAGGCTACCGCTAGCAAGAAGCTAACCATGTCCCTTTAGTGGCTCACGTTATTTTATTAGAACGTTTTATTTGCTTTCCGTGCCTTTCTGAATACAGACACCAACCCATCCCTGCACTTCACATCCCCTGCACAGCCTGGAAAATAACATTTATTTCCATGATCTGCCATTTTCGCTGTTGTCCTCGCTTGTTTCTTCACAATACCTGCAGAACTTCTGATGGTTCGGCTGGCCTAGAACATGGGCGGGTATATGCAAATGTTGGGGGAGTAACTATTATTGATCCTGACTATAACGTCACAGTCGGTGTTATGTTCTGATTCGACTATTTTCAGTGGTCTTTTGCATTCACAAGATTTACATAAGAAGGAGGAAACAATGGTGTTTGAGGCTCACTGTATGTCATTCCCATGTACAGAACTCTTATTATTCAACTATGCCAAGGTATAGACCGCTTTCCATTCTATGGCACCTTTAAGCAATATATTTGTTCAATTAAAAAAAAAAGCTGAAATAAAATATTAGATGAAATATTTAAGCTAAAAAAAATTGTGTTCCTTTTATGTAGCTAATAAACTTACTAACTTAAAATTAAACTAAAATTATAAAAATAAATGAAAACTATTTAGGAACATTTTTGAAAAACGAAAAGTAAAATCATGTATTTACTAAAAAATAAACTACAATTCAACAGAAAATATTAAAATAAAAGCTAATTCAAAATCTTAATAAAAACTATAGTGGTATATAACAAAATACTAAAATAACAGTCTTGAAGAGAACTCTGATTTAAACCAAACAAAGTATGAAAACAGCTGCAAGAGCTAGCTGACATCTTTCCCCATTAACCACAAGTATAAAAGACAATCCAAACCACTTCTTCTACTATTCTGTCCTACAGGAACTTCCACGTGTGTCCTCTGTGTGTCCTCTACATCATTAAAACATCTGTTCAGTGTCTTAGTATTTCGCACTCTCTCTGATTCCACTTAAGAAAATCGTTCTGAGAAGTAATTTGTCACTATACTCTGGGAGCAGTTCCCCATTTTTTTCTCTCCTCCATTTGATGAAAAAGCGTTTAAGATTTCATTCAACCTAAACTACCCGCAGTGAGCCTCTTCTCAATACACGGTGGATCGTGCCAGCACTTTTCTCTGTCTTTCTCTTCTACTCTCCCTCTCTCTCTTTTATCTTTTCTGTAATTGCATATGCAAAGACTAAACATCGAAGTTGTACAGTCATAAATCAGAGGCCTGCTGAGGGAGCCTCAATGATTCAGCAGCCACTGTGCACAAAGGAAATGTTCTCTGCAGACGAATGGGATTCAGTCCTCGAGTCTGTGCATGCTTGTGTGTGCTTCTGCTGATAAGTTCTATATGCTAAACATGGATTTCAACAAAAAAAAGTATGAGATGTCAGTAAATGAAGGACTGCTACAGGGAGTCATGCTGGTTTCCAAAGGTGCTTCTCAAATAATAATAAAAAAGTTATATGTGAATGCACATTAAATCAATAACTGGGTTACTTATTACAGCATGCAAATAAATTGAAATTGCTGTATAGATATCCACTTATATATTAACACTCATTTTCTAGCAATAGTGCAAACTAAAACAAAACTTTCTCTTTCATTAATGCATATGTGAATTTAATATTTGTCCATATGAATGACCCTTAAAGTGACAGCTCACCCAAAGAAAATGACAATTCTGTCATCATTTACTCACCTTCTTGTCATTCTAAACCTGTATGCATTTATTCTTCTGTGGAACAGGAAAGAAAATGTTTTGAAGAACATTTTTGGGTGACCTGTGCCTTTACGGTCGTAGTATTCCTCAACAGCAAGCAATTTGATAATCAGTTAGAATTTGACAAATAATAGTGACCTAGTTTCAGTGTGAAGATTTGAGCCTTTGAGGAAACAGCTTGAAGTCAAAGTTTTCCTCAGGAAATGCCTTGGATTCATTTTGTGAAGTACTGTTGATCTCCATTTGACACCATAGCAACTACAGCCTCCTGAGTGTCAAGGACTGCCTGAGCTTCAGCTTTTGACAAGCGGTTGAGCAACAAGCTTATAAAACTCAGTGATAACACACTTGGCACGGTGCTAAGTGTGGGTCTCAGGAAGATGCTTTGCTAAGTACAGCTACCATTAGTTTACAGAAAGAATGTATTAAAGTCTCTGGAAGTATTTGCTTTGACAGTGCAAAACAAGATAGAACAATCTTCAAGCTCTCTTGATATTATTACCAACATGTTCGATTAGCTCTACCAAAGTTGAAAAAGCAGTCCAAATTATGGACTTTTACACTGTGTCCTAACCAATATTCAAGTGATGAGCAATTTTTTCACAATGAATGAAAAATTTCACAATTATTATTATTTTTTTTTTAGTTTTAGAGACAGAATATTGTACATTTTAGTACCCACCTGCATTATCATGAAAACTAGATAACACTCTCGTTAACACTAGACAGCACTGAGGATTTTTTAGGCTACTATTTAAGTTATATCATTTTAACTTGCTAACAGGTAGGAGAAATATACTAAATAATATGAATACCAGAAACTATTAAACACTGAAAATACTAAAACTAAGCGTAAAGACAGAGTAAAAACTAATAAAAACTAAACTGAAAAGACAGACTAAAAAAAAAAAAAAAAAATTCAGAGTGGGTGGGGCTACCTGGCGCAACACAACAGATACAGATAATGTGTATTTTCCCACATATGTTGTACATATGCAAATTATATAATATCCAAGGTACACATTTCTAGTAATTGTGCAATTAATTCTTATAGCCTATTGCATTTTCATAAAGTTTTAGAATATTTGTCCTCTCACCAAATTTGTCACTACCAAAACACAGTAATGTATATTTTAATAAGGGTTATATTGACCTATTAAGATTTTGCTCACATCTTCCCTGTATGTATATATATATATATATATATATTCTATTTTATTAAAAAGTTTTCAGAGGTAAATCAATAACAATTACAATTTTAACAATATTTCAAGTGTGATTTATGAGATTTGTTGTATTTTAAACCCAATTTTTCTTTGTAAAAAGTTGACCATACTGATTTCAAACTTAAGGATTCATTAGTTTGAATATACATTGAATCAGAGCCGATCCTCCCTATACGCAGAATACGCACGCTGCGTAGGGCCCCGAAACACCCTTTTGTTTTCAAAGATGTTTTAATTTTAGTTTCGTTTTTAATTTTGGCCAGCGGTTCTGAAAACATGAATGATCGTTTATTGTAATATGGTCCGCTGTCACGCTCTCTACATAAAAATCAGCCAAATCATGCAACGTGAATGTCGTCCAGTCTCTTGCTCTTACTTAAAAAAAAAAAAAAAAAAGCTTACACGAGCCGCAGAAGAGATACTGTTTCTCGAGCGCTTTGGAGATGGAGTGAAACACTGACAAATGCATTTCATCCATTCTCATCCGCCACCCCTACCGGATCGGCACTGCATTGAATATACATTGAACCAACACTATCATAACATCTTAGTTGATAATTCAGTATAATTTATTTTTGACAAAGCATCCCATGTTTCGCTCGTGACTACATATTTTCATTATTGACAGTAATGTTTTGGTACACATCACACTACAGAATTTTAACCCACATACTAAAACATACTTAAATACAAAAATATTGCATCACTGTAGTAAAAAAAATGCAGTGCCCTCCACTAATATTGGCACCCTTGGTAAATATGACCAAAGGCGGCTGTGAAAATAAATCTGCATTGTTTATCCTTTTTATCTTTCATTCAAAAAATTCACAAAATTCCAACCTATCATTGAAGTAAAACAATTGAAAGTGGGGGGAAAATCTCATTGTGAAATAAATGCTTTCACTATTTCATGTTGGCCACAATTATTGGCACCCAATTATTGCAATGTCCTTTTCCCAGGGTAACAGCTCTGAGTTTTCTCCTATAATGCCTGAAGAGTTTGGAGAACACCTGATAAGAGATCAGAGACCATTTCTTCATACAGAATCTCTCCAGATCCTTCAGATTCACAGCTCCATGACGGTACTTCTTCTCTTCAGTTCACCTCACTCATCTTCTACAGGGTTCAGGTCAGAGGACAGAGACAGCAATGGTAAAAGATTAATTTTGTGCTCAGTGACCCATTTTTGTGTTTATTTTGATGTTTGTTTTGGATTGTTGTCCTGGTGGAAGATCCAAACACGGCCCAATATAAGATTTCTAACAGAGGCAGTCAGATTTTGATTTTTTATCTGTTGGTATTTGATAGAATCCATGATGCCATGCATCTGAACAAGATGTTCAGGACCTCTGGCAGAAAAACAGGCCCACAACATTAAAGATCCAGCAGTATATTTAACCGTGGACATGGGGTACTTTTTTATCCCTGTTTGTACTAAACTCATCTGGTGGGTTTGCTGCCAAAAAGCTCTTTTTTTCAGTTTCATCTGACAATAGAAGCCAGTGCCATTTGAAGTTCAAGTCGTGTCTGAAAACTGAATTTGCTGGAGTTTGTTTTTGGATGAGTGAGGAAAATTTTCCTTGAAACCCTCCCGAACAACATGTGGTGATGTAGGGGATGTTTGATTTTTTTTTTTTAGGTTTCTGACCCCAAGACTCAACTAATCTCTACAATTCTCCAGCTGTGATCCTTGGAGAGTCTTTGGCCACTCAAACTCTCCTCCTCACCGTGCATTAGGACGATATAGACACACGTCCTCTTCCAGGCAGATTTTTAACATCTTTAGTTGATTGGAACCTCTTAATTATTACCCTGATGGTGGAAATGGGGATTTTCAATGTTTTAACTCTTTTCTTACAACCACTTTTTATTTTGTGATGCTCAACAATCTTGTTCTTCACATCAGAAATATATTTTTTGTTTTTTCTTATTGTGATGGATGATTAAGGGAATTTGACCTTTGTGTTCCTCATATTTATAATTCTGTGGAACAGAAAGTCATGGCTGGACAATTTCATGCTCCTAGTCACCCTGGTGTGCTAAAAAATGTAAATATGAATGGGAATATACTTCAGAGATATTTTACTCATAAGAATTTCTAGGGGTGCCAATAATTGTGGCCAACATTCATTGGAGAAAAACATTTATTTCATCATGAGATTTTCTCCCCACTTTCAATTGTTTTACTTCAATGATAGGTTAGAATTTTGTGAATTTTTTGAGTGAAAGATCAAAAGGATAAACAATGCAGATTTATTTTCACAGCCGCCTTTGCTCATATTTATCAAGGGTGCCAATATTAGTGGAGGGCACTGTATATTTCACCCAAATAAAGGATTATGTGTTCCCTTTTGTCACTACTGAAACAATGATGACATGTTTCGGTTACTGTAGTGACAATTTAATGATAGAACATCCCCCAAAAAAATAAAAAAATGATGTCACAACCGAAACTTCACCAAATGTTTCAGGCATGACTATTTCGGTAGTGACAATTTTAGATACTTTTGAACCTAGCTCAAAGATGCTAATCAGCACATGGTTAGCTAGCACAGTTCTGAACAGTTGTACACACAAAAACTTAATGTTATGGAATAACTCCCCTAAAAGTGTGTTTAATTATAAAAAAAATGGTGTTCGGTTGTGACGTTCTTTAAAGTTACACACAGATTTTTCATACTTTTGAACACATTTACCTCAAAATGATGGGCCTATCTACTCACCATGTAGCTATGAGAGAGAGTGACACATAAATATTTCCTGATCATAAATATAGGGGTGTAGTTAAAATCAGTCTCAGCCAAAGGACTAAAACACACTGTTTTGGTAGTGACATGAAAATGCAGAAAGTATTTTTTCAATATCATTTTCAAAAAAAAGCAGATTATAACTGAGCTGAAATCAGCATGACAGCTAAGATGGCAGCATGTAAGTTACAAATCGTAATTATTGTCAGTCATAACAAAATAGGCCTGCTGACAGGAATGTAGCTGTGTGCCGAGAGATATTAACACAGCCTTGCTGCTACTAGACTTGTATTCTTTGCAACCATTTCTTAGTGAATATACCTGTTGCAGTCAATATTGACATTTTCATGTGTATCAGTCGGGCAGGCAGGCAGCCAGCATTATAGCACATAGTGATAGATGGCTGGATGTGTCAGACTGTGTATTTTGCTGACGCTCCTTCATCGTCTCTCCAGTCTGTGGGGGGTTGTTTAGGATGGCCTTGGGGAGAAAGGACCAAGCGTTTTTTCTTTTCGTTTTTTTTCTGTTATTTCAATTGCTTGTTTGACACCATGACACTCCAGATGCCCCGGAGCAAAAGTAAAGTCACGGCGCCTACAAGGAGCCTCTCTGGTGTCACAGGTCTGGACAAGCAGCCGCCACCCAAGGCATCCCCACTGCAGGCACTGGAAAGGTGTTGAAGAGAGCGTGTCTCAGCACATCAGACCCCGAAGGGATCCAAGGGCAATCACAGTACACGTGATACAAGGAGAAAGAGGAAAAGGCTGAAAAACAAACATGAGATACAAACCGCTAGCTTGAATAAACATGAGATATATTTGTAGGATGGTGGTGAGGAGGCTGGATTTTCTGGAGTGAATCGGTGCAAAAGTTTACAGGTGCATCTTTTTTCCTGACTTTAGCTAATGATCCATGACTGTATTCGTAATTTTAGTGTGCATTTTATTTTTAAGTATATTGACTGGTGTAATTTTGGATTCATCAGACTCATCATCAGATTCATTATTTGGATCCCTGGTTTTGTCACTTTATCAGAAGCAACTTAAAAGTACCTTGACTGATGCTCACTTTGAGCGATGTTGATACTGTTAACTACAATGATTAAAAATCTGAGGTAAAAAAATATAAATATTAGATGAAAACCATAAATGGTTGCAAGAAATGTTTCAAAATGTTTAAGCTAAATAAAAATATTTTTAAAATAATAGTAATAATAAAGATGACAAAAATGTTGTTTAGTCAACCTCATGTTGTACCAAACCTTTTTCATTCTTGCATGAAGCGCAAAAATGACATTAAGCCAACTTTTGAGGCTGGTTTTTATTCCACACAAATTGCCAAGCCCCAAAAAGCACAAAAAGTATTATAAAAGTATGAAAAAATAGTCTAAACAACTCATGCAAGTCTTTTGAAGTCATATGATGACTTTTATATGAAGAACAGACCAAAATTTAAGACCTTCACTATTCTAACCAAAGTTCACAAATATAGTTTGGGCTATATTCAAAGTAATCTGAAGTAATATTAATAATCTTCCCCTCTGCTATAGCTTTGAAATCTCATATGCAGTTAAATATATTCAAACCTATTGTAATAGGACACATGCCATGCAAGAACCAGTGGCATTTGCCATCAAATCTGGTGTGACATCTAAATACGGCATTTTTCTAACTGAACTCAAGTTGGAATAAGATGTGAACTCTTTAGATTAGCGACTAATGTCTTAGATTTCAGTCTGTTCTTCACAATAAACTAACATGAGACTTGAAGTTGTATGTATAAACTGCCATCATTTGGAAATAAAGCAGCTCTTTTTATTGGAACAACATGAAGGTGAATAACTGATGACATTTTCCATTTTTGCATGAACTTATCCTTTAAGTGCCATGCTAAAGGTCATAATGATGACAGAGGTCCTCAGATGTGTGTTCACACATGCTGCAAAATAGTTCTTCTCAAATCCCTGGATATGGACAAAACATATTCTAGACTTCTTGAAACTGATCCAAAGTGGAAGCCAAGGGAACATTATGTAAGCCAGCATCTGTGCACTGGTTAAGTGTCATTACTAAAGACGTTCCTCTCATCAGGTCCTAACTCATGCTCCATCATGTTTGAGGCAGCCGCCTGACATATGAACAATGCTAACTACAGGTGGTGCACTATGCTCACAGTTAAGACCATGCACAGCGAGGTTTCAGATAATTAAGAGACGCTCAGTGTGATGAAACTACTGAATGTAATTCACCAGCCGCAGTGCGGAATGAGCCTTCATTTAAAATTCAATGCCTGGGTGCCAAATCACAACATTAAGTTAAAGCTATACCGAGGAGTGGCCACGCCGTAAAAGACAAAGGCATGCAGCGAACACAAAGAAGAGGATCAGAGGTCCTGGATGTAGCACCTTCTAGTGAGTTTCATAATTACAACATTCATTCATAGTTCACTGCATTAATGAGCCTTAATAGATGACATACTCGGCATTCATTAGATCAGCAATAATTTGTGTTTTCTGTTAAGCAGAAACAGAAGTACTGGACCAGAACTTGGACAATGGTATTGGCTAACATGATTTCCACAAGACTTTCAGTGATCGTACTCACAGGACTAACTGGTTTGATGCAGATTTTGAATTATTCTCACAGAAAACAGTGAGAAAAGAAAGATAAATGTGTATGTTACTGACCACACACCTCACTGCCAAGTAATCTGCCAACTGGAGTTTTGATTAAACTGTTAGTTAAATGATATTGTCATCATTTACTCACTCTTGCGTTTTCCCAAGTCCAACTACTATTTTATTTCTTCCAGAAAACATTAAAGAGAACGAATGCAGAATATCTGAGCCTCTGTTTTCCATGCAATCACAGCAGATGGTGATTTATACTGCTAAGCTGCAAAAAGCAAAATAAAAGTATCATTTGAAAAGTCCATGTGACTTAAAGGGGTAATTTGCCATTGGCAAATTTAGGTTTTAATAAAAGCTGGCTGTCAATGCAGTAAAAAGTTAGAGAAAACAGAGAAAAGAGGCTGTGGAGAAAAAAAGACTTGGTGCAGGTAACACAGAGAAAAAGTACACATTGTTCATTTACATATACTTCCAACAATTTAACAACGCAAAGTTGGTTGAAAATCAGTGAACTTACCCTTTATCAATGTCTTTGAGAGCCTTACAATTGTTTTGTGTGACAAATAGATAATAAAACTGCAATATTCACTGAAAAATCTCCTCTAAAATAATTTGCAGTCGTGTTTGTATGGAATGCAAAAGCTTTGACATTAAGCCTAAAAATTTTTATTTTTCACAGAACAAATAAAATAACACAGTGCCAGAAAAACATGAGGGTGAGTAACGGTGAACTTTAACTATCTTTAGAGCTGGCAGTATTTTCTCTTTATTAGAAACCTACATTGGAAAGGCTTGGAAATGAGCAGATTAACTGCTGGTGCTGGGCAACCCTGTTGCTTAGTGTTTACTGGTATCCCAAAATACACCATTCAAACGCTGCTCAGCTAGCGTAGCGGGGCAGATTCACAAGGGTGCCTGGACGGGCCTCAAAGTTCAGCGTGCAAATGTCCAATTTGTGCCAGACGACATTAGCCTTTCACCCTTGATTTCTTGGAAAATTCAACAGCACAACAGGATAACGGCTGCCAATTAGTTTCAAAGCAGAGGCATTTGGCACCATTTAGTCACCAGTAATTTGAAAATTCTTTATTTTATTAGAAATCTAGGTCGCATATTTCAGTTGCATGGCAAAAGGTTGGAACTGCTCATCCTGGCCTTTAGAGCAAAAGAGACGGCCTCTGATGACACCCACATGGGATTATACAAATGATATTATCAAGGCAACAGGCAGCACAGTGCATGATACACTTATTTCTCTATTCAGAAAGAACTAACCCTTGAGAAAGTTTCAAAGACGTATATACATATGTTATACGGGGACCACCAAGACAAATAAAAGAATGGCAAACGTTACTGTGTCAACAGTTTAACAGGTGATAAACTTGTTTGCTTACTGAGGGGATCAATGGTCCCATGGTCAACTAAATTTCAACACTGATCATCCTCCTGCACCCAAAAGTGTTGGTTTCATTGCCACATATGTTATAGGCTGTCACAATGTTATAGATCTCCAATTGCTTCTAAAGGAGGCACAAAAGAAGCTGACCTCAAATGTCTAATGCTGCTGCTTATGTGATCTAATCTGACTGTATCAAAACCCAAGGACCATAATAATAAAAGCATGGTTTATATGGTACTTTATCCACCTAATTCAAGTATAACAGGGTTTCCACAGAATTTGACAATGGTTTCCATGATTTTCCCAGTGTTTTTGAGTGTTTGTGACCAGACCAGATAAGCTTAACATAACTTGATAAATTTGGACCAGACGTGACTATAGCAATTTCCATGACTTTTCCAGTCATTTATTAATGGATAAAACCCTGTTCCCATCGGCAGCGACCTGCATTGATGAAACGACCTGAACTCAGTGACCGCTGAGGACAGGATGTGGGTGTGTCCAGCAACTCAAAGTTGAGAAAAGTTTAACTTTTGCAAAAATGGAGAACCTTGTTATGTAGATATTTTTGTTTTCCATGAACTAGATATTGCTCTATAAAATTTTAATAAAATACATATAAAATTATATTTTTTAAATCTGTTATGAGTGTTGTGCAAGTATAATATAGGGTTATGTTTATTTACATTTTATTTTTATTGTCTATTTATGTTGTTTATGGATAAGAATTACTGTAAATTTTTATATATATATATATATAATCTCTAAATATTTTAATTTATTACTTCCACTTTATTATTTTATAATTACTTATAAAACTATTATTTTATAGAGCATTTCTAGCTGATAAATATTTTATATTTAAATATATTATACATAAAAATGAATCCATATTAATAAAAATAAACAATAATTAACTTTATAAATTATATCAATTCTATAAATGACCATGACTTTTTAATACTGCATTAATTCCCATGACCTTCCCAAAGAAATCCCAATTTTAACACTGACTGACATTCCCAGGTTCTCCAATGACTGTGAGAATCTTGATATAAACAAAATCAAGCACGTATGAGCAGATGCACCAGAAGCAGTTCAGACAGAAGTTGGTGATCTAACAAAGGGGTTGTATAAACAATCAAACAAGATGGTGGAGAAAAGGGTGCCAGAACAAAGACCCTGCACTGATATTTGACTCAGTGCTGATTTCCCAAATCAAGGAGAAATCCACATTGAGGAGACATCAAAGTGCAACATCATCCGTGCGATATGCATACATTTTGGCAGCGGCTGTGCATCAATTCATGTTCACAAACAAGTCTTGAGACTCACCACTGTGTCCTGACTCCTGGTTGGGCATGGTGGGCTCCAGGTCCACTTTGTTCTCGCATTGTCCGTGTCCCTGTATCAGCTGCTCCAGCGGTAACTCTGAATTCGCGATCGGGTAACACCTCAAACCGCTCCCGCATCTCGGCGTGTAGACGCCGCACAGCTCGCCCTTCTGCCGGGCGCAAACCGGACAGCAACCGCAACCCGGTTCTCTGACAATCTCGCAAGAGGTGGTGAGCTTGGGACACGCCGCCTGGCGCTCCGCGGTGCAGCTCGGGCAGCGGAACACGATCTCCCCGAGCGAGCCGTGCAGGAGCAACAAACTGCAGAGCAATGCAGGAAACATGCCGTTATCTTTAAGTCTGACAGATGTCGGGATTCTGCAGGCGACTTCAGGTGGAAAAGTAAAAGTGCGTTTAGGGACAGGTGAGGTTCGCCGGAGAGCTCTGCTGGGTCCTATTTGCTGTCATGTTACTCCGAAATGACATCACGTCAAAGTCAAATATAGATAAACAAGTCGATGTCGTGCGACTGCTGGCTATTTCATCTGCGAGAGATAGGCTACGCTGCTTGTTTTGGGACAATTGTTATGGTTGCAACAATTGTTATGTTTCCTAAGTTCTAAGTTGAAATTACTAGCCTATAGTAGGCTAACATTTCCAGCCAAAAAAAAAAAAAAAAAAAAAATTTTATTAGTTTCCAGTAGGCTATATACATTTCATTTTACGCTTTTAAAAGTGCATTCACAAAATCAGTATGTTGCTGGGAATTGAACCCACAATTACAGTGAGCCACAGGAACACAGGCTAGTATATGTTGACTTGACTGGGAGCGATTTTCTATCAGTTTTCGGCGCGAACATTAGAAATCGTATGGCTTCTAGCACTGTCCTCTAATGTCAACTAGCCTATGTTAAATATGTTTAAACAAAACACCTAATGGCATTTTATGATTTATTTTTGATATCTGAGTCTAATAAATTGATAAATACTGTTTTATACTGATTCTAATGCAAACCACTAGAGCGGCCTACTGTCGGTTACCTCGTCAGGCGATCACGTGCATTTATTTAGCCCATTCTGACTCTATTTTTTAGTTACCCAAACTTTCTTTGAAAACTCTTGAAACTTTACTTAGATGTAAAAGCAGTATCTTTTTAGGACATTTTATTTTGACTTTATTTAAAGGGGTTCAAACTTAAAACACATTAAGGATGACAGAAAGATTATTTTTACATTCTTTCCTATCTTAATTCATGATGATTTTACAGTAATTACAATAACAGTAATTTTGGCATGTTGGTGAAATCTAAATGTAGTGGTAGTCCACCTGTTTGTTCTCTCTAGAAATATAGATACATGGGTTTTAATGTTTTCTGAAGAGAATATGAGTGGTGGCTGCTTGTAAAATTGGCCAACCATAATGCTTGTTTGTTGTGGGCGATTGTCATAACATTGCTATGCAGTTGCTGGGTTGTTTTGAGTCTTTTTAGCATGTTATGTGATTGCTATGGTGCTCTGGGTGGTTGGTAGGCCATTTATGACTTAGGAAGTAAAGGAGATATTTCCTCAACAATCCATACGATTTGAAATATAGGCTATAATTCGTGTCAGTAGCACAAACACCAGGTATGTTTTCATGTGCCAAATTTCTTAAGATGTGTAAGTGTTTTGTAAGATGTTAAACGTGTATGTAAATATGTGTGTCACGGCACTGCATGTGTGCGCAAAGTATTTTTGAATCTATTTGAGAAGATTTTCGAGTTCAGGCGTTTACATGATTATTATTTTTTTTTCCTTTCAATTGAATTTTTCTAGGTCTACACCAACACTTTCAATCTGATCAAAGTTTTATTTGGTTATATCCCAGTCGGATGGATTGAAATGTTCACATGAAGGCTTTTTAGTCAGATTGAGCCATTAATAAACTGATTATTTGAGTGCATTTAAACATAGCTACTGTTAGACAAGTCATGCACCGAAGTTTAATGCATATAGTTTGTTCAAAACTTGTTCAAACCTAACCCTGGGGAATAGTAATAGCGATGCTTGCATTAGCATGCACCACTAATTAATTCTTAATAATATTTAAGCTCTTTTGCTGATGTGTGCACTTGTTAATTTGTTTTGGCTGCCACTACTGTTATTTTTCTGGACTTGGCAGAAAAGCCTGGGCTTGACAATAACAGCTGTTGCTAATTTATTATTTAGTTTATTTCTTTCTGTTCCCAAATCACGTATCTCTCTGTATACGGATCAAGAGCTGTGCTGTTAAACAGGCTTCTGTTACCCCATGTGTCTGCCTCTCATGGTTGCTGTAGAGACTGAATGTTGTTGATCACTGTTGATTTATGAGCACAGAAACAGCCGCTGACTGAGTAACTCTAGCCTGTAGTAACAAGCTGTCAGGCATAAGGATTCTTTGTTTAATGGATTGTCTATGATTCTATGGCTTATTCATGCCTGTGCGGCCTGTGGCTTATGAAAGAGACTTTGGAGACTTTAGGCTGAATTCTCGATTAGCCCCGAATATACAAGTCACCGTATATCATCAGCAAAAGAACACATGCAGTCAAATTTTGCTTAACAAACCATTTGTCAGATGTAACGTTGCGTTTTTAGTTTGCTTTCTGATGAAAAAGAATAGCTGATTGATTTTGCCAATTATTTTGGACTAGTTGTACTTCAATTCATGAAACTTTTTTTTTTGTTTTTTTGTTTTTATATTTATTTATTCTTCCTTAATCATCATTTTCTCCCACTTGTGTCATTCCAAACCTGTATGTATTTTTCTGATGCACCATCAGTGGATAACTAAAAGTCAGCATGAAATGGAAATTCACCCTATTTTCTTCTAGAACTTATTGTAAACCATTATTTGTGCACGTTTTATTTAAAAAAATGTTTCAGTCTCATAAATTTCATGTCATAACTGGACCTTCCTGCCTCCAATTTTGAGTGCAATGCCCACATCTCAACATCCAATCAACAACCGATCAACTTTTCCGATGATCCATTACACTCGGATGTAGTGATCCCTCGCGACTTTAAATTTTGTTCTGTTTCTTATACAAATCTACTGTATAACTTCAGAACGCTCATAATACAGTGCACAAGTTGTATGGACTACAATTTTTTTTTCGTTCCTTTTGAAGTTTGTATGGAAGAGATGTATTCAAAAATTTTCCTTGGAAAATAAAAGGATTGAAAGGACGTGAGAATAAGTAAATAATGAGCGAATTTTCATTTTCGGGACAACCATTTCTTTAGGAGAAGATGGAGAGATTTAAATGTAGGGAGGGAAGGGTCTCTTATTTTGGAAAAACAAATAAATGGCATGAACCTGAGCAGCTGCCGTATTACACAATGTCTTTCCAAGGTCACCAACCGGAATATCATAGAATTCCCGCTGCACAGCCAAGGAGCCTGGTCTATGTATAAACATCCTCAGAGTTAGTGTTCTTGTGCCACACTAAATACGACATTTACTCTCACTAAAAATAAATCTGTGTGTGTGGGAAACAGTCTCTTTTTCGTCTTAAGTGAAGTTTTCCGCAATTAGAAATTTCCTCATCCAAACATTAGGCAAAGAGATTCTGGAAGACAGCTAAGGGTTGAGCAAGCTGGCATTCAGGTGAAGGGACACCTGTTTCATGCTACCGATACACGAGGCGAGAGAGCATCGGGAAAAAAATTATTTTCCACTTTTCCACTGTTAACAAGCTTCCTGCATTTGACCCATGGGTAAATTCTGGGATTTCCAGGCGGAGGTTGTAGAACTTAGCAAAGGATGAAGTTTGAGCCACCTTGGATAGGTCTGTGAGGTAACGTCTGACAAGTTGGTCCCTCAACACCATCTCTGAACTTCCTTTCTCTTAACACACCAGAATCTGGCAGGGCTTTTTCCACAAGGAAGTGTATAAACGGAATCTATGGTGAATAAGCATTACGGTTTTTATTTCTCATCACCGTTAGCGCCAGCTCTTCCTGTCGTGTTTTACTGCAGCTCGGATTAGTTATTATTAGGCCCAGACGACTTTTATTCGGATTTTCAGTGTTGATTTTGAGGGAACATCAACGTAATTCCCAAAAACGGTTTTAACAACGTGACATGTGTTAAACGGATCCTAAAGTAGCACTCGCTTATTGAATTTCTTTGGGGCTTACTGTAGATTCAGTAGTCATCCGGCTATATACAGCATATTCCATGAGTGAAACAATAAATAATAGTGTCTGTGTCCTCATTTTTATTCTATTTTGGGAGATCTCTACAACCAACTTGCAGATTTAATTTTACACTTCATTTGTCCTCTGAAACTTTCCTCCCAGATCATGATATGCGGACATCATTCTCTCTCTGCATTCTCCATGTTTCATTAATTATCCGGCCCCCACCACACAGTAATTTGTTTGGCACTGGTGAACTGCGGCCAGTCAACTGAAAGGGTTGAACCCTCGGCTTTGCCAAGATACACAGTCTCCTCTTTGTGTCCAGATATAAATAATTGCATTGAGTGTGGAGAACTGCCTGGACATCTTCCCTTTGGGTTTCTAGGAAGAGTGGCAGCAAAAACCAGAGAGATTTATCAGGCTCACTGAAGGACTGGAGTCTGAGTGCCACCTGGAGGATTAAGGAAGTTCTGATATGGCTCTAGAAGGTTTTGGGTTTTAAGGTAATCTCATGTAGCCTGACTTTTGACTTTAAGTATAAAGTCTGATCCACATTGATTGCAGCTTATTTTGGCCAAGGACTGCCCATTTAGACAGATACTATACGTACAAAAGTGTAGACTTTATATTTGCACATTTTGCCCATTCAAAGTACAGTTTATTTCACAATCACAACTTAAAAAAAAAAAAATAGTTGTGGAGTGATGTGGAGTCACTAACCTGACAAAATTTGGAAACTTGTTCCTCAGAGGCACTCATTATATTAACTAAGATTTATTTGAACTAGAAATCCTCCATATAAATGTCTTTACTGTCACTTTTAATCAATTCAATGTGTCCTTGCTGAATAAAATTATTAATTTCTTTAAAAATCTTCCTGACCGCAAACTTTTGAAGAGTAGTGTTGTGTTCAGAAGCTCTAAAAGTCCTCTTGCTTCTGACAGCTATAATGTGTAATAAATCTACAAAAATTTCGGGGTTAGAATTCATCCCAGTCTGGAATAGCTGTAGCTTCCTCTTTTCCCTTACTCTTCTGACTCAGAGAATGCTTTTCCACTCATTAGATGCACAATTTTATCAGATTTGGGCCTATTCACATTAAACCATGAAATGTCAACTGGTCAACTGCTGTTTTCTTATCTTTGTACTTTGCATGCATGACTATACAGTGCATTCGGTTTAGCTGAGTGGAGGTTGGTTCATTTTGAGTAGAAGTCAATAGGATGCATTCCCATTATCCTTGTCTCTGGAGGCTGTTCATGTCAAACGGTCAATAAAACTCAGGCAACTGGTTCTTGTTTTTGCTTGAGTCAGCTGGTCTATGGCTCCTATTATCATGTAC
The DNA here is from genome assembly GCA_027422415.1 of Schizothorax lantsangensis. Taxonomy (NCBI): domain Eukaryota; kingdom Metazoa; phylum Chordata; class Actinopteri; order Cypriniformes; family Cyprinidae; genus Schizothorax; species Schizothorax lantsangensis. The sequence continues at coordinate 31,990,317 of CM049848.1, read as the reverse complement.
GAGTATTTCCTCTCTTAAGGTTTCCTGTACTGTAGATGTGTTTTCAATAGGAGACATATGGCGGTTAATGATCTGGGCTGGGTTCAAAATCTGGAAGGGAGGAATGACTCTTGAACTGGGCAGCTTTTTCAGTTCCTTATCAACACTGTACATTTGAGTAAGGAAAAGGGCTGTCGGTCTAGTTATCAAAAACAGAAGACAGCCAGTCGGCATCTTGTTTCTGTCAAACATAACATTCTGGCACTATGTTGTTTTCTGCCGTCCTTATTTCTGTGCTGATAAACTTTTGCTTTATTGGTTTAGTTATTTATTGATTTGAGTACCTTGGTCAACTATACGATTTAGATGTGACTTCTGTGCTGCTTTTGTAAATAATAAATGCTTTATTTTTTTATGTGTACTTCAAGTTATTGCAAATGATAAACTATTATGAAAATTAATTTGTGTAGATGATACACTACTGTGAAAAAGTTTGGGATTGATAAGATTTTTAAATGTTTTATTGTGAAATATTATGATTTAAAATAATGGGTTTCTATTGTAATATATATATTTAAATGTAATTTATTCCTGTGGTGGCAAAGCTGAAATTTTACAATCATTACTCCCGTCTTTAGTGTCACATGATACTTCAGAAATCATTCTAATATGCTGATTTGCTTTCATAAATAGAAAGTTCAAAAGCACATTTATTTGAAATAGAGATTATGAAATGCGAAATTGCTGAATAAAAGTATTCATTTCTTTAAAAGATTTTTTTGTTCTTTTATTGCTAGTATGTCTTCTTAAGAAGTTGTCATAAGAAATATTGTCTTAAAGAGATCTTGAAATAACATCACCTTTAATTGTGTTCATCATTTTTTCATGGTTTTTCATCATTTCTCCATTTGTTTCTGATGCGCACATTGACCAGGACTCTGTGGTACCTCCCTGGTTAAAATTATTCATTCAAAGCGGTCAGATGAAGTGTAATGCACTTAACACTAAGTTATAACTTGATTGCACTTAAAACTTTTAAGGCAGCAATTAAACCTGAAGAGGGTTGACATGTTTTACAATGTGTTTAATATAAATTATACTTTGCTTCTGACTCTTGGTAGCAAAATGTTTAATTTTTGCCTTAGGGCCAGTGAAAATGTTGGCAGGGCAAGTAAAAGTAGAAACTACTGGGCCAACTGAGCCAGCAAAAAAGTAAATAAAAAATCTTTATTGTTGAGACCTGCAACTCGGTCCTAATACGGATCCAGTCTGTGTGTTTGTTCAGAGACTAACGGGATTAAGCTTGCATCTCTCTAAAATGGAAATGTTTTCACATAACCACTCCTGGAAATTTTTCCCATCGCAAATGGCTTGTGATTGAGACATGTGTATGTTGCCTAGCAACTCCAGATGGATGTGCATTAGGTAAATCATTTTACGCCGTGTGAAAATCCAGAATGGCACTGAAAGGTATTTTCACAGCATTTATAGGTGTCCATCTTTCAAGCGGTTGTCTCATCGAAGCGAATTTAACAGTGAAGATGGAGAATGTTTCCATTGCTCACGCTGGACTGTAATTGAAAGGAACAGAGAAAAGGATCATCTGGACTTGCTAACACCCAGGACGAGAACTTGGATTGATGAAATGAAAGAGGTGAGCAATGTTTTCCAGTTCCACTTTAATTGCTGTTTAAAATGAAAAGAAACAATAAGACCCCGCTCTGTTCTGCGCTCCAAGGAAAGCACCGAATGTGGGGTAAACATGGTCACCCTGGACCAGAAATGGACCCGGTTCCACCACAGCGGAGTTGGTTGCACATCACAACAGCAGTTTGGCAGAAATGACAAGGCTGGTGTCACTCTTCAACCCTGGAGAATCCAGAATATGTTCCAGTGCCTCAACAACTCAAGTGAGTCAATTCTGGATTAAGCAAAGACGATTGTTTACGATGTTTTTACTGAGTTGTCAAGCTACCAAAATATAGCCTTTCAGTGAGATCATTACTTCTTCGAAAACCTTTAACTTCAAGGAGGGATAATTAAACAAACTAATAAGGAAATGGCTTAAAGTTTTACACATCACTCCTTAAAAATGTCCTTAATCATTATGAGCCTTTCATGTTGAGGTCTCATTAGTTTGTCTCTGAAATCTGTTACGTCTCGGTCTCAGATGACATGCTCACATTACTGACCGCCTGATGTGCGCTGCAAGTGAAAACTGGAAAGCAAGAAAATGATGAGCTCCAGTTAGATTCCTCGACAGCAACACAACTTTTGGGAGTTTGTTTCCACACGGACACAAAAAGGCATCAGGCTGATGCTTGTGAAGTGAACTAATCACTAGATTTGAAGTTTTGCAGGAAATAATGAATACTTTTACTTTGGGGTGCACAGATATTCCGATCACATATTGAGTGCTGCAGTGATAACTTATTATCGTATGCCAACCCATAACAAAAAAAACAATAGGATTTTTCCACCGGCTTTTGGACTAGGGCAGAAGAGAAACCTTGTAACTAAAGGTTTATGACTCTTACACATTTTGTTCATTATGATAATATTCACAAATGAACAGCTTTTATGAATTCTGAAGCCTAAATACAATCGCAAGAATCAAAAAGCTCAACATAGGCTATAAATGAATTACACCACGGTCACATGACTTTAATGTCACCACCATTAAGCTTCCGACAACTCTTCAGTCTTTATCTAAAAATCATTTCCCTGAAAGTTTGAGTTAGAAAAGTTAAAAAAACTCATGTATAAACACAAGGTTGAAAAAGTCAACTAGCGAGTAGATGAGTTTTCCTGTTTGCCATTTAATGTCCCAACAACCCCTGTAGTCTTATTTAGTTACTTGTTAGCAACCATTTTTCAAGACAAATAAAAGCTTTAAAAAGTCATGATGGGGTATAATTGATGTATTTAATGTTGTAGAATAAAACATGAAAATATCTTGACCTTGTGTTAACCACAGACTTTATATCAGTCATTTAACCAAAAACCCATTAAAAAAAAAGCACTGACTTCAGGATCTCGGGACCAGAAGTGCTTTAATCCAACTCTTTTCTGAGATTTGGCCTACAGAAATGCATCAGCCCTGCAGCACTTCATTCTGTACACATTTGCAGTCATTTGTTTTATGTTTTCTTTATTAATATATGCAGAGATTGCTGAGCCTGTGATAACACCCGCCCTTAAACGACATGTGAAAACAAAACAAACTGCGGTTGGTCCATTCACATGTCAGATAAGCAGGCATTTCGTGATCAGAATAATCTGCGAAGTCGACCAGACTTGCCACAAGTCAAAAATCTGAAAGTGATGTGCCATTTCAAATATGAAATAAAGTCACATCAAGACATATTTCAGACTCCAGCAGTCTTAATGTTTCAATAGTGCATGTAAGTCATGGATATGGCACTTACATTTATTCTGCACAATGGGAGGCCTTGTATAGTTTCCAATGTTGACATCTGCTGATGGTGTTAACATTGATCTAGGGTTCCTCGGGGCCATGCATTTATATACAGTGTGGTCCAAAAGTCTGAGACCAATACTGAAATACTTCAGTTTTGCATTCACATCATTTCTCATTGCAAATTATGGTATGGGCATAACAAGTCTAGTGAAAAGTTTGAGTGAAAAGTCTTAGGTTTACGCTGAAACTGACATGAACAAAACCTGATGATCATGTTCACCAGCATCTGAGATGATCCAAAAGCATCTTAAACTTTAATGGAAGTAACAACATCTGAACTTCTGTACAAAGACTCACATGATCAATGTCACTTTTTTATTTTATTTTATTTTATTTTTATTCCCATGCAATGCTTTAACAATAGGTGCCTACGTATATTTTGCCAAGAAATGCCATTTTATATTGGCTTAAAAGTAATTTATCCATACAGTTTTACAGTTTGATAGTTAATTTTTATAACTTCTTTCTTTAAAATTGTTAAAATCCCAAAACTTTCAACTGGTCTTTGGACCCCCTGTATTTCTAGTAACCACAATGGTGTGAAACTCTTGTCGTTGGCCAAGACAAATGTATGCATCAAAATATTGTATTGAATATGAAATGTCTGTTTTAGCCAACAAGCATTGTAGTTCTTAACGGAACAATGAAAGATACGTTTTTATAACCTAGCATGTAAAATGAGCTCTTCAAATTATTAAATTCGGCTCTCTTTGAAAATATGTGCAATTTATTTTGTTTATTAAATGCGCCGGAGTGCCAAACTCCACTCTCGTTCTGTTGTACAAACTCAAACCTCGACTTTGGAGAAGCATTAAAACTCAAACAAAACACAGGAGTTATTAATGCTTTTTGGCTGGGCTTCAGACAGCCATCATGTTTTATGGTTAGAATTCGGGGAAATGATTTAATGGAAAAGGTTCAAGGCACTAGCCTGGCTGATTCAGCTTTCCTTTTTCCTCTGCAGTTTGACTTGCATACCTAATTCATGTTTACAAATGTTTCCCCTCCACAAGCGCACACACAAATAGATCCCCACTTTCCTTTTAGAGGTCACGGAAAGGTCTGCCCTGCAGGAACTGATTTATGAAATGCTAATATGCTATGAAATGGCATGGATGGGAAATGTGCTGTTATGATCTTTGTGCCTGGCACCATTTTATCTTCATCTCTAGGATTATGAAGACTAACATGCACCAGACAGCACTCATAAATTTGAGTTAAACATCTGCACGATTATTCATAAAGATCTTACATCATGTTTGCATGTGGCCAGTAGAAATAGGAGTACATGTGCATGACACACAGCATGAAGTCAAAATGGACCTTCTTTATTTTACAAATTACTTTCCTGGTCTTAGTTTGAACAACAGGCACATGCTATTAAAAAGGCTTCATAATAATAATAATATTTGTCCCAGGCCCTAAATTTGAGTAGATAAAATGAAGTACCATACTGTAAATATCCTGTTTCACTTGGGATAACATCAAATAGTGGAAGTAAAATGGGTTGCAAACATGTTTTAAATTCAGTTTAAAGTGGTTTATCCATTAAAAATCATTCAGTAACCTAAACCCACAGCCTAATTGTCTGGTCTACAGTGTGCGTTACCTGTCTTCTCCTGCTTACTTACCTGTGCTTACTTACCTCTTAGATGCGCCATCGCTCCGCTGTTCCCGTTCTCCACATCTCCTTCTCTCCTCTGGATCACCTGCAAGCGACAATTACCCGTTACCTTACAGCTAAGAGACTTGAAACCCTTCTACGCACTAATTACTCCCCTCTGGACTGATGCCTCTTTCCCTTCAGCCCCAACCTGTTAATAAACCTGTTGTTTGATCACTTACCTCGTGTCTCTGCCTTGTGAGTCGTGACATATGGCACTATTTTATTTGCTTTCTTATTTATTTATTACTATTTTTGTCACGAATCCTGTCCATGCACTTCCGTTCATTCACCACCAGAGGTCACTCGCTCACCACATTGACTCTTGCACGACACGAACTGTTGCACACCATCTCAAAATACAATTCCCATCATCCATTGGCACTGACGTCACACATCTGATTACACTGATCACGCTCACACCTGAGAACTATCACACAATCACTATCACCCAATCACACATGCTTTATAAACCTTGGACTTCCTCTTGCTCTCGGTCAAGTATTGTATGCGCATATCGCTACCCTAGCCGATAGCTACCTTACGGAGCCCTCTCAGTATCATAGTCTTGCCTTGTTAGTTGTCCCGTGTTTGATATCTGCCCGTGTTTCCTGGATTTACCCTTTGCCTTACCGTTCGGACTCTGTTTGCCCCTGTTTGGATTATTGCTTGTGTACCTGGATTATCTCTCTGCCTTGCCCTTTTGGATATTGTTCGCCGATCGTCGACCCACGCTTGCCCTAGGATTACTCTGTGTCTTGCCCCTGCCATACCTGTTTGCTGTTTATTGACCCTGCCTGTATTATGACCATGTTTTATAATGAAGCCTCGCAAATGGATCCGCACGTCTCATGTCTCGTCGACCCCGTTACAATTTTAGATGATGATTATTTTTATTATTATTATTATTAATAATACTAATAATAGCTTAACCAGTATGTATGGTCATGCTTTCAAAAATGCTTTCATACTGACTTTATACTGAAGTGGTGTATCCATAGTTTACAGTTGCATTGTTTTAAATAAAAAATTATTTAGATTTAATTTAATAAATTTATTTTATTTTATAAAATAAATAAATTTTTATTTAATAAAATAAGTGGTTATTTAATAAGTTGTCTAATAAAAAGTAGTGTTTCAATAACTAAACTTATGTCAAAAATGTTGTGTGACATTGACTTTAAAGTGGTACATCCATGTAGTTTATTATTATTATTATTATTATTATTATTTTTTTTTTTTTTTCACACATAACCATAACATAACATAACAACATAACATCCAAAATATAACAAAACAAAACAACAGACATACTCAATAGCTCAAAGTCAAGTCAAAAGGGAGGGGGAGAGGGAAGGACAATAAAAACACAAAACAAGTCACTCCTTTATACAATCACGTATATCAAAAAGAAAACACTGCCAAGCATCAATGGTCGAAGGCTTGGCCCCACCAACTCGCGCCGTTGTACATTCACATGACACTATTTGCAGGAGGCTACGGATCCAATATGTTTTTCTACACATGTGTGGTGTAAACCAGTTCTGGATTATTGTCTTCTTCACAGCTGTAAAACCAGCAAACAACATTCTCTTTTGCATTGAACTAATACAGAGACCTGAATCATCATCAAGAAGACACAAACTTGGGTTAACAGACCAATCAATTCGCAGTAATGATGACAAAACCAGGTTTACATGTGTCCATAGACTGATGACGACAGGACATTCCCAAAACATATGCAGAAAAGTGCCTGATGATGCAGTGTTACATATATGGCAGTTCAAATTTGACTGTAGTTTCATTTTAAATCTTTTGTAAGGAGTTATGTATGCTCTATGAATGACTTTGAAGTGAATAAGACGATGAGCCAGATTTTTAGATGTTAAACTGAGATTAGACCACACTCTCTCCCAGTCGACAGATAAATTAAGGTCAGACAATTCCCTATTCCAAATAGTTTTAATAGAAAGAGGTTTTGTAATGCAATCAATAATTTTAGTATATATTAAGGAAACAGATGGCCGACCAGCAGATGGTGCAATCCAATCCCGCATAGGATGAGAGGAAATGGAAGAAGATGCTTTGAGAGCAGAACGCAACTGAAGAAAGACAAAATATGCGGAAGCTGGTAGACAAAATTTGGCCCTCAATGTCTGAAATGAACAGAGGCCCTGGTTATCATATATATCACCGCACGTGTTTACACCCAAAGAGGACCAAGAGGGTTGGACAAATGGACGATTTCCGCATACAAAATTAAACTTGTGCCATAAAGGTGTACTGTTACAAAATTTGAAGGGTCCTCCTATCCGACGTTCAACCGTTTTCCAGATTTTAATAGAGTTGGCCACAACCGGACCAAATTTATAATTATCTACTTATTTTCCTGTGCCAGTAAATAGAATATCTTGAAGTCTATTTGGTTTAACCTTGTCAGCTTCAATCACTCTCCATGAAACTGTAGATTGAGGATCAACCCAATTATGAAGGGCCTTAAGCTGGAACGACCAATAATATAATTCAAAATTTGGTACAGCCAGTCCTCCTGCGCTATTAGGATGTTGTAATGTGGTAAGTTTAATTCTGGGACATTTATCATTCCAGATAAACTTAGAAATTATGGAGTTGATCTCCTTAAAGTAACCTGGAGGGGGAGAAAGTGGTAGCATAGAGAAAAAAAATTAAATCGAGGTAACAAATTCATCTTAACAGTGGAGATTCTTCCTTGGAGAGAGACTTTAAGATTCTTCCATCTTTGAATGTCATTTTTGACCTTAACTAAAATGTTATTAAAATTGTCTCTGGCAATCTTATGAATGTTTTATATATGGTAATGCCCAAATAGATGAAAGATTCCTTAATAGGGATAAATGAGGGAATAGAAAAATTAACCTTAACATTGTTAATTGGCATTAAAGCAGATTTGCTCCAATTTATTTTATATCCTGATAGGCTACTCAAAAAATATTTTAATGTATTGTTTTTTTATTTTAATTGTTTTGATTTAATTAAATTATAACCCCATTTTTATAAATTATAAAAATGTATAATTTATATAATATAAATTATACATATGTATATGTATATATATATATATGTATATGTGTATATATATGTGTATATGTATATATATATATGTATATGTATATGTATATATATATGTATATATATCAATGCAATAAATATATTTCAAAATGCTGTTTCGTATTGACTTTAAATAAAAATCACTTATTGTGAATGTTTATTTTGATCAGGCAGTGAGTTTGTCCTCATCTCCTGGGACACATTGGAACATGGATCACATGCCTGAGAACGACAGGGAAGTACACACAGCAGCCTGGGAAAGGAAACAGACGTCCAGAGGCTCAGTGGCTGTCATTGCGAAAGCAAATTCCCACTATAATTAACATCAAGAGTTTCGGTGATTGTGTGCGTCTCTCTCTCACAGCACAGGCTCTCAAGACACTTCAACTGATCTTCCAGCATAAGCAGGTGATGTAATCTGAGGGGCCGCTCCAAAGGCAAGGTAAGCGCAGATTATAATTTAGATCATAAAGTGGGGTTTTATTGGAAAAAAAGATGTATTAACACTAATGGGTGGTGCTAAGGGTCATAATAAATGTCGATCTGTTAGTGAAGATGGAACTATTATCCATGATGTACAGATGAGTGTATAAAGCATCTAAACATTAGCAATGAGATTTCATAGAAAGCAGATGTTCTCCTGTTTCTCCTAAGAAAAGTCAAATGTCTCACATTTGCCAAAGGTTGCCAAATTCTTATTCAGATACCAAATGATTTGAATTGCACTATGCCTGATTTTATAGCTTTTTACTATTAGTCTCTCAAGAAATTTGTACTTTTTGTAGGAGAACCATTTGAGACAAAATTGATACTTTAATGAAATTTAACAGAGAGCTCTGTTAACTTTCCATTTTCCAAATTTCCTTCTGTTAAGTCTCATGAGTTATGAAGGAGAAAGCTCTGAGCAATATTTTCCTTTGGGTCGAGACTGACTTTCCAAAAGCCATTTGATAAATTCAAGGGTAATCTGAACCCTTGTTTTTGTAAATAAAAGGTCTTTCGCACATGTTTCATAATGAAGGATGGTGGGTGTAAAAAAAATGTACAAAAGCTTACAAGTGCTAGCGGGAATAATGAGCCTTTTTGGAATATTTTGACACTGTTTGAGCCCAGCTGAGACACATGCTGGTGGAAAGATTGTTCCATTAAATCAGAGCCAAGAGAAAATGTGCATCTTGCCCATGTCAGTAAAAGTCAAGCATACTTAGAAGATATAAATCACCAAATGTGGGAGACTCATCAGAGGGGAACTCTAAACAAGAGCTCTGGAAGCATGATAAAGTGAGCAAATGGACCGCAGCCATAACCATGTCAGTCGAACAAAGAGACCACTTAAATATTGTGCTTTATGAGACCACCTCCTCAGCCCGCCATGGCTTATATTTCTCATCAAGATAAAGAATATCCCTCGGACTGCTTTTCGTGAATCTGTTTGAAAGGCATCGCACCATTAATGCAGGCATTGTTTGGACTATTTAACCCAACCTCGCAGGTTCTCTGCTTTTCTCAGAATTCTGCAGGGATGGAGAGAAGCGGTGCCTCTGTGATTTCTGCCCATTTCATCACGTGTTTAGCGTTCGCAGGTAATCACAACCTCACTGTATGCCTGTGTGAGAGATGCAACAGACCCTCTGTCTTCTGTGTGTAGCACACTAATACAATTAGTTCAGAGGAAATGGCCATTTACAGACATGAAATCATCCATTGTGTAAATTATACATCTTTTAGTGGCTGTCGAAATGGCTAATGCCCCTTTTCTAATGCATCTTCTGTTACTTCGTCCCAGGCTTGGTGGGAGCAGGGAAGGCTTGGTTGCCGCCAGCAAGGTGTAGGAGACTGACATGTGACAAAGTCACTTTTGATGCCGCCGTTTATAAATATTGTGTTGAGCCGTTCACTCAGACCATGGCGAACACTGACTACCAACTCAGATGTCCCTGGCCAAGCACTAGAAGGTGAGACACTGGATCGTTATTGGCTTGACAAAACTAAAAATACTGTATGAAACTGAGGTTTTTCAATATCCCCAAATCCTTTTCTTCTCCTAGAGCTTTCAAATGGTATTATCGTTAACTAAAATTGTTAATTGAAATATAGAGTTGAAATAAAACAAAATGTAAATATTAGATGAAAAAAATTGATTATTTTTTTGCCTCTGCAACTAAATTACTAACTGTATAAAAATAAAATAAATAAATAAATAAAAGGCACATTAAAATATTACTGAAAATTAATCTCAAGTTAAAATTAAAACTAAAAACATAAAAAGCTAATTCAAAAAGAAAAACTATAATAGTATAGAAATAATATGAAAACACTGCTTTCATACAGTTTCATAAAGCTTTTCATACCAAACGCAGCACTGATCTTCAGATGCTTATTTATTTGATATTTTTATTGTTGTATCTTATTTTAGATGTTATTTATTTTATTATATTATTTTATCTTTGTATTTTATAGTAATTGTATTTTATTTTTACTTTGTCTTATTTAATTAGCTTTATAATTTTTATCTTTTAATTTAATCTTTTTTTAAATTTATTATAATTTTGCATTTTATTGTAAAGTTATTTTATTATTTTATTTAATCTTATTTTATATTTAGAATCAAGAATTGTTTTTGGCACATACACAGTTATTTACAGAATCCAACCTGCAGATCAATCAATCTATCTATCTATCTATCTATCTATCTATCTATCTATCTATCTATCTATCTATCATGAAAGAAGTCTTGAGCTCTTGTTCAGGTTTATTGAGTGACAGCAGAGGATGGGACAAAAATAACACTATTCCCCCAGTCCAGATTTGAATAGCTCCGCCTCACAGAGGGTCTGCAGTCTGTAGTCATGGGAAAGTCAAGTCGTTCTGCTTCCCCAGGGTCTTTGTAACATCAGATTTTTATGAACAGTCACGCCAAACCCAGAGCATGACTCTACAGTCTTCAATCTTCAAGACAGCTTGTCCATGTGGGTCGTCTTAAACCAAAATATTTAGTCCAAGTAATTGCATATCCCGATGAGCCAACAAATTACAGCCTACCTTCAACTTCACTTCTCTGTAGTGCCAGGACCATCGCTACAATTCGGGGGGGCCAGGACAACATTTTTATGGTTTGGCCCCTACTTTCTACTAATGAGTGGGTTATATGAGTGGTTCTCAACTGGTGGGTCGTGACCCAAAAATGGGTCACAATTCTATATTGAGAAAACGGGAGGAAACAATGCTAAAAGTAAGCGATAAATGCAACTATTTTTTTGTATAGATTGTCCTATCTATACACTGTCATATGGTTAGTTGCATTTTAATAATAAACAGGCTTATCAGTTTGAAAAAGGGAGGATAAAACATTTCCCATATCGGTTGCTGTTGAAGTTAAATTAATTAACATTGTTGAGTCCATGCATTTCATGGAACTATTAATACATTTGTCAGATAAACATTAATATTTTGGGGCCATTTCTTATGGAAACAAAAAAAAAGTTTAAAGGAACAGTTCACCCAAAAATGAATATTTGCTTAAGATGTACTCACTCTCAGGCCATTCAAGATGCAGGTGGGTTTCTTTCTTCATGGAAACAGATTGGAGGAATTCAGCATTACATCACTTGCTCACCAGTGGATCCTCTGCAGTGAATGGGTGCCGTCAGAATGGGAGTCCAAACAGCTGATAAAAACATCACAATCCACAAGTGATCCACACAACTCCAGTCCATCAATTAACATCTTGAGAAGGGAAAAGCTGTGTGTTTGTAATAAACAAATCCGTAATTAATGTGTTTTAACTTTAAACCATTGCTTCTGGCCAAAATACCAAATGCATAATAACGCTTCCACCAGTGAAAAAGTCCATCCCCTGTTGTCATCCAAATCCAACAACATATTTGTTTAAAATTGCTTTGGACTGTATTTGATTATAAACTGTCCTTAATGTGCATATGTCTCTCCCGATTCAGACTAAACAACGTTTTCACTGGAGAAAGCAATAGTATAGAGGACTTCTATTTTAGTCGGAAGCAACGGTTTGAAGTTAAAATGATTTACTACAAACATGCAGCTTTTCACTTCACAAGACGTTAATTGATGGACTGGAGTCGTGTGGATTATTGTGATGTTTTTATCAGCTGTTTGGACTCATACTGACGGCACCCATTCACTGCAGAGGATCCATTGGTGAGCAAGTGATGTGATGCTAAATTTCTTTAAATCTTCTGATGAAGAAACAAACTCATTTACATTTTGGATTTCCTAAGGGTGAGTAAATTGCAAGCAAATTTTCATTTTCTATTTCCTGAAAATAAGAAATTTACCTGATATTTTCTCTGGTCTCTCAGATACTACGTCAACCTGATGTTGTGCATGGAGAATATGGCTAACTCCACATGCTGTACAGATGCTTCCTACAGACACTACATGCTGCTGGACATCCATACGGTTTATTTCGCCATGTGCTCATATATGCAGGACCCAGGTATTCCCATCCTGCTGCTGCTCATCATGCCCTGTGTCATCATCCCTTTCATTATACCATTCCTCTGCCAGCACTTCAAACTGCACGAGTATAGACTGCCAAACAACGACTGATGATTGGGCAGTGTTGCATTTCAGAATGGACAATGTACATGAATCAAAGTACCCACAGATGTTTTTATCGGCCTCACAATATATCTGCAATGATTTTATTTTTTTAAGTATCTTAAAGACCATGTTATTAGATTACATGTATGCATTCGGGAGACACTTTATCCCAAGCAACTTATATTGCATTCAAGGTACAACATATTGTGTAAGTGTTCTTATTTTGTGTAAGCCATCCTAATATGCTGATTTGGTGCTCAAGAAACATTTCTTATGATCAATGTTAAAAACTGTTGTGTTGCTTAATTTTTGTGAAAAAATAAGATTTTTAGGATTTTTTCCTCCAATGTTCTTTGATGAATAGAAAGTCCAAATGAACATCTTTAATTTCATTTATTATACTGTACATTGTCCTTAGTGTAACTTTTGATCAATTTACTGTGTCCTTGCTGAATAAAAGAATCAAAACTTAAATAAATAATCAAAACAACTTACTGAACCCAAACTTTTAAGCAACAGTGTATATATTATATGAGCTGGATGGTAGGCAAAAAAAAAGTAATAAATAAAAACATTTATATATATATATGTGTAAATGTATGAATGTGTGTGTGTGTGCGCATGTAATATGTAATATATAGTATTTATATAACACGTTTTATATTTTTTTTGCTACTGCTGCTCACCCCTATATTTTCACTGATTCATAATGGTCACTAGACATAATAATTTACACAGTCAATGCAAAGGCATTTGAAACACATAATAAATATTTATTTTGAGACAAAAAAATAACAATTTGTTGTACAGTGCTCTGAAAACATTTTTTTTTCTTTTTACAGAATAGCAATCGGTACTGCTATTAAATATCCACATAACATCATAGTATTTTCAGTATTGCTAATGCTAAAGTAATACATCATTTTTACCATATGAATTCAAAATGTTTGTCTTATTTTCTGAGAGACAAACTACACGTCTTTATGACCAGGCAACACTTTTTGAGATCTATTAGAGGTCTTTCTGACACAGTCTAAAATGATGCAAACTCAAAAACACTACATGAAATAAAGGATCTTTTCATTTTTTTTTAAGGTGTTATCTACTGGTAATTTTATGTGCATCTAAAATACAAAGTAAATTAGTATTGTTTATAATAGCATGTAACAGAGGTAAGTGTTTTCCTTTGTACAATGAGTCTCAGTAGTCTTAACTGATGCACTGTTTACAACTGAGTAAAATGCTTTGTTAGAACCAAAACACTGGCTTTAGCGTTGTGTGTGTCTGTGTGCACTGCTGAATGCAAAATATGTTGGGTGTGAATGAGATTAATATAATCTGACTGCAAATATTTCTGATTGTCATCCATTTCATCACAATGGGAAGAAGAATGGCGTACATTTAACATTCACAACATGAAAGCAAGTGAAAGTTCAGACTAAAGTTAGTTAAACACTAACACATCCTTCACAGCATCGGGTGGGTGGTCTGGACGATCAGGGTGGCACCATCCACCAAAACCCAACTCATTCAGACACTCATTTTGCTGTTGCACCATTCATACTACTTCCTTTTCATCCTACAAACCACATGCAGGAAACGACAGTCTAGAAGTGCTGTTTATTCTCTCACATAACCAATTTCACACAAAGTGTTTTCTTTTTCAACTTCTCATACGACCCTAAAATAAGAGAGGTATCAATGTCTTTGAGCTCCTCACAACTGTGTCCTTTAACTATAGAGAGCTTCTGGACTTCCACACCAGGCGAAAGTCTACCAGACAGTTGGTTATTTGGGCGAGTAACCCATCTATAACCATGAAAATTGCATGTGGTTGCAGACACAATAATGGACAAGAAATCTACGTCACTTCATGTACATTCATGTGTCAATCTGTGGCTCATGGATTCAGTATTAAAACACATTTTTTGTGCTTAAAGGACAACCTCTCCTAACCTGCAGGGAAATTCCATGCCAAACATATTGGTTGCTAATAAATAAGAGCAGACAAAATTGGTTAAAATAAAAGTAATATAAAATACAGCTGAAAGCAGCAATTATGAGGTGAAGCGCTGAGGAATTTGATTTACATTTGAAAAACTGGGCTATAACCACCTTCCGATCACTAGACTAGATCTTTAGCTTCTTAACCACTGAACCGATAGTCACAGAAAAAATGTTTTAAATACAAACCCTCCACTGAATAGATTTTATCCAGCATGCTCTGAAAATAATCAGAGCCAAACATAGAGAGAACTGGAATAAACTTGTAAGAACAGCAGCAAACTTGGTTATCACTACTAGGTTTTGGCCCAAAACTGCTCAGGTAGCTGCAAGACATGCAATTGGTGATCTTTACCATAGTTTAGTTTTTTATTATTATTATTATTTTGAGTTTATGGTAAAAAGTTTTGTTTTGGTACCCCAAAGTGTTGAAAAGTTTACAAGAAAATCAAGAATGGTAGAAAGGCTGACTCAAGGAATGACAAGGCCAAATGGTTTAACTTCAAGCCAAACTATTCAAAAGTTATAAGCAAATACTTTTGACCAGTAGCTTGTACTGTCACCAAATCATTCAGTCAGTTTTCCTTGAATGCAATGTGTAGTTCACCCAAAAATGAAAAAAAATAATAAAAAATAAAAATCATGTACTCGCCCTCACATAGTTCCAAATCTGTATGACTTTTCCTTTTTCTCTGGATCACAAAAGATGATATTTTAAAGAACGTAGGAAACCAAACTACATTGGAGCCCATTGACTTCCTTTGTGCCTCAAAATGTCCCACAAAATAAAGTCAAACAGGTTTGGAAGGACATTAGGTTTACAAAGTTGTAACACGCTACAAAGTTGGGCCTGTATGTTCACAATCCATGGATCAAACCAATTATGTAAATAGTGCAATAGACAGATCTGTGCAACTTAGCGTTTAGTGCTAATTCACAGTGGAAGATAAAGATTGACAAATTCAAAACCCAAAACCCTGAAAACAAGTCTCTCTGTTTCTTTCATGCTCCTTTCTGTTGCTTGGATTGTATTTACTCAGAAAAACCGAAGCAAGTCTGCAGAGATCGAGTGACGGCAGTGTGAGCAGCAATGGCAGTGCAATAACCTTCAGACCGTCCATAAAGCAACAAATATCTTCAAGATATATAAGAAACGAATAACCCCAAGCAGACAACAGCTCTAAAAGTGCCAGAGGAGCTTCATTTCAACCCAACAGGGAAGAAAAGTCACAGAGAATATCTCTTGAATATCTCCATATTATCTTTTCTCAAGCATGATTGGCAATGAGAATAAATGGAGAAAAAAATTGAGGAAATGCTCCAAAATTGCTCCACATTTTCCATCAGTTCTTTTCAAGAACAAATTCAAAATGAATCCTACTTACTTAATTAATGAACAATCCTGGCTTTGGTTTTCCTCATAAAATGGGTAAGTACTTACTCTGCCTCTGAAATGGCTTTTTATTCTGCTGACATCATTAAGCGCGCTTATATTTTAGCCCCACCCCTTTATCACCTGTCACCATTTTGGCCTTTAACACTCACTTTTCACAATCCAATTAAATGTTGAATAAATTCAAGTCCGACCCTTCATGTTGTCTAATTAAAAATCCTGTTTCATCAGAAATAAGTCAAACCTAAATGCCATTTTTCCATATACCTAACATGAAACCTCACTGAGAACTCCAACAAATCTCCTGAGCTACGAAAAGAGCCACTTCTAAGCAATAACCTTTTCCTTTGGGAAGCTAACATTTGTTGCTGAAGCTAAGATCTGTTGCTTACCAAAGGCTTCACACACTGGGAATCTGATTCTAAAGCATTACAGCCAGCTTGTCCTCATCCAATTTCATCTCTCAGCTACATCCCAATTGATAAATGCTGAGGGGAAAAAATTAAAAACCAACGTTCTACCCTTTTGGCGTTCGCACAGAGCTATCCGATGGCTCAACTAAGGTTACATGGTAAAACACGTCTGATGTGTGGCTTCACATTAAGTGCTTCAAAGACCTGCCATTCACAACCACAGATCTCCACTTACCGCTCTCAGGCTCGAGAGCAGCACTTAGGCTTGTGCTTTCCAAGAAACTAAACATCTATTCAGAGTAGCACAGCACTCCATGACAGATATTTCTTTATTGCACAATTTCCTCTTGTTTTCACACTAAAAACTAGGGAAACGAGGAGCAAAAAGAAACACATGTGGAATATGTGTTTGTGATGAAATGAGCTAGTCTAGCGTGACTAGGCCAAGGAGTCTGTATTACGCACAAACAAATTCAATACACGCATGGACGGCACGATATTTACAGTCCAAAGGGCAGCTTTCTCTAAAGGCAATTGTCCGAACTCAAAACATGAGTGTAATGGAATGATTCGTCCTGTTTTCAGGTCTGTATGAGGCTGTTTTTTTCGCAAAGGGATCGAGATGAAGATGTTAAAGGTGAAGTGCGTAATTTCTTCTTTTTTTTTTTTTTTAATGGAATTGCAAACAGGTTACCTGAAAGTTCCTCCACATCTCCCATTGGTCAGTCAAACTGCTAGTCCCACCCCAAACTCAACTCATTGGCTGATCGTGTCGGGTTGATTAGGATGCTCAAACAAATAGAGCAATGTTTTTAATGTTGTTGAATATGAAGTTGGGTTTGGAATAAAGATTTTTTTTAAAGGCTTTAAAGGCAAGGGAAATGTGGATTTGTTGGCTTAGCGAAGATTTTAAAAGGGCATGTGCTTCCTTTTAAAATAGCTAAAGTTTGTCGCTACCCTCCATGAACCTGACTTACAATTTGGCAGCATGTTTCATCGAAGCCAAAGTCTCTCGCTCACTGGCAGTTTGACAGCCTTTGGAAATATCATTGTTAGCATTTATGCAATCAACCAAATCCAAGTTTCTATGGCTTTAACCTATTTCAGTTGAACTGTTCCCGAATACACTGCAGTATAACAGCATAAGGAATGGAATTAGTTCTTTGAAAAGGGTAATATTGAAAACGCGTGCACAAACGCACTAATATTTATAACAGCAACATATTTGGGCAATAAATTCTATATACTGTAAATTCTAAATGTATGTATAGCAAGAAAAGCTGAGCTGCTCAAAGAAAAAAAAAGAATCAATCATTTTGGGAATCTTCAAGACAAATAAACCAAAACAAAAGGAGATGATAATTAATCAAAATAAATGAATTGATTGAAAAAATAAATAATTGAAATAAAATTCAATTTGTATGCAAATTTGTTTGGAATGAAACCATGTACTGAGAGCTAAACAATAACTTCTGATGGAAAAAAAAAAAAATAATAATAAAATAAAATACACTTTTAACAGTGAATTTGTTTGGAAGGGAATTATTATATATTTTTTTCTGTTAAAGGTGCTATAAGCAATGTTAGCCGTTTTGCAAACCACCACAAGTCAAATAATTCAAAATGACTGACAGTCTGAGAATGATATCTGTCAGGAAGCAGGGACATTTTCTGCATGCTATTCCACAAAAAAAAAATCTAAAAAAAAATCACTTATAGCACCTTTAAATGTATTGCAACTACTGCATACATCGATCAAAGTAATATGACTACTGCATAAAGTACATCTAAAGGGACTGCACTACTGTTTTCAAGTTTTCACAGCAGAGGGACTGACCACTCTAAGGGCACTGAGAGGTCATGCTACTGTAATATTCAGACCCTGTGGTCAATGCCTACAGTACAGTACAAGGCAACTAAGATCTACAGGCAGTAGGTCTGGTCCACATGGGTGCAGTGCATTGGGATAGGGTGAATAGGGGGTGTAAGAACCAACCTATTGGATTAGTCTCACCATCATTGCACTTTGGGAGGTATAAGGTGCACAGGTTGTATCTAATCTTATATTCAAAGGTCACTGGGCAGCAGCAGACAAACATGTAGGCCACATTTTGGAGAAAAAGGAAAAATAATAGTATCCAAAACATGATCTGTGATTCTTTTTAGAACGGAGGTTTAGAAAATTTCAAAGTACACGTGAAATAATTCTGAAAGAGGGCAGTGCATCAGAGTTCTTCCCATTCCGTACATCTTTCCCATTATCCAGAGACCTGCATTCGATTGGTCAGTGAAGAAGAGGTGAACCGTGTGACTACACAAGCATGTGGATCTCGTTGTACTCATCCCGTCCATCTTCATCAAAATTGGGCGAATCCTCATCAGCATCCAACTTCAAGAACAAAAATGACATTTTTAAAATGAAATCAACACCAGGTGGATTTTCTCAGCTGACTGCTTGTGTCCGGACAAACATGAATACAACATGAACTCACCGCTGCGAGCTCTCTCTCCTCAAAGATCCTGGTCAGGATGAGTCTACGCAGAGGTACGGTCATGATTAGGATGAAGGGAAAGGCCAGAGAGGCTACGGTCGACTTCACCACCCACAGCAGGGCGATACACAGCAACTGAATGATGGTGAACATGTTCATACGCCATGTCTTCACCTGTATGTGAAACAAATCATGCCTAGAATTATGACAAGGTCTAGTGAAAAGCTTCTATTTTGCCTTTTTTAAATGTAATATCTATTATTTTTGTATATTATCTGGCACAACTTAGCTTATTTCATAACTCTCCTAGAAAGGGTGCAAACAGTTCTTATTTGTTTGATTTCTTTGTTTTAAAGGGTTTCAATACTTTGTTGATTTCAAAGTTTAAATTAGATTTTCAAATCTAGATTTCCAATGCTGTCTCAGACTTTTGAGCAATACACAGTGTTCAAATTTGTCAAATATGGTTTGTAGTTTAATTTTAGGGTTGTGTTAAAAAGTGCGAAATGAAATGGTGATTTGTGCGCCACCTTGTGGGTGCTTCGAAAGCTTTCAAACAGAATCCAGATGTCAATTTAGTACAAACTTGTAGCATCTACCGTGTGGAAATCAAACACAAACACATATAATAAGCTGTCAGCACTGCATTTGTAAATAACATCACTAATGCCTCAAAGGCTCAGGAAAAAGTGCTTACCTTGGTAACATAGATGTGGTCAGGGTGATGTTTAGCAGGTGTGACCATGAGTGTGATTCGCTCATAAAGCTGGATACCAGTAAGAGACGTGATGCCCATGTACAGAAATATCCCAAACAGCACAGCCAGAGGAATATGACGCAGCACATCTGTCATCACTATAGACAACCCTGCACAGAGGTGATGGGATTGACAGAATCAGGAAAGTTTTTCTACCTAATTTAATTGAATAGTATTCTCTGAAAAAAAATGAATGTAAACTAGGAAACTTGAGTGGTCTAAAATATATAACAGATGTTGTTAATACAGCAATAAGCCACTTGAAACCATGCATTACAGTACGTTTACCATGGTTTTATTATCATGTTCTTATGAACAACATGAGGCTGAGTATGCAAAACCCACTCTTAAAGGCACAGTTCACCCAAAAATGTAAATTCTGTCTTTTACTCACCCTCAAGTTGTTCCAAACCTGTTAAACAGAAGAATTATATTCTACTGACTTCCAAAGTATGAAAATAAAAAAATACTATTGGGAACCAGAAACTGTTTGGTTACCCACATTGGTAAAAAATCGTATTTTGTGTTAAGCAGAAGAGAGAAACTCAAACAGGTTTTGAACAACTTGAGGGTGAGTAAATGACGACAAAATATTTATTTTTAGGTGAACTATCCCTTTAACCATAGTGAACTCATAGTATGCCAACAGTAATATAATAAAGCACATCAATAATCAATAAATATTTCAATTTAATATACTGATAAACAGATTAAACTTTTCTTCCACCTATAGTAATATGATAAAGCACATCAATAATCAATAAATATTTCAATTTAATATACTGCTAAACGGATTCAACTTTTCTTCCATCTATGTTAAGTACTTTTTTTAAATGTAGGATGTTCACGATTACCAAGCAATGCAACAAATTTCTGGTGTGTTCATTGTAATTGCAGGTTTTGGAGTAGTAAAAATGTCTGTCAAATTCATAATTGCAACTGCAAGCTCTGACTTTTCCCTTTTGGCTGTTTTGACGTCATATAAAAAAACAAATCAAATGGCAGCAGCCTTAACAGCTAAAGGTATTAATTACTTCTAAACTCATTGCCATTTGATGTAATTTTATGTACCCAGTTAATGTGATTTAAATTAATGCGTAAATGAATGTGATTAAATATTATATTGTCATCAAACTCAAACATGAAACCTCTTTACTGTAACGAACATTGCATCATAACAATCTTGTGATTATAGTGATACTGACTCAAAGTGAATGCAGCACACACTGGTTTGAGGACAGTAAGATTTTTTCTTTAATAAATTAATACTTTTATTCAGCAAGGATTAAATAGATTAAAAAGGACAGTAACGAGTTTACCAAAAAAATCTATTTCAAACAAATGCTCTTCTTTTGAACTTTTTATTTTCAAACATTCTTGGATTGAAAAAAAAAAAAAAAAAAAAAAAATATATATATATATATATATATATATGAAGACTTGAGTAATGATGCTGAAAATTCAGCTTTGCATCACAGGAATAAATAACATTTTAAAATATATTAAAATGGTTAACACTTATTTTAAACTATAATAACATTTCACCCAGTTCGTTTTCTGCCAATATCGGTTTTACACAATTGTGTTTTAGTGTTTCTTACCCACTAGGATAGACACACACATCCCTGTCACCCTCTGCTCTTTAACTTCTTGGATCATGGGCTTCTCTCCAGGGGCAGTGGCTTTGCTCATGACTGTCAGTGCATTCACGTGAGTCACCGAGCGCACAGTGGCGGCAGTCAGCCAGGGCAGACCAAAGAGCGGGCAGATAGCTCCTAAAGTCACTATCAGAAGCAGGTCCAGATGAAAGCCAGAACCCTTGACCAAACGCCGCTCCTTCTTGCTCACTATCAAGCTGCAGATGGGACGAAATTGATGCAATGAGCCACAAAAGCATTTGAATTGTATTGCATTTCCATCTGAGCTTAGACAGAACACCTCTCGAACGATCTGTCAGCTTACTCACGTGGTGATTTGAGTCTCCATGAATATGAGGATAAAAACCAGCAGGGCCGGGATCACGGAGGCCCCCATCATCCAAACAGGGAAAGGCTGTTCATCTCCAAAGGGGCTGATAAACCAGCTCCGTTTGTCCGGAGATGTGACCGAGAAACCAGAGGGGACGTTCAGCTTCTGCAACCACAAAAAACACAAGCGCTCGTAACACAAGGATTCATTGGTTACAGCGCTCTGCCAACCCAACCACACTGTAATACAGACTCGGAAGAAACCTGGCTCCAATTACAGGCCAGTGCTTAATAAGAAGAGTACGCTGGGAGAGGAGTTTCTTTGTGGTAGTATACATACTGCACATGAGAGTTTACCAGTGCGGTTACCTGTGTGTATGTCTCAGGGATGGTGCAGTCCACCAGCACAGAGATGAGTATAGAGATAGGAATCCCGAAATCACCAATGATTCGTCTGGCCTTTCATGATAACAGATGATACACACACAAACAGAGGATGCCAAACTTTTTAATCAACTCAAAATGTTTGCTCACAAGGAATCCTAACAACAAAAAAATCATGTTTGCAATCAGTAATTTTGTTGATTTCCAGTAAAAACATCATTAAAATG
The DNA here is from genome assembly GCA_027422415.1 of Schizothorax lantsangensis. NCBI lineage: Eukaryota > Metazoa > Chordata > Actinopteri > Cypriniformes > Cyprinidae > Schizothorax > Schizothorax lantsangensis. The sequence continues at coordinate 31,967,892 of CM049848.1, read as the reverse complement.
AAATGAATTTATTTGAGAAACAAAACTGATTCTCCAAAAAACAAAAAAAAATCTATAAAAGATTTTGATTTAAAAACATAAAATAAAAAAAAATAAAAATTATTACAAACTGAGGCTTAAGTGTTTTATATATATATATATATATATATATAAAACAATTAAATGGCGATTATATTTGTATATATTTGTAAAATCAGTATTAATATGGTCAATATATTAGTTCGGTCAAATGTAAAAAAAAAAATATATATATATATATATATATACACTGCCCTCCAAAAGTTTGGAAACGCCCTAGAAAAGGCACGAATCCTTGGCACGAATATTGGCACGAATCCTTTTTAATTTGTGATAATTTTGCACTGATAAGGGACAACACAAACAACGAAAACATATTTTATTACATAAACAGTTTATACATAAAAAAAACTTAAATTTTCGATTCATCAAAATATCCACCATTAGCAGCTATTACAGCTCTGCATAATCTGGGCATCCGAGCTGTCAGTTTATTCAAACATTGACTTTGAATTGGCAATCAACTGTTGAAGCTACAGTATTAAGGTGTGCTGACCCAAAAATCTTTTAAAAACCTGGGCCAAGTTCAACCAGTAACCAGGCATCACAGCTGGCAAAGGGGCATGTCTGACTTTGACATGTACTGTATATATTGCCATTATTATGTTTTATTGCTGGTCTTCAATGATAATGTCAAGTTACTTTAATGTATTTGCACCAAAAAATGATAAGGATTTATGCTGATATCGTCCAAAACCACACTGTGCCAGGGGTGTTTCCAAACTTTTGGAGGGCAGTACATATATATATATATAATTAATTGCACTTTTTAGGTAATTAATCACAATTAATCACTACTAACATTAGATTTTGTAATCATAAATATATTTTCACATTAAATCTCCAACCTGCTGTACAAACAACATGAAGATGGTATATATATATTTTTTTTTTATGGTAACTTTTTTAGTACATTAAAAAAGTTAACGTTTAGTATGTTAAGTAAGTTTAAAAAAGTTAAGTATTATGCAGAGCACTATGTACTTAAGCATTACCAATACCAATACTGATACCTCTATTAAATGGATTTAATCAATTTTAATCAATTTATGTGGATAAAATATATGAATATATAAATATAAAATATGTACTGTAAGTAAATTTAGCCATTTAACATTAGTCAAATGTATGCCATCGTTTTTAATATTTAACACTTAAACTGTTACAGAGCATTAAAGTACACTTAAATAAAGCCATATATAGTAGTCAACATTTGAAGTGGATCAAAAAGTTAATCAAAGTTGTCCTAAGACAAGAACACATTTTGGTTTTAGGTTTTAGGACAACTTTGATGAAAGGTTTTGATCCACTTCAAATGTTTACTAGTGTAATATCTTTGTGAGAGAAACAGACCGAAATTTAAGATGTAATTCACAGAAAATCTTGATATGGAGTTTGCAAGGAAAAAAAAATGATGACAAAGCGGTTTGCTTCTCTTGATTATTTTGCTTAAAATAAAAATAAAAAAATGAATTACTACATTTTACTGGAGAACAAGACAAAAATGCAGATTAAGCAAAGGACTTTTCACTGTGCTGACAAAATAACACCACACTACAAACCTTTCCACCAAGGAATCTGCTGTTACGAAATTTCCGCAGAAAGAAGGCCACAAAGAAGGTTCCTATCATGAGCACTAAGGACAGCAGGGCTGTGTTGGGCTGGTTGAGGATGGGTTCCCCAATCACACTATGTCCTTGAGGGTCTATGGGTTTGAAGGCAGGCAGTACAGGAGCTGAAGGATAGCTCTTCATCAGAGGGTGCTCTTGAAACACCTGAGGAAAAATACTTTAATAAGCATAAAACTACACAAATACTGGGTAAATTAATTACATCTATTAATATTTTAACAATTTTCATTACGTTAAAATTTTAAATAAAATTCAATTAGTTGTAATAACAGTTACATTTACATTTTACATTTATGCATTTAGCAGACGCTTTTATCCAAAGCGACTTACATTGCATTCAAGTTACAGTTTTACATTTTATCAGCTCTTGCTTTCCCTGGGAATCGAACCCATGATCTTGGTGTTGCTAGCGCCATGCTCTACCATTTGAGCTACAGGAAAGCCAGTTAAAATATAATTACCTTATTTTTAAATGTTGAGTCAAATAGTCCATTTTAATTTGATTCATGTTTTTAAAATAGTCAATTTTAATTAGATTTGTTTTAAAATACTCAGAACAACAGTTAAAATATAGCCTAAAATATTACCTTGTTTATAATAAACAGCACACAAATACTGTGTAAAAAGTCCATTTTAATTAGATTTATATATTTAAATCTAATCAAAATTGACTATTTTATTCATAAAATTGTGTGCTGTGTACTATTTTTAACCTATTAATTATTTTGATCAAAATACCTACATATTTTAATTGACACTTTTTGATAATCAATACATTCTCTCATTCACCTTAGTTTTCTTGCAGTGCATTATGGGATTGCATTCTCAGCACAAGCAATCCTGCTTTTAAATTTGGCAAAAAGAAGATACCTTCCTCTTAAAACATCCTACACATCTGAAGCACACCTTTGATACCTTAAATGTTGTCTAGTTAGGCAGCTCGCTAGATTTCAGAGCAGAACTTGCACCTGCTGGTATTGGTGACGTACCTTAATTAGCTTAGAGAAGGTTTCATAGATGAAGATGAGAGAGATGAGAAATGCAAAGATTTCCTGGGTGAATGGAGAGATGTATCGCACGAGGAAGCTTCCCTCAGCTGCCACGATCACTAGAACAATGAAGATGAGCCAGAACCCGATCCACACTCGGCCTGTGAGATATTCGAAGCCCTGCGCCTGGCAGAACTGATAATGAGGAAGAACAAAGAAGGGGCGACAAGGAAGATAGCAGATGGAAAAGAGAGGAACAGGAAGATAGAAAGGCAGACAAATGTTAATGTTATAAAATTACCTCCTGTTCTTCATAACGGCTGAAACATAAATACAAAAATTACCTTATAAAAAGCCTCCTCAAAGACCAAAAGTGGTCCAGAGAAGCCAATTATGAGCAAAGGCTGTCCTGCTAGCAGGGAGAACAGCACTCCCACTGTCGCCGTGGAGATGATGAGCTCAGAGACTCCCATCATGCCTTGTGTCTTCTCACCTAAATAAATGCGAAAATAAAGTATGAAAATATACTATGGAAGCCCATTTCTGTCACCTACGAAAAATAAATCATGCTTTGGTAAATCATAATTATGACATAAATAGTGGAAATAGTCATAATTCTAAAAACCAAAATCATAAAATGTATAATTATGACTTTTTATGTCATGAAAATAAGAGAAATTATTAAAAAACAAAATTATGAGATCAAAATTGTCAATTATAGCTAGTCAAAATTATGACAAAAAATTATTATGAGATTAGTCAATTATAACAAAGTCAGAGTTACAATTTAAAAGGGACAAAATATTGAGACGTCAAAGTTATGAAAAAAGTAAAGCTCATCATGACATTTTATCTCATAATTCTGACATAAAATGTCAAATTATGACACCAAGTCCTTTAGCGTTTCAAAATTATAACAAAAAATCCTAAGTATGAGATAAAAAGTAACAACTGACAAGCCAACTCATATTTATGATATGTCAAAATTATGACATGCTATGTTAAAATTATGAATCTTTATCTCATAATGACTTTGTCAATTTCGACTTTTTATAAATGTCATAATTTCAACTTTCAACTGACTTTTTATTATTATGATTTACCAAAGCATGATTTTTTTTTCTAATGTGGTGCAATGGGCTTGTATATTAAACAGACTCCACTATCAAAGATAATTGTCTCATTGTCTCACTTGCCTAATAAACCTCCAAAGGTGATAGTGGGCGAAAGAGCAGCAAAATAAATGAAAATGACAGCAGCAATACATTGTATGTCCACGGCATCCTTCAGGTCGCTTATGTAGCGTGGATAACGGCGGCGAATATCGTGGATCAGACCTCCAAAGGGAATACCAGAGCGCTTGAGAGGATCAACATCAAACTGATCCTCCTCCTCCTGTTCATCCATACTTACATCTACAACACAAACAGAACAGGTCAACATTAAACGAACAGACAAACTTGAAAATGTGGTCACAAATGCAGTAGGTATTCCACCTTTGGTCTCCTGCTCAGCTCCTGTCACAATACTGCCGCATTTCTTGAGCTCCCTCTCCTTGCGCTTACGTAGCATCTGTTTCTGGAAGGAGGCCACGGTCTTCAGCAGGTCTTTTCCCTCAACGTCTGATGGTGGAATTACAATACTGCAGTCTAAGAACTCGTTGATGCCATTAAGAAGGTCTTGTCGATCATCAGCAAAGTATGCTACCTCATGGAAGTTCTGTGGAAGGTCAGGAAAAACAGTGAACCTGAGTGGTTTAAGTCACAAGTCAATTTATCATTTTAACAACTTTTGACCAGTAGGTTGCAGTCCTGAAACTTCTCATCATATCAATATTCAACAGCTAAGCCAAGACAAAGTCTTACTTCCTGTTTTTTAGTGTGGTTATCAAATGTGTAGAATGGAGTTGAAAATAAAATTTGGTTTAAAATCACCTAAACTCATTATGTCCAATCTTCTCAAAAATATACAGAAAAAATGTATTAAATTAAATTTAATTAAATTGCAGACAGGTCATAAGTTGACACTTAAGAACTTAGAATGGAAGAATATAAGCAAACCAGAATCATAAATTTGGGCCAAGTCATATTGAAGTTACAATTAAATTTTTTATATCATAAAACTGATTAAAAGCACTTTTAGGATATAATGCCACTGATACCCACAAAGTTTTGTTTCAGTTTGCCAAAGAATTGGAGAAATACATGTACATTTTACTTTGCGGCTTTGCCATAAAATTCATTACAGATTTATTGGAGAATGGGAAACAAAATCAAAAATCCATTCAGTGACCTTTGTGTGGTTTGGTCTGCAGATCATCTGACCCAACTTTGAAGATTGGGCAAAATTTGCAGAAGTAACAATGAAAAAAACTGTTTTCAATCAAATTCAAAATGGTGGACAGGTAATAAGGCAAAATATGACTCAAAGACTGACTGAAGGAATCTGAGTAAACCAGAAGTTTAATTTCAGGCCAAGGCATTTGGATTTCATTTTTATGTCATGAAACATGAACTAAGCACTCTTAGGACATGAAAGCACTGATACTGTAGTTTCTTCCCCCAGTTTTCCTAAGCCAAGGGTGCTCATTTCTGTTCCTGGAGAACTGAATTAACTGCTTTAGGTGTGTTTGATGAACTTAGCAGGAAGGTAGAGCTACAGGAACAGGACTGAGCACCTCTGGCCTAATCACTGCAGAGATATATCCTCCATTCCTATTGGCCAGTCCCTCCACAATTCATTACAGGTTTATAGAAAAACAAGAAAAAAATCCATTCTGAGATTATGTGGCTTGGTCTCAAGATCATCTGACACTATTCTGGAGAAGACTGCATAAAATTTATAGGTGGTAGTGTAAAAAATTATTTGTTAAAATCCAAAATGGCAAAAGATCTAGTCTGAACTGAACACCATGACCCAGTGAATCATAAGAAAAAGCAAAAACAAAAATACAACTTTGAGCCATTTTTGGCACTGTAATAGTGGTTCGCAACCAATGAGCCAATATATTTTTCACAGGACAAAGCAACAACTAAAAATCAAGATATTTCTTATTTACATTCACCACCTCAACAACTTGGGCATTTTAGTATATTTTATGAATATACTTTTCTCTACCTATGCCAAGTTACTTTAATATGAAATAATTTATCAGGTAGAAATTGTGTATTTTTTTAAACCCTTATCAAGTAAATAACTAACAGTAGCACTTTAGTATAGGGACCAAATCTCACTATTAGCTAGTTGTTTATTAGCATGCCTATTAATAACATATTGGCTGTTTATTAGTACTTATAAATCACATATTCTGCATGACCATATTCTACAAAGTACATCCCGAATCCTAATCAATACCTAAACTTAACAAGTACCTCACTAACCATTAATAAGCAGCAAATTAGGAGTTTACTGAGGCAAAAGTCGTAGTTATTGGTTTGGTAATAGCGAGAATTGGACCTTAAAATAAAGTGTGACCTAACGAACAAATGGAAAAGTCATGAGGCCTCGAATATTGTTGTGGACAATGGCCAGCCTTGGACTCAAAAAGGATAAGAACCACTGCGTTATAAAATTTCATATATACTGACCCCAACATTTTCAGAAAAAGACTAAACAGCAGAAAACAATCAGATACAATTTGTTTCTTCACATCTTTGGTGCTTGGCCCTAGTAATCTGCAAACCGTGATATATATTGCATGTAAGATGAACCTTATCGGACATGAGGGTGGAGAAGGAGCGTCCAATCTCATGATAGTCCATGTTGGTCTGCGTGGGGCCCAGCAGCACAAAGATGAACCGAACGGGGACGGGGACTTCCAGAACAGACTCCAGCAGCACAGCCTCGTTGAGCCGGACAAAGGCCATCGCAGGCTTCTCTAAGAACTCCACACACCCTATAAACACATTTATTGCGGTAAAAAATCAAACCACACAAACAGGGATCCAGTGACAGAAATCAAACACAACCGAAAGCATTAATCTTCGCTTAGCTGACTGAGGCATTATTGGAAAACTCTGGTGCGATGACTCAACATCATCTCTGGACCTGAAAACAACAAACGCTGGAACGAAACGCTGCTTTGCTTACCCACTAAGACCACAGTGGCCTCGGCATCCTTGGGAATCTTTGCCAGGAGTTTCATAGATCTGGCGGCAGCATGTCCCTCAGCTGGGACAGGGTGGAGGTTTTTCTTTTGTTGACAGAAGAACATAGTTAGTGCCATTTGAACGTCACACATCAGCCTCAAGCTGTGGCAGAAAAGCTTTGGCAGATAGTGCATGCATAGCTCGCTCCGATTGTTTATTGTTCCATATGACTGTTTCGCTCATGTATTCGGGTGACGGGGTGCGAGTACGTTTCGTGAATTTTAATGAACCATTGTGCCTGTTTTGCATCACCGAGTGCAAATCTAACCCTACAGATCAAGGTGACAAAGTGGAAAAGCAAATGGTAAATCACTTTAAATCCATTTAATACAATACGTCTTCACTTTTTATATGGGCTGTTTCGAATGTGCCAACATTTTTAGCCATGGGGAACATTCATAGTTTCACAGCTAATGTATCAAAAGTTTAACTGGAAGCACCTGTAAACTCACTATTACTCTTAATCCTGCACATGTGGCAGAGCAGCTTACATGATCCAAGCATTAGCGGTGCTGCTAACCAGGCCCAGACCGAACGTGCAGATGTGTTTTCACTGCAAAAAAAAAATATTGCTTAGTATTTTGTCTTGTTTTCCGGTGCAAATATCTAAACTAAGATGCTGTACATCTAAGCAAAATTATCGTTTGTTTTTTTAAATATCTTGACAAGCCTTGTTTTCTAAAAGAAATACCAAAATAAGTGAGTTTTTTGTTTAAAGCAGGAAAAAATATCCAACAATGGGGTAAGAAAACTTAATTCAAATGGATTTTGTTTTTGTTTTTCTTACCCAACTGGCCAATTGCTCTTGTTGTAAGCAAAAACTCTAAACTTAATATCTTATGCCATTTTGCTTCTCAAATAAATGTATTTTAAATATTTGAAGTGGAAAAGACAAAATAAATAAGAAATTAATAAGAAAATAGTTTTTTTCAGTTTCGTTGATTTTACCTGAAAACCTGGGATTCTGTAGAATGTATTTAAATAGGGTAAAATTTGTTAAATACAATGCTACACTCTTATTGGTAGTTAAGAGCATAATCAAATTAGCCAAAATATTTAATTTAACACAAAAAAAACAATGCAAAAGAATTTTGGGAATGACGATCGTCCCATTTCTTTCGACAGAGTTCTGATTCTGTGTGGGCCTGAAAGTGGCTATCTTAGGTTGGCTAAAACTGGTTAAGCTGGTTTTCCAAGCTGATGTTCAGTTTTGTTGGTCAGCCCAGCTGACAAGTATCCAAACCCCATTCAAATGATCAAAACAAACCAGCCTGACCAGATTTGTGGTCAACTAAGTCCAGCAAACCACTGTAGGCTAGTCTAAGCTATTTCTTTCCTCAGTAGGTCTGGTTGTAACCCACCAAACATTTACATCTCTTGGGTGCTGGCCTCCATAGCAATGCACCCTGAAGGGACCAAGGGCTACAACAATAGTCAAAGTTGGTGTCCTCCAGGTGACTACCTCTGGCCCAGTAAGCTTGGCGACAATTATCTAGAAGCTTGAGTCCTTTCTACAACATGCACACAAGCAAGCAAGCGACTCACAAATAATGTCACAAACACCTCTTTGTCATGTTCTGCCGCTTTGCTGTCGTGCATCTCCTCGTGGTCCTGGGACACCAGGGGCAGGCTGGTGTCGTGAACGTGATTGTGGTTGTGACGGAAGCCGCCCAGACTGGTGACAGAGTGGTTCCGATGGAAAAGGCCTTCTTTTTCATCATTGGGGTGACTGGACAAGAGAAAGTATTGATAAATCTAGTGAGAAAATTTCCATGTAAGAATGTTAAATGCACAAAAAGCCTGCAGATAAGATAAAGGTAAAAGCACAAGCACATATTCTGTTTGTTTATATATACAGTACACACACACACACACACACACACAATAATGAAAAAGATTGAATAAGTGGTTTTTATATTTATTTACTGTATAAGCAAAACATCCAACAAAAAATAGAGCGATTTATGCAAGTAATAAGAAAAAAAAGTTTGCTAATGGGTAATGGGTTAAGAAAATTCAATATATATTCTCTGAAAACAAATCTTATTTATTTTCTATTTTCTATATTTTTCTTCTTAAGTAAATTTAGCTTGTTTTATGGATGTTAACATCTTTTTGGAGGAAAGATGAAAATACTGATTAAGTAAATACTTTTTTTTGCAACACAAACTCTCTATTCTATAAACACGAGGCATTAAAGGGATAGTTCAGCCAAAATTAAAATTCTGATGAATTATTTATTCATCCTCATACTTTTATGGTGTTTTGTTTGTCACAATGCTGTCATTCACCTTCATTAAACTAAAAAATAGCAGCCAGGACATTCTTTAAAAACATTTAGTTTTTGTTTTCAACAGAAGAATGCAAGTTAATATGGGTCATATGACAAGAGGGTGAATAAATGACAGTATTTTAATTTTGTTTTTGGGTGAACTATGCCTTTAATAGTGAAAATGTTATGACTTCTTTAATCTGTCAAGCTATTCGAGTCCATTTGTTCTCGTCTGTGAGACAAATATCCCTGCTCTCGTGTTTATTTAGCTCCACGGGTACAGCAATTTCCTTGCTTATCAATGTCCAAAAAGGCAATTTTCCATCTTCGCTTGCAATATTTGCAAAGCAAACACAAAACCCAACATGTCAGGATATCAGAATCCAAACTACAAAACCAAACCACATTCCCTGTTCACTCGAAGAAACACGTGCCAAAGCAATCAGTAAAAAATGCTAAAGACAACAGAAAAGCAACATGTGGCTAGATAACATCAGGGAATATTTAAACAGAATACGACTCTAAAAATCGACCTCAGAGGCAGCTCATTTTGGTTTGCTTTGGGTGCTTCTATGCGTCCTGAAAAAAGTGAAGAATAAAGAGTGGCTGCCCAGCTTTGTTAAACACGTCACCGCAACCGTGTCCAGCACTTGACATCGGTACACTCATTAAGCCTCATTTGCGATCTAGTTATGCTCCAGCCAAACTAAACACACAAAGAAAACAAAGAGACAAGGTGTGACACTGAATTGTGTTTGAAAACATTTCCAAACACTTGAGTAACTAATGACCTAACTTAGAGCACCTTGATGTATTTTTTCCACATTACAAAGACATATTTGTGACTAATTTGACAGGTTTTCCCATTAAAACCTGCATCTGAGATGATGGGAAACGCTGTAGAGAGATTTAATCTGGTTTTTGATGTCATCACGTTTAACTGTGCGTATGTTTTATAGCCTGGCAAAGTGAATCCCTCTAGCTGACCACAAATACGCATCTCTGAGCAGTTCCAACGTCCCTTCAATGATATAAAAGCACAACTGGTTTTTAAACTTTGTTGCACTCACTGAAGAATAGAGATGCCTAAATTTGTTGTCCTTAATATTTATAGGGAAGGTGTTTGTTAGTTTTAGCCTAGGAACAAGAATAATTAATCACAAACACATATTAATTTTTAATCAAACATATACAG